>OX453276.1:4321700-4609200 GCA_949710005.1 Ricordea florida | reverse complement strand
AACACGAATTCTAACCAATCAGCGCGCGTATTTTCTTAGGACTGTTTTCTAAAATAAAATAACATATATTAAATATAAAGCACGTTTAAATTGAGAATACAACATTGATGCCACCGAAGCCTTGCTCGCGATCACTTTGGCTCTCTTCTGTGACGAAGAGTACAAAAATACAACCAAAAATGATTAATTATTTTTGCTGGCTCACAAAGCCCTGAAACCTTTCTTAAACTTCAAGATGTGAATACAGTATCAATGTCCTTAAAAGGACTTTTAATCACCACATAAAATTGGTCGAAATTGATTTCCATTTGGGTGTGAAGTGACCAAATTATGCCGATAGAAATCCTTATAGAACGTCTCTTTCTCCCTTAAAATCCTCAATAGTTAGTCTGAGGTTCCATTTGTTTTTCAGAGGAATACAAAACAAGCAGATTAACTGAAAATTACATGACATAAGCTTACACTGCGACAGGAGTAAGATTAGGGACAGACCATTAGAAAAGTGATGGGGAGGGGGGGGGGGGGTGGGTGGGGAAAAAACCCAAAAAAAAATTCATGCAAGGGAAAATGCCAAGAAAAAAAATTCATGCAAAAAAGAAGGTAAAAAAAATTCATGCAGAAGGAAGGTCCAATTGTGACTTTTTCACACGTAGTAAAAAAAATTCGTGCAGAGGGGTTCACATGAAAAAAAATTCCTGCACAAGCAGTGAGCGAAAAAACAAATTCGTGCAAGCTGAAAATTCCCCACCCCCCCCCCCATCACTTTTCTAATGGTGCGTCCCTTAGACAAACATATTCGATACTTTTCTTCCCCAAGCCTTCCCGTTAAGGTTTACCTTGGCCGTCAAGCAATGCTATTTGATTTTACCAAGTGATGGTTGATAAGTTAGACTGATAACTGTTGAAACGTTAAACAACGGACACCAATGCGAAAGAAATCGGAAGGTGTTAAGTGACAACTTCATAACCAGGGGAACGTAGCGTTGCGTGACAATCCAAGTATCTTAAGCGTGACAGACCATTCAGAATTCTTTATTCCAGTGGTTTATTTTAAAGCCAATTACGGTGCAAGTCACTGAACAGAATTAAACGAGTCAGGAAATTCTCCACAAACTTAAAACAAATTTGACACCGATGAAAAATACACTTGACGGTGAAGCTTCCGACAACTCCACGATTTTCCGACATCTCTCTTCTGTCGGAAACTATGGCGACCAATCTTATTAAAAGAACTTATTTTTTAATTTCGCAAAGCGACAAACCTTGCGACAAGTTGCTTAACAACATCTCTTATCAATTTCCAACAAAAGGAAACATTTGATCGCCCAGCAGTTTTTTGGAGGATTAATAATATAACAGCAACTGAACTAAGTTTAGTGCAATTTGGTCTGAAATCATACGCGTGATTTCAAATATCGAACCAGCGCGTAGCGCAAGTTTGATTTGAAATCACAAGCATGATTCCAGACCAAAATTGCACGACACGAAGTTCAATTACCACTTTATTACATCCAGTTTTGAAATACAGGATTTTTGTTAGTCAAGTGCCAATATTTTATTGTAAATTTGATTGGTTGTTTTATTTTTGTGTTTATTCTCATTGACAGAAAAAAAAAAGATGTGCCTAAGACGGTGCGATCCGTGAATAAATTACACTCCTATGGGCCAATCAAATTTCAGGGATCACCTGTGATTTCAAAATGGTGTAATAAAACCGCTTACGTATCTCAGCAGTTATATGCCATGTAATAAATAATATTTGTATTTTGACTGAAAATCCCAAGTCCTGTGCTACGTCTTGATCTTCCACACCTGGTCACGGAAAATATAACAATTAGCAAACGGAGTAACAGTAAAACGATCTCGGTGCAGCGCAACGAAGTCTAGTAGAGCTTGGTATAAAGTAGGGTAGCTAAGTGAAGGGCGATGTAATCGTTGTTTGTGGTATGTACAGTATATTGTCATGTACATTCCAATTAGTCGGCAACCGACTATAGGTTTACCCTCGAGTTTCATCGCAAATCGCAGTCACGTGCAATGGGGAATACCGCAGACACGTAATACGGGCGCAAACTTCTTTCTACGATGTCGAAGTCGATGGCGAATATGTTGAAAACAAATGGTGTCATCTTTTCTATGCTCAAACATACAGACCCACAAACCGTTCGCGGTAGACCCACTCTAAAAGATGACGTGTGTAATGAGCGTATATTTCGAAACGGGTCGTTCCGCGAACTGAAAATAGCAAAAGAATCAAATGATTTAGCGAATGTCTCACTAGAATCAAACCAGAAATCAAACGAGTTACCAGTGAACAGAAAATGTGGACAGAGTGACAGAAGAGCATTTGCTGATAAAGACAAGGTGCCTCGTGATGAAACTCGAGGAAACGACAACAAAGATGCCACGTTGGAAACCAGGACCTTGGTACCCTTAGCATTTCTTTTTTGGACCACTCCGCACCATAAGTGGTCAACACTCATAACAGCACGTCTACCTGTTGCCCGACTTACGATCTTAGATCGTCTTGTTAACAATTAGATTATGAGCTCGAGATTTTTATGGGGCGATAGTTGATGAGGCCGAAGGCTGAATCAACTGTCATTTCATAGAAATCGGGAGCGAATGATCTAATTGTTTTAGTAAAAATCAAAATAAACAAATCATCTGTCGGTGAAAAAAACACCAAAATACTCAATCTTCCTGCCAAGCATTTTGAAAACTATCTTCAGTGTTGTCTCATGGCTGATAGTCTGCAGTATCTCAGCCAATCAGATTGCGGCATTTGCATTAGACTACAAGTTGATTTTTACTTATTACTCGGGCTACCTGTGGTAGCACGAGTCTAGGTTTCGGTTTTCTATAAGTCTATCGTCGTCGTCGAGAATGAGCAAGCCTGCGCTGCTCGCGGTCTGCGGTGTCCCTGAAGGCATGAAAGCGAGGCGCCTTATTTCAAAATCATCCATGGATCTTTTCTTATTCAAACTTAAGTTGTTTTTTTTTTCTGCGTGGTCGTGTGGAAAGAGATTAGCGGGAACAGGGCCAATAAGGCTAAATCGGAAGAAAAGTATATACGGCGGTTGAGGAGTAATATTGTTGTTTTTCCAACATATCGCTTCTTCGCCTTCGATAACTTGGAATCAGATGAATGGCATCAAGTTTCACGACTGTTTTTTACCGTGGGAACCAAGAAAGCTGATTGGTCAACATTAATTCGATTAGTAAACAAACCCAACTATCACTGAAATCGCTCAGCTTAAACAGGACGTCGACAAGAATTGCGGTGCGATATACAGTCTGGTAGGTTTTTTTGCGGCCGTGGAACCAACCATACAGTATACAATATATACCAAACTTAGGCGTAAACCCACATTCACGTTTGTTCGAAGCCGTATTATCAAGTGTAGCCCGAGTGAACGCTCCCGAGAGCGTCTAGTCTAGAAACGTGTCGCGTATTGCACTGTTGTGTGGCATAGTGTAGTGTTGAGGAGTGCAGCTAAGTGTGGTGTAGTGAAGTGCAGTTTAGTGAGGTGTGGTGTGGTGTGGTATAGAATTATGCAGCATGTTGTAGTATTATGTAGTGTGACGTAGGATAGTGTACTGTAGTGTTGTATAGAAAGGTGTTATAAAGTACAATTTAGTGTGGTAAGGTTAAGTGTTATGTAATGTGGTATAGTATAGTGTTATAGTGTGGTGTAGTGCAGAATACTGTAGTAAAGGAAAAAGAGACGCCCGAATACATTATTGAGTTATATAAGCACGCGGGAATTTTTAAGAACACCAGATTCTTGCACTTCTGTCATGTTCTAAAAAAACTCGCGCGTGATTATATAACTAAACAGTGCACGAGGAAAACGTTTTACGACAGAAACACTATTGTTTAATTGCGGCATAGCCAGTGAGCAAACAGAGTGTTGTATAACTATATTATGAGAGATGTAGAGTATTCAGTGCAGTAATGCACCTATCAATGTTAAGCTGCTGGGGGGGGGGAGGCCGGGCATAGGCGGGGGATTTGAACTCAGATCATTTTTTCTGTTCAAATGCCCGACCCCAGGGACGTTATCGCTGGTCAAAAGAGCTCAAATTCCCCATCCCCCCCCCTCCAGAAAAAGGTCAAGGCATTGGTCAAACAAGAATTAAAATAGGGATATACAGAAAACAGGCTACTAACGGTTAAAGTCAAAAGTTCCGACCCCCGGGACTCGACGAATGATCAAAAGTCCCTACCACGGGCAGACTTATTACGTCAAATCCCCCGCCTATACCCGGCCTCCCCCCCCTGCGGCTTAACATTGATAGGTGCATAATGTCGTGGGGTTAGTTTCCGTGTAGTGTGGTGTAACATAGACTACGGTCAAAGTTCGTTTTGGTTGTGACTTACCTTAAGCCTGAAACCCAAGAGATCTGACATGACTCCAGAGAACAGCGAGAGCACAACCACTCGTGTGATGTTGTACAGTAATGGATTCATAGACAGTCCAGATATCTTGAACGGACTTTCGATTTCCTAAACAGACAAAAAGCTTTACTGACAGTAGTCCTTCAAAATATCGACATTTAGGAAACCTAAAAATACAGAATAATTCTAAGTTCACATCACAGTCCACTAAAATCTCTCAGATGTATATTCAAGAATCTGACTACATGTTGAAATTTTTTAGGAGCAAATATTTGACGAGGCGCGAAAGGCCAAGTTAAGTGTTTACTCTGAAAAGAGAACTAGCAGTCTGTTGAGGTTATTTCCTCAACAAGTTTATTATTCCAGTAGTCCGTATCGATTACGATATCCATTCGGGCAAATACCAACGTACCACGGGATATCAAGGGCGCTTTCCATTCAACAAAAATCACCGGTTCAAATTTTTGGAATTTTCGCTGGTTGAATGGAACGCGTCCGACCGCTGTCCAGAATTCGAGGTCACGTGCTCTGCAACACAGTGCATGCTGGGTGGACTGCTGAGTGAACTTTGTTGTGTTGAAAATTGAGGACTTTTTTAACATTTTCGCGGCTTTAGAGCAGGATGACTGTGAAACAATAAGTTGTACCATTCTCGATAGCAACGACGACGTAATACTTCTAGCTGCAGTTGCCTGCTTTATGCGGAGGGAATTAACTTGTGTAAATGGGTACTTCGAAGAGACTATTCCAGCGTATTTGTCGGGGAGTTCGAAAACCAATTCCGGATTACTAGGGAAACGTGTCAGTTATTGACACAAGAAATAATGCACACTGGTGCGGATTCCAACTGGCAATTCATATGGGTGGCCCGCAATTTTGCCAGAAAAACAAATACTGCTGTTGAAAAAGACTGAAATCGTTCGACACAAAGCCACACGCTGAGCATTGATACGCTGCTCCGCCCGCCACGCTCGGTAGGGAAACTAAACCCGACATCTCTTGCGAATGGAACACAAAATTTTCGATAATTCCGGAAATTCCATCAAAGAGGGTGCACTCAAAACGTATTCCTAAATTTTCGAAAACTTTTCCCGGAATTTTTACCGTTCCATTCAATTTCGGACCGGAAATCTGGGAATTTTTCGTCGAATGGAAAGCGCCCCAAGTTTCTGTTTTTGCCATGTGCTCGTGAGAAAAAATCTATCAAGCTAATAGTGCGGAGACGTTCATCGTGTTTTTCTTGCGGGTTGCCGTAATCCAGCGAAGAAAGGTGAGACGTACGGTATTCCGCAATCTGTGTAGCGTTAGAGTTAGAATAGTAAAGGATTGTAAATCCAAAATCTCAGTGTCACTTGTCTACCCGGACGGTGTTTTTGAGTCTCCACCCATTTGTCCCCGGACACAGTCGAACGTCTTTAAGGAGAAACCACCCACTGCCTACCATTTCTTTCCAGGATCATTAAGTATCGTTTTGTACAAAATGCCAGCTACTTCTCAAGAACTGAAGGAAGTACAGTACTGTGTTTGTAACACAATGACTTACCTTAAGGAGTTTCGTGGCGAGTTTGAGAACGTGGTTAGCGATTGTCAGGTCATCTTTCTTGTGCGGGGCTTTCTCCATTTGAAGATACAAGTTGATCTAAAACACAGCAAAATCAGTTCACATCCTGTGAGTTTTTTGAATGTATATACAGTGGTACTGTTTGTTTTACTATACAGTGTGGTTCGATCTTTTTCATCTGTGGATCAAACCATCCAGTGTGACCATTCTTTGAAAAGCTACTGAACAGTACTGTACTGTGGTGATGTTTGTTTTACTATACAGTGTGGTTCTATATTTTTCATCTGTGGATCAAACCATGCAGCGTAACCATTCTTTGCAAAGCTACTGAACAGTACTGTACTGTGTTACTGTTTGTCTTACTATACAGGGTGGTTCTATCTTTTTTATCCGTGGATCAAACCATGCAGTGTGACCATTCTATGGAAAGCTACTGAACAGTGCTGTACTGTGGTAGTGTTTGTTTTACTTTCATTTATGAACAGTAATACATCATCGCACCTGTTCTGTCAGCAGCCCTGTCGTGTTTCTGAACTTCCTGTTTATCTTTGCACCCAGCGTCATAAACCGCAGTACATAAACAGACAAAACAAGACACCTAACAGAATAAGAATTCCACGCTAGTCAATAAAGATTAGGCGCCTCTTTCGAACTCCCAGTTTCTTACACAAAAAGCTGTGAGGTGGGAAAAGGGAGGGGAGACTCCTTTCAACAGAACCAGTTTTAAATCTGTCAGACCTGTTATGGGCCAGCGCCCCAATAAAACTGCAGCAAGACGTTCTTAACTACGGTACAGGATTGGCGCAGTGGTGAGAGCGCTCGCCTTCCACCAATGTGGCCCGGGTTCGATTCCCGGCCCCGGCATCATATGTGGGCTGAGTTTGTTGGTTCTCTACTCTGCCCCGAGAGGTTTTTCTCTGGGTACTCCGGTTTTCCCCTCTCCACAAAAACCAACATTTGATTTGATTTGATTTAATTAAATTAAATATGATTTGATTAGATTTGATTTGTGCTTTACAGTGTCCCCAATTAGTACGTCAGTGCTAGATACAGTTGACACTCAAATAAAGTTCATTATTGTTATTATTATTATTATTGTTATTATTGTTATTGTTATTGTTATTGTTATTGTTATTGTTATTATTATTATTATT
This sequence comes from Ricordea florida, assembly GCA_949710005.1. Taxonomy (NCBI): domain Eukaryota; kingdom Metazoa; phylum Cnidaria; class Anthozoa; order Corallimorpharia; family Ricordeidae; genus Ricordea; species Ricordea florida. The sequence continues at coordinate 4,602,083 of OX453276.1, read as the reverse complement.
ATTACCGTTACCTTAAAATAGCTGTGAATACAACGGGACGGGAACCGCACGGCAAGCTATAATTCGAGCCTACAAGTTACCAGACAAAGATGTCTACACATTATGCAACACTCAGAAGTCAAAAGGGCAAAGCCCCGCAGATTTGTATTACATTTTTAACCCTTTCACTCCCAATGGGTCTCCATTTCACGAGTAAAATTGTTTGGCGTTGGACAGAGTAAAATCTTTAAAGTCACTCTTGGGAGTGAAAGGGTTAAAGTACTGACAACAACGGTTAATTTGGCTCACTACTCACCATATGGAAACTTCCCAATTAAATAACAAAGAAAGGAATCGCTCTTTTTCTGTTCCTTTAATAAGCTGCAAACAAAGATAGATGTCTTCAAATTATTCAGTAAGAGAAATGTATGGACTTGATTTGACATAAAATGAAACAGGTACAACGCACGCCTTGATCAAACCGAATGCATTGCAACACCATAAAGCTTCAAGAACACTCGAGAAGTGGGAGAAGCACTTGTCTGCGGCTCGTGCATCTCTTGGCACTACTCTCGTTTTCATGTTAATTACCGCGAACTTATGCAACTCAATAATACATTCGGCGCGTTTGTTATTTCTTCACTACAGCTTCAGACGAGGGAACAACTGAGTTACGTTGAGATACAAAGACAACTAGAAGGGCACTCGGTAGAGCGCATACCTCCGCCCCGCCACATATGTACACCTGATATTACACTCATCTGGATCTGAGATCCGGAGTTTAATCCGGATAAATCCCAAATTGTAATCGATTGATCCTGGGTATATTTGCGACCTTTACACCAAATTTGGTGCAAATCCGTTAATTAGTTTTTGCGTAAAACGATTAACAGACAGACAGACAGACAAACAGACAGAGGTGAAAACATAACCTCCTTGGCGGAGGTAATAACTGTATTTGCTAAGTGCTAGTACATTCAGTACGAACTTACTAAGAGAAAAGTAACGTGTGATTGATTTCTTGTTGTTGTTGTTGTTGTTGCTGTTGTTGTTGTCGTTCCTGTTTTTGCTGTTGCTGTTTTTGCTGTTGCTGGTTTTATTGTTACTGTTGCTGCTGTTGCTGCTGTTATTGCTACTGTTGCTGCTGTTGTTGTTTCTGTTGCTGTTGTTGTTGCTGTTTTTAACAGCATTGCTATTTAATTCAATGAGTGAGAGACCATCGCAACTTAAGCAGTTGCAAAGATAAGACCTGAAAAAACTCAGGCTTGAATCCCGTTTAAGCATTCTCAGTTCTTATATTCGCAAATGCGTAAGTTGCTTACATAACTGCGATGATCTCTCACTTGTTAAATATTTCTTCTGCGGTTCACGTATATGCAACCCGTAGTTTAAACGAAAATGTGGCACTGAATTGCGTTACAGCTAGGTAGTACGGTTGCTTGCGTTACGTGACAGCTACGTCATTTTGTTGTCTACACTCTCATACACCATAACGCTGGACCAATAACGATGTGAGAATTCGAGCAGGTATAGTAAGTTCATGCCAATATACACACAGAACTGAAATCGTCCGCCAAAGTGTTTAATAAAATGCACCAACAGCATTACCTGTAAACACATTAGGATCACGAGAACCATGCCGAGGATGAACGACGACGACACGATCATGTCTACCGATCGCTGAGGGCCTCGTCTCTGAAAAAGAGGAAATGTGAAAATATACATGCGTTGTTAACCAAACGTCAGGTCAACATGGTTGGATATTCGCCGAGTTTTTATCGACCGAGACGTAGTTAGTCGAGGTCAATAAAAACGCAAGAAAGAACGAGGCCAATATCCAGCTATTTTGACCGAACATGCTTGGTCAATAAAGGATTTATTATATGGCAATTATCGCGGGTCAAAGCGGGAAATCCCGAGCTAGAAAAATAGGTCCATCTTGCTGCTCACGTAGCCAATCAGAACTCAGATTTCGTCTCATCTTGCTCGCTCGGGTAGCCAGGCATATAATAATAAAAGACACACTTTTTACACACTTATTTATAATATTTATATTTTCACGATAGGAATTAAATTGACGTTGACCCGCAGATAGCAAATTTGCTATTCTGTAAAGCATTACAATGCCTGTACCGAATTAAGATTACATTCAGCATACATGAAGCTACATCTCACCTTTAAAAGTGATCTCAGTGAAAGCCAAGTCTTTATATTACGCACTTTGTGTAGGCGAAAGTGAGGTAGACCTGCCCTGCGGGCTTTCCTTGACGAGGTCAGCCATCCGAAGAGTTTAGCATACAGACAACGCTGCAATGAAACAAAAAAAGAAAAATTAACCCTTTAAGTCTCAGCAGTGACCAGCATCCAATTTCTCATTACAATACTCACTGTTTATCAACCATTTATGTTATGATCACCAGATAAGAGTTATTGATATTAAAACAAATTCTCCTCACTAGTACCATAAATTATGAGAACAATTGGGAGAAAATGAATATTGCTATTGGGGCTTAAAGGATTGAAGAAATAGACCATATATCTAAATTTACTTTCATCCATTACTGTTTCACCACAATCCCAATAAGGACTGTATTGGACAGACCACCAGACAGAGCAACCACATTAGACTACAAAGAATTAAATTAGAGTCAACAAAAAAGACATTTTGTAATAACATCAAATGATCATCGCAGTTATGTACACAACTTAAGCAGCTGTGAATTTTAAAGCCTGAAAAAAAACTCAGGCCTGAACGGGATTCGAACCCATGACCTCTGCGATACCGGAACAGTGCTCTACCAACTGAGCTATCAAGCCAACTGGGAGCTGGTCATATTGTCAGTTTGTTATATACCCGTAGATGAAGAAGAATGTTGCAAATGAATATATGAAAGACCATATATTTGAACTGCGGATTAATATGTATTATTATTCATTCAAAATATTTCCCCGATTCTGATTGGCTAAAAGCACACGTTTAATTCCCCATAACCAGTTACTGATGACCAAATTTGGAGGAATTTTCACTTTAACGATGAAATGACGTCAAAAATGCAGCGTTTTCGCAGGTTAATGCACCGTTAACCGAGAAGACCTGGGGACGAGCTTGTGTTATTTTGGTGTTTTGTTATATTGCTGGTGGGTGTGAAATTTGTGAAAATGAAGCTCATTTTCTCCTTTAAGTGTTTGAAAATATTTTCATAAATAATAAAGCAATTAATGAATTCGGCTTTCGTAGGATATGAAGAATTAAGCGGATCTCGGAAGGGTATTATCCACCTCGGCCTACGGCCTCGGTGGATAACACCTTCCTCGATCCGCTTAATTCTTCATATCCTACTCAGCCTCATTCATTAATTGCTAAATAACATCAAATGATCATCGCAGTTATGTACACAACTTAAGCAGCTGTGAATTTTAAAGCCTTTAAAATTCACAGCTGCTTAAGTTGTGTACATAACTGCGATGATCATTTGATGTTATTACATATCATTTTATTATCATGGCGACGTGGTTTTTAATCAAAATTTATAGGTTGTATATTTTTTATTTCTACCAGAAAGTTTTTAATAGTTTCATTTTTCTATTAATTTTGGATCTTTTTAACTTGTAAAATTAGTGCTTGAATTTTAGGGCTTCCGTCGATAACAGTAACTGAAGGGGGATTGTGGAATAAAACCCTAAGTGACTCGTAGTCCAGTATCAAATTCTCCATTCAGTTTCCAAGCAAATACAGGGCAAATTGGAAGGAGAATTGACGAGTTGATCAGTGGTCACTTCAGGCTTTATTCCAGGCACCCCTTCAATTTTTCTTATAATTACTGGAGGAATTACCCTGTTTTAAATAAAAGTCTCTCTCCCTCCCCTATGAACTTGTACGGAGCAAAATCATAAAAATGCTTAATTTGTTACAGTCGGCTGCGCAGACGTTTTTCTCTTTAAACCGTTGGGTACAATTGAATGCAGAAAACACGTTTATGGATGAAGTTTCATAACCCACCTGTCTATACGAGCGTTCAGCAACACAGAGGAGAAAGAAGAAAGAGTAACTCAGGAAAAGTCTCTCCAGCATGCTAATGATCACAATAACACGTGACCTGCAACAAACATACAAAACGAGTTGTAATGAAGAAATGGTGCACGTGCAGCGTGCAGCCATCGAGTTATGGACTCACGCGAGAGGTTGCTAGGCACGAAAGAAACTTAAGAGATGTTCGAAGCGCAGCCGAGAGAATCTCTAGCTCCTTGAGTGCTTAGCAAACCCCCCAAGTGCGTCAATAACTCGATGGTTGCACAGCTGCTGCGTTTACCATTTCTTTTATAACATAGGTCTTCACAACTTCACTGTCTTATGCCATCATGAAACCCATGGGCAAATGACTCGCGCGTATTAGCCAATCATAGCGCGAGCTTTCCGAAAGCTATGTCACAATGGAAACTACAGCACAAGTTTGATAAATGAAAAAAGCGACTTACCACAGAGAATAACCAATAAGGGCATAGAATAGATGATCCCCATTATTGGATAAAACAGATCCAATCTCTCCCTTAAAATGGAAAACAAAAAAAGACTGTGTTACATCCAACAATGGCAATGTTGAGAATTTCAAAATTCCGGTAACGTCAAAACTGAAGCCAGAAGGGTGCTATAGAGGAACAAACTGCCTGTACCAACTTCACCTCCCTCTCCCCCCCCCCCCCCCCAATCCCAAAACCCCAATTTTGTAGCACCTTGCATTTTTCAGAGTTTCTTCTGGGGCCGGTTGTTCGAAGCAGGGTTAAGGTAACCCAGGGTTAGTGCGAAATTTAAATGCAGATTTGAGAGCTTAAAAAGCACCTTCAGTATAATTCTTTTTGAATACATTTTGATGATGGTATGCTTTGAGAAAAAAAAATAGAAAGTTGTCGGAGAAAATGCTTCTTAACAAGAGGAAAAGAAACCCGGGTTAAAATTTAACCCTGGTTTAACGCTAATCGGCCTTCGAACAACCGGCCCCTGGTGGTTAACAGCGTGTTCAATAGGCATCGGAGAAAGGAGAATTCCCCGGCTACTACGAAGAATTTTCCGGTCAAATTTAGATGGCCTGAGCTAGTTTTAAATTCAGAAATGGAGCGCTTTCAGAATATTCTCTTGTTACTTTACACAATTCTCCTACTGCTACAATTCTTATTCAAAACCCTGCGGTTAACTAAAGAGAAAGTGGATGCGAAAAACAGCAGGGAAGTGACTAGCTTACGTTCACTTATCAAAGAAAAGTAAACTCACCTTTCTGTTGTACAGGCGGAATAACAAGGGTAACACTGCCAGGAGTATAGACACGGCAACAGAGAACTGTACATAACCCGTATGGCTTTTGTGAGCGTCCTACAACGACAAATTAATGAGGCTAATTTTAAGCAACAGCAGCATAAAATAGTTATCATACAGGGTAGGATGGTACAGGTGGATACAAGCCATGAAAGCCACACGGCCGGAGCTTGCCCCAGCTTGCAACCGCTTTGACAGCATAAAATACGTACAGGTAATCGAATGGTTTCGAGTGCAATTTGGGATAAATGAGCACAACTGTAAATTTTTCAAAGACTGAAACAATTGCATGAGCCTTAAAGACGAGTGCAGTTTGTTGTCTTTTGAAAAATTTACGAGTAATTATTTATACAAAATTACACGCGAAATCATTTGATTACTAGCTAAAAACATGCAATCAATTTAAACTTTGTGCACTGTTTGAGATTAATTGACGTGCTCTCAGCCAATAAACACGTCGACATTATTGCGTGTATTTTATTACTAGAAGTATGGACACTTTAACAAACCCCCCTCCCTTCCCTCAATAAGTTCCATTACTGGTCCAACGCAGGGTCACCCCCAGCATCACACTTTTGGCACCCATCTAAAACATCTGGGTAAAGACCCCGCTTCAAGTTTGATTGCTTGTCCATAGCGGAGACACCCACAGCATTACATCGTTGGTACCCATCCAGCCTAACCAATCAATCAATAAATCAATGATCTAGAAAAAATACAGTCACAGACGTAATCATAACTATAACTAAATTCTCAAATCTGATTGGTTATCAACTGCCCTGATTTCAGCCTTAATGGGACAGTTAAATAGGACAGTACGCGTCATGCCTGAGTAATCGGACAGTACGAGCCACCACGCGCGCGCTTAAATGGCTTTTTTTCACTGCTAGCAAAAAAAATCTTGGAATTTCATGTGTTTTGATTTAAGAAAAAAAAGTATAAATATCACAAATTTTGGTAAAGTCATGATTAATTGGTAATAAGACTTCGTGTCGTCCAATTCGGTCTGCAAACATACTCGTGATTAAACAAATCGTACTCCCGCGTTAATCACTCGTATGATTACAGACCGAATTGGACTCCACTCAGTCCTATTACCATTACTTACAAACAATGCTGGGGAGCTAAGTTAAGCTAGTTGGTTTTCTTTCCACTGGGTGAAGAAAGACTATAGAGTGAAAAGAGTTTCATGAAATAACATCAATCGAGTGTTTTCGCTTCACTTTCTCACTCCTCTGTACACGCATGGCTTAACCAATAGAATCTCTGGATGTACTCACCACTTTGTTAACAATAGCAGCGCTTATCTCCATCAAGGTTAGTTGAGCCTTCTTACATTGATTGCCTTCCCAGATAGACACCATAACTAAGAGAAGAAATAATTTTATTTACTTCTCAAGCATCTGAGCGGGCCGGAATCTTAAATCCTCGAATTTGATTGGCTAATCACGCGCGCGTGACCGGTCCAGCTTTTTACCATACGGCCCAAGGGGCCGGATTTTTCCCCCGCTGTAGCAATTTCCTATATATTTTTTTTACTTTAAAAGGAAGGCAGACATCCAAAAAAATAAACAAGTTATTTACTGGTCCGTACAGAAAAAAACCCTTGGACAAGACCTCGAGAACAGTTTTTTCCCGTAAGGACCTTCCGCCCAGTAAATAACATATATAAATTTTCATATATTCATATTCATTTCTTCATCTTTTACGGGAATATTACGAACTTACAAATGACCAGCTCCCAGTTGGCTTGATAGCTCAGTTGGTTAGAGCATTGCACCGGTATCGCAAAGTCATGGGTTCGAATTTCGTTCAAGCCTGAATTTTTTTTATTTTTCCAGGTTTTATCTTTACAACTGCTCAAGTTCTAAACACAACTGCGATGATCTTTCATTTTATTAAATCTTTCTTCTGCAATATGCCATATTCCAAAATTTGAATGAAAACAAAAGAATAATTAAATTGCGGCCATTTTGGAATATGGTGTATTCACCTCTGATGTGTAGATATGGGGGTACCAGCACATTTTATTATTCCGATTTTATTTCGATTTTATTCCGATTTTATTTCGATTTTATTCCGATTTTATTTCGATTTTATTTCGATTTTATTTAGACTTTGTTTAAATTATAATAAGGATTTTATAAACTAGACAATACGGGGCTCTTGCCAAAATTTCATAAATACTTCATCAAGCCCCAACCAAGCCCTCACCAAGCCCTCACGAAATCTATACCAAGACTACGCGGGTCATGGCGTAATCAAACCCTTGTTAAACCATGTGAATATGATACGCGGTCCCGGCACATTTAATAAAAATTTAATAAAATTGATTTAAAAGAATTAAAATAATAATTTAATAAGAAGAAGAATTAATATACAAAATGGAACAAGAATTAAGAAGATTAAATGTTGTGCAACTGAAACATTTGGCTAGATGGTATAATATTCCTGGTCGATCACGTTTTATTAAAAGAGATTTTGTTGAAGCATTGAGTAATATCCCCGAAATAACTAATAATATTCAACAAATTATTACTAATATTGCTGGAATTGTTAATGAGCTACGTAATACGCCAATGAGGCCAATAGATCAACCAAATTTACCTCTTCCAATTCCAGAAATTGGACCACAACAAATAAGACCAGCAAATCGGCCAAATTTACCACCTTTAACTATTCCTCAAACAATGACTGGTTCGCCAGATCGAATTAATCCAGATAGCCCCCCACCTGGTCCACCACCTAATCGTCGCAGAAGAGCTCCTCCACGCCCACCACCGCCCATAATAAAAACAAAACAACCGCCAAAACAAAATACTTTTTTAGGAAATGCAATAAACAAGTTTTGGAATGTGGTAAAACCATACATACCTGAAAAAGTAAAAAATAAAGTATTAGTAGCAAAAAATAAAGTAGAAAAAGTAGCTAAAAATTTTATAGAAAGATATAAAAAAGTAAATAAACCCAAAGAAATAAAACCACCACCTAAAAGTGATAATAAGAAAGGTGAAAGAAAAAATAATAGGGATTATGAGAAGGAAGGTGCAAGACCAAAAAGAAATGAGGGAAAAGAAATTGAGGAAGATTTTACGCCAAGACAATTTGAATCAGCTATTAATGGTAATTATTTAAGTTATAGGATTGAAGGAAATGAAAAGAATGATGAAAAGACATTCTTACATAAAATCAAACCAAAAGTTATAGATTTACTTAGAAAGAGAGTTGAAACACAAAAATCATTAAAGACAAAATTTATATTTACATGTATGTTCAGAAGAGAAAAACCTGATAAAATTGAAGAATATGAATACTGTGATAGACCCTTTCCTTCTGTAAAATCAGAAATTGTTCTTGAGGCAACGGATTTATCAGAATTATTTGATAGATTAACAAATGAACAACTTGTATTATTTGAAGATTTTTTAAATAATGGGTCTGGTTGGGAATTTGTAAGAGTAGTAATGTTTGACATTTTCATAGATCGTTTTGTTCCACTTTTAGGAGGATCTTATATTCCACTACCAAAAGAATTGTTAAACAGGAATGCGATTATTAATCCTCAGAATTATAATGATAATGAATGTTTTAAGTGGTGTGTAACACGAGCTGTATATCCAACCGATAAAAATCCACAAAGAATAACTAAAGAATTGAAAGAACAATCAAAGAATTTTAATTGGAATGGAATTAATTTCCCAAGCACAATACAAGATGTTGTTAATTTTGAAAACCAAAATGATTATGATATCGCTATATATGGATATGATGAGAAAATAGGTGTATATCCTATAAAAAGAAGTAGTAAACGTGGATTTAAATTGATTAGATTACTTTTATTAACAGAAGAAAATAAAGATGAAGAGATAAATAAAGATGAAGAGACAAATAAACACTTTGTTTTAATAAAGAATATTAGTGCGCTTATACGCAGGCAAGTTACTAAACGTAAATGTAAGTTGTACTTTTGTGATAATTGTTTGCATCATTTTCACTTAAAAAGCTCATTGGAAAAGCACGAAGGATATTGTTATTTATACAATGAAGCAAGGATTGATATGCTAAAAAATAAAGATGGTAGTCCATGTTTTCTTTCTTTTAAAAATTTTGTGAAAAAAATGAGAATACCTTTTGTAGCATACGCAGACTTTGAGTGTATTTTGGAAAAAATAAAAAATAATGAGCCCTTGGATAAAAGCAAAAGTTTTACAAATAAATATCAAACACACAAACCCGTTGCATTTGGTTGTTATATTAAGAGTTTTAATGAAAATATATGTAAATCAAGATTTTATAGATATACGGCTAAATCTTCAGAAGATGATGTGGCGCAGAAATTTGTTGAATACCTAGAAAAAGAATTTAGGAAAATTTACAAAGATTGTATTAGTTATAATGTAAAAAGATTCAAAAAGTTTAATAAGAAGAATATGACTGAAGATGAAAAAATAAACTATGAAAACGCAACTCATTGTCATATATGTGAGAAAGAATTGGGTGAAGATAAGGTAATAGATCACTGTCATCTTACAGAAAAGTATAGAGGTGCAGCACATAATGAATGCAATTTAAATTATAAGATTCCAAAATTCTTTCCAGTTATAATTCACAATTTATCAGGATATGATGCTCATCTATTTATTAATAATCTTGCTAAAACAGAAGGTAAAATAAAACTCATACCTAATAATGAGGAAAAGTATATTTCTTTCTCAAAAGAGATTGTGGTTGACAGCTTCAAAGATAAAGAAAGTGATAAGATGATAGATGTTAAGAGAGATATCAGGTTCATTGATTCATTAAAATTTATGTCATCCAGTCTTGATAGTTTGTCTAGTAATCTTACTAAATGTGGAAAGTGTGATGTTTGTAAAGGTGTAATAAAAGGAAGTAGGTGTCTTAATCCAACAGATAAAAACCTACATGAAATTACAAAGTATTTTGAAGGCGGAGAATTAAAGTTATTATTGAGAAAGGGGGTATTCCCATATGATTATCTTGATGATTTTGATAAATTAAACGAAACCCAACTTCCGTCAAAGGAATCTTTTTACTCAAAACTTAGAGGCGAAGATATTTCAGATGAAGATTATGAACATGCTAAAAAGGTATGGAAAACTTTTAATATGAAAACAATGCGAGATTACCTTAATCTATATCTCCAGTCTGATGTGTTATTATTAGCTGATGTTTTTGAAAACTTTAGAGATGTTTGCCAAAGTAATTATGGTTTGGATCCTGCTTGGTATTATACTGCACCGGGCCTGGCTTGGGATGCAATGTTAAAGTTAACCAAAATTGAATTGGAGATGATAAATGATATTGATATGTTAATTATGATTGAGAATGGTGTTCGAGGTGGCATAGCACAAATATCAAAAAGATATGCTAAAGCCAACAACCCGTACATGAAAGAATATGATCCTAAAATGGTTAAAAATTATATAGAATATCTCGATGCAAACAACTTATATGGTGGAGCAATGAGTGAACCACTCCCAACTCATGATTTAAAATGGATGAGTGAAAAAGAACTAAAAAACTGGAAAAATATGTCTTGTATATTAGAGGTTGATTTAAAATATCCACAATATCTTCATGATTTACATAGTGATTACCCGCTTGCCCCGGAAAGAATTAAGGTTAATAGGGTTGAGAAATTAATACCAAACCTAAATGATAAAAAGAATTATGTTGTTCACCATGAAACTCTAAAAAAATATGTAAGTCTAGGATTAGAAGTAACAAAGATTCACAGAGGAATTACATTTGAAGAGTCAACATGGTTAAAACCTTACATAGATTTGAATACAAAATTGAGAGCACAAGCGAAAAACGACTTTGAAAAAGATTTCTTCAAACTCATGAATAATTCAGTATTTGGAAAAACAATGGAAAATCTTAGAAAAAGGGTTGATATAAGATTGGTTACTAATGAGAAAGAAGCAAGAAAATTAATATCAAAAGCTAACTATAATCGTCGCACTATTTTTTCTGAAAATCTTATGGCGGTTCATATGAATAGAACACATATAAAATACAATAAACCTATTTACTTAGGAATGTGTATTTTAGATATAAGTAAAGCAATGATGTATGACTTTCATTATAATTATATTAAACCAAAATATGGCGAAAAAGCTAAATTACTTATGACAGATACAGATAGTCTTGTATATGATATAGAAACTGAGGATTTCTATAAGGATATAAGCCCTGATGTTAGAGAAATGTTTGACACCAGCAATTACCCCAAAAATCATCCATCAGGTATTGAGACAGGCGTAAATAAAAAAGTAATTGGCAAGTTTAAAGATGAAGCCGGCGGTAAAATAATAACTGAATTTGTTGGTCTACGAGCTAAGCTATACGCTTTCAGGATGGATGGTGGCGAAGAGATAAAAAAGGATAAAGGAATTAAAAAATCAGTTGTAGAAAATAGTATAAGATTTGATGATTACAAGGAATGTTTGGATAGCAAAGCAAAGCAGATGAGAGAAATGCCTGTAATAAGAAGTTATAAGCATTTTGTTTATACTGAAACTGTTAATAAAGTTGCACTATCTGCTGATGATGATAAGAGAATAATTTGTAAAGATGGAAAACATACTCTTCCATATGGCCATTATAGTCTCAAAACAGAATTAGGTGGTAACTGTGTATCATAAGGTATAACTTGTAATTCTTCCCTAACAAAACCACGTCTTGGCCCATCAGTTAAATAATATAAAACCGGTTGATTAGGTGTAATAATACTTTTAGAAATATCATAAACTTTGATACTCCAAATAGGATCTGTAGCCCTCCTTTTTTCACCACCTTCAAGTTCTCCGGGAAATAATAAATATCTAACGTTAACATAAGGAGACAATCTAACCTCATCAAGACCCACAACTCGATTATACTTTTTAGGTTCAATATCTACCTCCTTCTGTTTTATAGATTTAACAGGCTCTTTACCAGTTATTCTCGTTGGTGTATTATTCAAAGTTTTTAAAATATCAGGTAATCGTTTCACCCATACCCGAGATCGATCATCGCTTATCATTTCTTGCGCATATTGATGGCTAAATAATTTTTCACCTAATATTCTGTTTGCGTTTTCCACAAATGCTTGAGCTCTATGATTTCCTGCTTCACTTCTCTGTATTTTCACATTATGATAATTCATAAGTTTTGTCACATCACCCATAAATTCTTTTCCAGGATCAACCATTAATGTTTTAGGGTATTTCAATCTTCTAGTATATATTTTCTTAAAAGCTTCTGATATTTCTCGACTTTCTTTTGAGGTTAATGCTTCAGCATCTTTGTATCTACTTGCCACATCAACTACAACTAATGCATATCGATATGTTTTTCTTCCAACTCTATCATGGGGTAAAAATAATAAATCTGCTTGGTGAATCTGATTAGGTTTATCTACAGCCCAATGTGGTCTTGGAATATATTTTGGTGCCGGTAGATATATTTGCCATATTGCTTGTTTTTGTAACCATTGTTTTGCTACATCTTCACTTACTTTCGCCTTCACAGCCAATTTAGGAATTGCAGAATATCCTTTCCAATATCCTTCAGTTGAATAATATATCCGATCGAAGAGCGAGCCCTGCTTCGCCGATATTTTTGATAAGTCTGTACTCATTTAAAGATTAACCAAAGTAACTTATAAATTAAATATGACGTCTGAAAAAATTAATCCAAACAGAATTCCACGAGAACCATTTGGGTTGAAAGCAGAATCAACTTTGAATAGAATTACATTAAATCCATCCTCAGCCAGCCCCGGAGAAACATTATATATAAATATACCTAAACTTTCTGATAATTTAGTGATTGTACCTGGAAGTGTATCTCTACTTTTCGATTTGGAAGTTGATGGGCATGCTAATAACACCCTTGTGAATAATGTGGGCAGTAATCTTGTATCCAGATTAAGGGTTCTTTTTGGTGGTGAAACATTACAGGATACCCAAAGATACGATCTATTTCAAACATATCATGATTTATTTTTATCAGATGAGGATCGCGGGGATAAATTAAGACAAGGTATTTCTTCAGAAAACATGAGAAAACTAAGGACAAATGCGGGTGATAAGAAAACCCAAGATGTTAGGGAAGTAGCTCTTGCATCAGTACATAATACCAAGTATCATATTCCACTAAATCACCCTATTCTAAAAGATCACGGAGTTTTCTATCCAAAAGCTCTAGATCATCATTTAATCTTTGAGATTACGCTAGCCCCAGTTTCTGATATTGTTGTTTTTTCTGATACTACAAAGACCCCAACATATTCAATCAAAAACCTAGAGTTAGAATATTCTTCCATTTCAAGCGAATACTTAGCTCGTGAGGCACAAGCAGCTTATCAGGTTGGAAAAGGATTCTTTTACGAAAATGTTACTCTACACAAAACTTTTACTTTTTCCATAGGTGGGGACACTGTTATTAACCAGCATATTAATCTACCTAGAAGGTCAATGACAGGAATATTATTTTTGTTTAAATTACCCAACGCTGCTGGTGCTCGAAACTCTGAAAGTTTTTACAATCCAGGGATCATCTCAATCAATATAGATGTTGATGGAGTGCCAAATCGTTTATACTCTAAGGGAATGATACCTTCTGATATCTGGGAGTCAGTGAAGAAAAGATTTGGAACAAGTAAAGAGTTTTCGGTAAAGGAAAAAGATTTTTATTATGACAAGTTTGCATTATGGGTTGATTTGAGAACTCACCCTGATAATAATATTCACGGAGGAGGTTTGGTTTTAAACAATACAAGGGATGGGGTAAAACTAGAAATTAAAAGAAAACAAAGCGGATCTGGCACTATAACCTGTTATATGTTTGTTGTAGCCGATGCAATGATGGAAATTATGAATTCAAACTTACATTCGATAAAGTACTGAGAATCTAAAATTTAAAACCTAATGTTATAATACAAAATATGGAAGAATTGAGAGATAAAATCCCTTTTCATTGTATTATAACTGGGCCAACAAATTGTGGAAAAACAAAATACATCATAGATCAACTCCGAGGACCTTTCAGAAAAGTTTTTGATTACATTGTTTTAATATGCCCAACTTATTCTATGAATAAAACATATCATAATTTTGCTCGCGGAGATAAGAGATTCTTTGTATTGTCACCCGATGCTAGTAATATAGACGAGATTAATGAATTGTTAACTGATTGTCAAATTTTATTCTCTGGAACAAACACATTAATAATTTTAGACGATTGCGCTGTTTCGAATGATCTGAAGAAACGATCAAACAAGTTTATAGATTTAGCATTCTCTGGCAGACATCATGGTTTATCAATGTGGGTTCTAACTCAACAATTAACATCAATAGCAAAACCATTCCGAGAAAATGTGGCTTGTGTGGTCTCATTTCATAATCCGTCGCAGAAAGGTATGAAGATGTTTTTTGAAGATTATGGAGGTGATTTGGATTATGAATCGTGTAAAAAATTTATGCAACTCCTGAAAACTGAAAAATATTCTAGACTATGTTTATGTTTAAGATTTCCATTTCAATGTTATTTGGAAATTCCGAGAGAGTGAAGTGATAGAGGAATCCTACCGCAGGTAGCAACCAAACGGGGCGTAGCGAAGTGCGGAACTCGACCAAAGGGTAGTAACCTGAGGTGATTTAAAAGAATCTTTGTATTATTAGAAAATTATAAGATGGCGGAAGTTGAAGATTATATTGAAGAAACAAAAGATAAGGTAAAAGATAATGATGATAATGAACTTGAAATCAAACAAGAATCACTAGCTATTCTAGCATCCCTTGGAACTACAAAAGAATATTTGGGGGTTGATATGAGTCTGGGCGATGTAAAAAAATTATCAGTAAAAGATGTTGAAAAATATTATAATCGGTATCAGGCGGTATTAGGTAAGAAAATTAGCGGTGGGTTGGTAGATTCATCTCTTCAATTAGTTTCACAAGTCATTTCCTATGTGGTTCCTGTGGATGATATAGAAGCTCTTTGTTCAGATTTGAAGAATGATGATTTGGTTAATCGTGAACTAACAAACATTGTAGGCCTCTTAGCATTGAAAGCAGGAAGACTGGCTGCACTTGCTAGCGGGTTATTCCAGGTTGCTAAACACGT
The DNA here is from genome assembly GCA_949710005.1 of Ricordea florida. Classification (NCBI taxonomy): domain Eukaryota; kingdom Metazoa; phylum Cnidaria; class Anthozoa; order Corallimorpharia; family Ricordeidae; genus Ricordea; species Ricordea florida. The sequence continues at coordinate 4,586,662 of OX453276.1, read as the reverse complement.
TAAATTCAACAAAATTCAACAAGTTTCAAGAACAATTACAGATGATTCTAACACAACTGAGCAGGATACTAAGCAAGGTGTTGATGGGTATGATACTGTTTACTAAGCATACTATTATTTTATTTACATATCATTCCTAAGCGGTCTAAAGATTTCTTAATGATATGTAAAATAATGTCTGAAGAAGTTGTTGAGCAAATTACAAGAGATCCCCCAAAAGAAGAGGAAAAAACTACAGAAAAAAAGGCAAAAAATCCTAAAAAAGTAGAAGCTGGAAAGAAATTAGCTGAATATAATAAAAAAGCAAAAGAAGCGTTAGCTAGGGAAATGAAACGTGAAAAGGAGCAAGAGGAGATTAAAAATGAGAGTGAAGATAAAGCAGAAAATGGAAAAGCATGGCTTCCAGAGCTATCTTTTACGACTGTTTTATCGATTATTGGATTAGGGTTTACCGCATTTGACATGTTTATGAGATACCGACAAAAGGAGGAACGAATGCCTGCTTGTCCTACGGTATCTCAAGTTCCACAAAGACTACCAACCCAAAATATTCCTGCGCCACAACCACAAAAAATGGGAATGATATAATTAGAAAAATTATTTTTTACTACAAACCCTTAAAAGTCATCTAAAGATTTCTTACTGTTGTAGTAAAAAATCATGACAACCGAAAATAAACTTGTGAAAACTGTTACTGATTCCGCAGTCCTTATCGGATTAGCGGCTGGAGTTGGATATGTAGCTAAAAAAGCAATGAAAGAATCATTTATGAACGATCCATCCTCAAGTATTACAAATTATGCAAAGTGGGTCGCCGTTCTTTCAGGTAGTATGTATCTAAAAACATATTTAGAGGATCAAAAGATATTACCAAATAATTAAAAATGGCAACAATAGCAATGATGGTTGGAGGAGCTGTATTAAATGCAACCGCCTTTGTTGGTGGATCATATCTTGCAAAATATCTATCTGGCAATAAAACAGATACAGAACGAATACGACACGATAAAGCATTAGAAAAATATCAAAAAGATTATGCAGAATATCAGGAAAAAAGACAGAAACTAATTGATTGGAAAGTACAGCAAAAAGATGATAAATATCAAGCATCACAAAATATGTCAAAAACAGATCAAGCTTTCGAATTATATGAACAAATACATGAACCAAAATTCTCGGATTATTACAGACCAAGTGAAAATCAAAAGATGGGTGAAATGGTATATGTAGGTGGTGGTATGTTAGCATTGGGTTACGCAGCTAGTAAATTCTTTTAGGTTATCGTATATGATTAGTTTAAAGATTTCTTACTGATGAGTAAAAAATCTAAATATGGCAGAAGGAGGATATTTACCAGAAGATTTAGATCCAACTAAACTAAATGAAACAAAAAAAAATACTTATAGTTGGGGTAATGATGATACACTTTATTTAACTCCAAAAACATCCGCCTCTATTCCACCTTACCCTGATGATTATGATATGGGAGAAACTTCATTTGGTGGCGCTAGACCAAAAACCAAAAAAGGATATACAAAATTAACAGGAGAAGATATTGATGAGATACAAAGAAACAAAGATAAAGCTTGGCAAGAGATTAGAAATAAATTCCCAAAAGCGAGGGCAAATTTTGATTTTAGGTATAATGATTTTAGTCAATTACAAGTTGGAATAATGCGTAATGATCCTAATAAAGTTGTGTGGCATAATTTTTATGATGGATCTGGTAATGTTAGCAAAAAAGTATCAGAAACAAAAACAATAAGAAATAGCCTTGGCCCTACGGCCGAAGAGGTTTTGGAATCAATTGATAAAGAAAAAACAAAGAAAAAAGGTTTAATTGATAAACTAAAAGAAAATATAAAAATTAAAAGAGGTGGGGCCGTGTGGAAAAATATTACGCCGGATGAAAGTAATCAAATTGAAGCAGAAGAGAGAGAAATTGAAGCAGAAGAGAGAGAAATTGTTAATCATGAAGAAGATTTGGCTAGTTTAGAGGAAGAGGAAGAAATAATACAAAATAGAATGTCATTGCGCGATCGTGTAAAATACATTTTCAAAAAGTATGGTTTTACAGTCTTTGCAGTTATGAGTGCTGTCGGTGTGGTTATTGGAGCAATAGTTTCTAATCTTTCAAAGGGATTAAAAACATTAGGAAAGGGTGTTGGTAATGGCTTGAAAGCTATTGGTAAGAAACTCGGCCAAATATTACCTGGAATGGTTGGCGCAATAGTTAGCTTTCTATTCAAAACAGCAGGCGAGGTTATTGGATTTTTAGGTAAGAATGCTTGGCTTTTGATAATGGCGGTGGTTTTATATTTTGTGGAAAGTATAAAAAAGAAGAGAAAGTAACAAATTTAAAGATATCATGCCGTTCAGTAAAATACAATATGGAAGAATACAATAGAATTTACGGCCCAGCCGGTCCCGAGCGAAGCACGATTTATCCTGGATTACCTAATAATTCAGATCCAGTCAATTTCAGACTACAAAAATCGAGTGAAGTATTACAAAATCTTGAGAGAGAAATCAAACATTATGAGGAAGTAAGGAAAAAATATAATAGAGCAAGATCGATATTTACAAAAATCAGTGTTGGAAGTGGAGTTCTTTCAGTTATCCTATCTGCAAGCGGGCTTACCACCTCTCTTACTGGTTTTGGCGCAATGATTGGTGTTCCATTGGGTGTTGTCGGTGGAATTTGTGGTGGATTATCTGTTGGATTTGGCGCGGCTTCAAAAAGACTTTCAAATAAAGTTAGCAAACATGAACAAACTGCTTCTATAGCAAAATCAAAATTAAACACCATTAATGACTTGGTTTCAAAGGCATTGAAAGATAATGTTATATCCGATCAAGAATTTTCTATAATTTTAGCAGAGTTGGATAAGTTTCAAAAACTAAAACTAGAAATCCGTCAAAAATTTAGGAGAGATACAGAAAAAAACTTAAACATGTCTCAGATAAGAAGAGAAGTTCGATCAGAGCTATTAAAAGAGTTAACCGGTCCAGCTTAGCTGGGGAGGGCTTTGCCCGATCCCACACATTAAAAATATCATATGAAAGAACTGATGTGGGTTGCAATTGTTTTGCGGGGATTAGAAAAGAACTTAATTGACTTTACATCTTATTCTAAATATAAAGACGTGGACTAACCTAAGAAAAATAAAGAATAAGATGTTGCTTACAGATTTTAAAACTCGATACCCAAACGCTAATCTTGATAAATTTACATTTGTGAATGATTCATTTGGTGGATATATTAAGTGGAAAGTTAATGGAACAACAATAATGTCAAATGATGATCCTACTGGAAAAACCTGGACTGATGATATGAATCCTAATTTGAAAAAACTTTTATGGAATGATTTAGGGTTAAGTTTACCCGAAGTAGTTTCATCTTTCCCAAAGAGTTTAAACATAACAAATCAATCTTATCCTATACCAGCTATTAACTTTGATGATTTTACAACTGATGTAACAAAAATGCTAACCTTTCTAGATATATACGTTTCAAATACGAAGAAATTCACAGCAAAAATGAGAAACATATTCGCCAATCAAGTTGTTACTTTCAAATTTGGAAAGCAGAGTAGAAAATGGTTGAATGCGCCCGATATGAATTATTGGCCTCAACAACTTAACTTTGCGGTATGGTGTGCGACATCTGGTTGTGGAATAAGTCCTTTTGAAAGTCTAAATTACCCTAAAGTAGTAAACAGCTTTATAAAGTTTCATATATATTTCACAATAAGGCGGATATTATATGAATTGAGTCTTCCCTTGCCCGATGAGCAGCCCTTTGTAATAAATAATAACCCCTATAGTAAAGTAGCATATCAACGTTTGTGCGCAGAATTTGGGGTTAGTAATAATTCTGATTTTAGATGGAAAGGTGGTAGAAACGGAGGATTGGGAGATATATTTCTTGATTATGGTTCTGGATACTATGGAAAAGGTGGAGGATATCAAAATGTTCATGTTGTAAGAAATTATGATCATGAAGCAGATCAATGGCCCGGTGAAGGGGGCAAATTCGCTGACGAAGGCGGTAAGAAAGAAAAGGGAAATCTAATATCATTTATCCGTAATGATGACTTTGCTGATTTCAAATATGCTTGGTTTATCCCGACAAGCGGGCATGGACTCACTAAAGCAGGGCTTGGTAGATTGAATCGATCTGCGGAAGCTTTTGTTTACTGTATATTGGGAGCACAAGTTAACACTAGAAACTCGATTTATGGTAATGGCGGAGGAGCAATCGAAACACAACAAGAATTCTTAGCTTTATTTGAAAGTAGTGTGATCGAGAATGACATTTCTAGTTCTATCCAAAGATATCAATTAGCTGTACAAGAAGCGAAATTACGGCTCGATTTAGCTATTGCTCCCGGTGTATGGTTAATGCCAAGTAATATGATAATCAACACTGAAAGCGTGGCCGGTTTTAACAACAAACTTATGAAAGCGAGTGATGATATGAATTTTGGAGTGAATAATTCCCTAAACACTGAATTAAAACAGGTCGGAATAGGTCATAACTTAGGATCTTCAAAGTTAAAGTTACCTCATTCAATAGTTGGGACAAGTCTGAAACCAAAAATACCTCCGACGCAAAATGAAAAGTCAACCAAAGGTCAGGACGTGACTACGCAACATGAAACCAATCCACAAAGCGAGCATGAAGTGCGTATATTAACATTTATAATTATCAGTGGAGGGTTAGCGTGGTATCTATTTCGGTAGTTCATGGCCATTTCACGTGATTGTGATTGTTTTTGGATTAGCGTTCACGTGTAGAACAATAGATTGCATACTTTTACGACATAGCAACAAGAAAAATGTAAAGTGGATTTGAAATCGAAAAGTAGATTTTATGTTTACTTCAAAAAGGTCGGTTTCTAACGTCGCTCAGGAATGTGATTACGTCAATGGAAATTTAAAAAGGTGAATATGATGTAATCAGATCTAAAGACCAGCTTCGCTGAAAACAAAAATGTTAAGCATTACCATGTATGAGTCTGAAACTAGGATTTATTTAGATCCTCCACTGAAAAATCTTCGGGAGATACAGCTCCTGGATTGTAATATACAAACCAAAAGATTGATTAATTTCAAGGATCAACAGATATTATTCAATGATATGAATCAGCCCCTCATAATAATACAACCCGGTACATATTCGTTGCGTGATATTCAATCGATCTTTCTTAATGATACTGATAGGTCAAAGATAACAATCATTGAGACAGACACTGTTGACTATCTTTATTCCAATAAGAACTTCAAAATAAAACTTACGAGAGGGTTAGCGGTTGGTTTAGGAGTGCCTGAAGTTATAAATCCTGGTAAATTATACCCCATAAATATACAGATTAGGGAACCGCTGAGACTTATGTGTAGTATAGTGGATAATAAGTCTTCATATATGAATAAAACCAAATATGGAGAACTTGTAAAACTCTCACCATCAACTCTACTCGCAAACATCCCATCAAAGGATTATCCGGCAATCCCGATTCGAAAATACGATAGCGACATAACCCACTTTGATTTAACCATATTAGACAATGAATGGAAAAAACTCGATCTGATGGGTTCTCCCATAACTTTTAGTTTAAGATTTAGATAATTTTTGTTATGTAACCATTTTGGGTTATATAACATAATTATTAGTAACAGAAATATAAGATTATTCATCTGGTAAAGAATTAAAAATTTCTTGCTCCTCAATATCATAACACCAATCCACAACTCTTTTTGGATGCCATGCTACAACCAATAAATCATTATTCAAATCTTTGTAGAATTTATTTTTATGTAGTACTTTATCTGTGTTTGTATATACATACGCCGAAAAAGAATCAATAATAACTTTTTTATTTACTAAAGCTTCTCTAAATTCTTTTGATTCTTCCCTATCCATTAAAAAATCATTGCTTTTTTCATCTTTGGGGAATATAACACTCATATCAGATTTTGGTGAAAAAGCAAAACAATAATAATACTTATGGCCACTAAAATTACTATTAACATGAGTGTAATTAATTTGAAACTCTACTATTTCTCTTTTACCCATATTCTCATATTTAATAGAAAGTGCTTTTGATAATGTGTATAAACAATCTTTTTTTATTAATCTTAAAAAATCCATGTTTGCTATTTTTTCATTGTTAAAATATTCAATATTAAAAGCAAAATCTAAACCTTTTTTTATTTTCCTCTTATATTTTTGTCTTTCCATCTTTTATATTTTTTTTTTATATCTTTAAATCATAATTCATTTTTTTAATTTTATTCTACATTCCTTACAAGAAGCCTTTTGTTTACCATGTTCACATATTTGTGTTCCTCCGCAATCCTTACATTGTTGTTTTTGTTTATTATGTATGCATATTTGCGAGCCTTTACATTCTTTACACCGATACTTAACTCTTCCATGTATACATATTTGTGAGCCTTTACATTCTTTACAGCGATACTTAACTATTCCATGTATACATATTTGTGAGCCTTTACAACTTTTGCAAAAATATTTAACATTATCATGAATGCATATTTGAGACCCTCTACATTCTTTGCAAAAATATTTATGTTTTTCATGTATGCAAATATAAGGACAAGTAGTGGTGACTTTTTCAATTAAATTTATAATTTTTTCTTCTTCAAACTTTTTAAACTCATTAATAAAATCTTCTCTTAAATATAGTTTTGATCTTCCTTTAATTTTTAAATAACTCGCAATTCTTTTCAAATTTGTTTTATTCAAAGTTTCTAATTTTTCCATCTTTAATTATTATTTTAATTCTTTTAAATCAATTTTATTAAATTTTTATTAAATGTGCCGGGACCGCGTATCATATTCACATGGTTTAACAAGGGTTTGATTACGCCATGACCCGCGTAGTCTTGGTATAGGTTTCGTGAGGGCTTGGTGAGGGCTTGGTTGGGGCTTGATGAAGTATTTATGAAATTTTGGCAAGAGCCCCGTATTGTCTAGTTTATAAAATCCTTATTATAATTTAAACAAAGTCTAAATAAAATCGAAATAAAATCGAAATAAAATCGGAATAAAATCGAAATAAAATCGGAATAAAATCGAAATAAAATCGGAATAATAAAATGTGCTGGTACCCCCATATCTACACATCAACCTCTATGAAATTCTCATATTCACGTTCACAAGAAACAAAAAATCAAAGCACTTAAAACATGGAATCATCATTGTACAAAAACATTCACCACAAAAGAAACACTCCAAAAACTTAAAACTATTTACATAACAATGGACGTATTCTAATTGGAAAGCAAGCAAAGAAGATAACTGGCAATGGCAGTCATCATGACATGACCGGCAAGTTTCGGTCGAAGCGGACCACGACTGGAAGAAGATTCCTTTTCCAGAATATTTATAATTCGCGCCACAAGGCCACAAAATCTTTTCCAGCTCAAAGGCCATACATACAAACCCAGCATTTTACAATCCCAGTTTTTTAAAACATATTTTTACGAGAAGTAGGTTTGGTGTTCTGCAAAGTTTTTTGAGTCGAATCTTTTAATTTGTCTCTTGAGTACAGTGCCCCCGATTCGGCCAACAGAGTGTCGGGACTTGACAGAAACGCACGCCAGGCCTTCGTTTCTCGAGGTTTTCAAGAAATAATGGAAAGCACCAATCTTAATTTTATATTGTGTACAATGTTTTAGAAATCTAAAAGTCAATCTTACTTTTCTCTGAAGTCGGAGGAGGGTTTGGGTGGCTCTCCATTCCTACAGAACCACTTGCCTGCAGAAATGAGGAAAAATAGTAACTTATCAGGCATAGTTTGATGCTACGCTGGTTGGAAATAATGAATGCAACTTAAAAATTTACAATTCAACGACCCGACGTTCAACAGTTCTGTCTAGTGTCTTCTTCAGGGGTGATTCACAAATATTCCACACCTCACCGCCGCGGTGATGGATAAAACACTGACCTCCAGTCCATGGACTACTCAATGGAATACCCAAATTCATTGTTCCAGTATAAGTATTCAAAATGGTGGATGAAGGCCATACGGATACGATGTTTAACCGCCAGACTTAAATGGCGGCTGCAATGTTTTCCCCCTAGACTTAGATGGCGGCTACAATGTTTTCCCGCCAGACTTAGATGGCACCTACAATGTTTTCCCGCCAGACTTAGATGGCGGTTTCAATGTTTTCCCGCCAGACTTAGATGGCGGCTACAATGAATGCTTTACCGCCAGACTTAGATGGCGGTTACAATGTTTTCCCGCCAGACTTAGATGGCGGTTTCAATGTTTTCCCGCCAGACTTAGATGGCGGTTACAATGTTTTCCCGCCAGACTTAGATGGCGGCTACAATGTTTTCCCGCCAGACTTAGATGGCGGCTACAATGTTTTCCCGCCAGACTTAGAAGGCGGCTGGAACGTTTTCCCGCCAAATGAAATTAAGACAATAAGTCGGGTTACATCATCATTGCCAACCATCCTCGGTCCTTGTACTAAAAACTGAAAAGACGCTGGAAGCTGAATAATGTACAAGGAATAACTAGCCTAAAGACATGTTATCTTTACTATGGTGCGGTAAACTAGATGAGGCGGTTAACGCCTTGTCATGGTTTGACGAAACGCTGACAAACGAGCAAGTGCACATGTATACGATGGATGAAAAGTGATTACACGGGGTAAGTTTACCTGCTTGTCCCATGCAAACGGGTCTTCATTATTGCTGTCCATATCTACATCTGAAACATCTGTTTCGGTTGTGGACGCAGTTGTTTCGCCGCTTTCACTCATTTCCTCTTCAGTTTTGTAATTGTCTGCTTCCTTTGTTCCACTCAGATCCAAGTTCTCAAAATTTCCAGCTTCGCTTGTATCCCTTTTCGGCTCACCATCTGTCAGTGCGAAATTTAATTTCTATACAACAATAACTTTTAAAAATTTTCCCTAAGAAGCCTCGAAATAACAAGTGCAAGTCAGCACCTTTCCACGGAATTTGATCCAGAGATTGGATCAAAAAATTGGAAATTGCACAGTGATGTAAAACAAACAGTACTGTTCTGCAGCTTCCCAAAGAATGGTCACACTGCATGGTTTGATACAAAGATAAAAATGTTATAACTACACTTGTTCAGACGAATTTCTGAATCTTATTTAAAACTATTTTCAAACTATATCGAATAAACGTAACAACAAGCTCAACTCTACGACTACGAACGAACGAGAGAACACACCCAAAAAAATGTAAATTGCGAAACTTTTAACTACGCGTCTTGCACGCCTGTCTTTCAAATTGTCACTTAATCCCTCGCTGGGATTTGCTTCCCAAAGGCGGCGAGGTGTTTTCGAGACGTTACAGGAATTCTTTAATTATCGTGTCATCACCCTCCCCCCTGTGAACAAATTGCGACTTGTTCACTTTTCCGTTTCGAAGTCCTCAAACTCTAATGGGCAAAGTCACGTTATCGGCCGGATGTACTCTTTTCCGTCCGACAACACACGAACTACTCTGACGAGACCATCTGTCCCGGGAAAAACTTCTTTGATGCGACCCAAGGGCCACTTTCTCTTTTGATTGCTGGGATCCACCAGGAGGACTACATCTCCAACAGCAAGGTTCTTCTTTCTGTCCACCCACTTGCTGCGAGTGTTGAGCGTGGAGATGTATTCCTTTTGCCACCTTCGCCATGTGTTTGATATTAACTGCTGTACGAAACGCCAACGGTTTCGTGGATTGAAGGCAATTTCGTTGGCGGCATATGGGGCAAGTTGTCCTCCAATTTGCCCATAGAGAAAATGGTTGGGGGTGAGTACGGGCTCATCTTTCGGATCTGAACTGCAATAGGTTAGTGGTCGTGAGTTTAGCAGTCCCTCCACTTCGGTGATCGCTGTCAGCAGTTCTTCGTCACTGATTTCAGCATTCCCGAGTACAGCTTTTAAAGCTTTCTTTGCTGATTTTATGAGAGCTTCAAATAATCCACCATGATGTGAACCGCCAGGGGGATTGAATTTCCATCGGATGCCTTCGTTTGCTGCCTTGTCTCTAATTTGATCTTGATCCATCGCGCCCACAAGTTCTCTCAATTCCTTGTTCGCCGCAGTGAAGTTGGTCCCGTTATCACTTATCACCTCTAGTGGCTTCCCTCGTCTTGCAACCATTCTGGAGAACGCGTTTAAGAAGCTCGCAGTGTCAAGAGAGTAAGCCATTTCTAAGTGCAACGCACGTGTAGCAGCACAGGTGAAGAGACACAAGTATCTCTTGGCGGAAATCCTTCTAGTTAATTTAGTCGTGAATGGTCCGGCGAAATCGACGCCACACTGCGCAAAGCATCTTAAAGGAGTACCCAGTCTCTCTTCGGGTAATGGAGCCATAATTTGCTCTCCTCTGCGCCTTCTCTGAATCTTACAGAGATTGCAATTTCTTAGCCAGCGTTTGATTTCTTCTCTTCCACAACAAACAGTACCACAGTACAGTACTGTTCAGCAGCTTTACAAAGAATGATCACACTTTATAGTTACCACTGTGGTTCAATGCTTCGAAGCTTTGTAACCACAGTTGAATTGAGATATTTAGTTCTCCTCCTGCTTGTATGAGTAGTGGAATGGTAGAATTTGCAGCTGCATTATACAGTCCTACCTTCCGTTGGTGCAACTTGTGAGCCCTGCCTTCGGTGTCTTCCTCCATTCATCACACCATCATGTGCTGCAGGTTCTCCATTTTCCTGTAAGCTGCCCTTTCTCTTTTGTCTAGCGACTCTTCGCCTACATGTATATCATGGCACAAACAAAATCATGTTGACATTAACACAGCACAACTTTGTACCATGTAAACCTATTTGGAAAATTTACTAGGTACATAAATACTACTGATATGAATGTAACACTTTTGCCTTTTGTGGAGGAAAGAAACAAAACAAGAAAACCTGGGAAACAGCCCTTAAAATGTTGCCAGTATTAACATATAAGGAGGTCACCTTCTATTAAGAGATTTGGCTTTTCTTCTTTGTGAAGCACTTGAGTAATCTGTCGACACCATGTACACATAAAGGATTCCAAGTAAACACATGATCTGAAAGGACAACATTGAAAAATTATTAACACCGTCATCAACATAATTTATTTAGTACGATGGTGTGTATGTGCTCAGCCATTGAAATACTACTAATTTAGAAAACATACCACAGCAGGCCCACAGGCTTCTGACCAAGACACAACCTGACAAAGAAAAAAAGTGATCGACATTTTTATAAAAAGATGATTTTCTTCTTACAACAGGATCAGGGTTGCCACTCATTAGAACCCAAAAAATTCAGTGACTTTTCCCTGACCTCAAAACAATTTAACAAAAATCACATCAAGCTCTACCACACTTTGATAGAAATGGCAGGTTCCCAAGCTTCCTTGGACTTCTTTTCCTTATTTGGAAGAAGGCATTCGCAATGAAAACCACTGACCAAAAAAACTGCATTTGAACACATAACTCGTTGCACATTGACTACTTCACAAAATGTTGTGGAACCCTGAAAACAAAATTCTGTGACTTTTCACTCACTTTGTCAAGAACTAAGATTTTCCCTGACTTTTCCTTGACCGTGGCAACCCTGAGGGTTGTCAAAAGTAGCCTCCAGCGAAAATTGCCACCTACTTTGTCATATCAGCCGGTTACTCTGCTTGGCATGCCTCCAGACCCCACTTTGGTGCTCGGTTTTCTCGAAGGTTACTTTTCAAATTTAGCCGCCTACTTTAAATCTTTTTTGACAACCCGGTTACAGCATAACACCCCTTCTTGTCACCATTACTTCTTACTAACTGAGTGTGGTGGCCATGGTTGGGAAATACTGGACTGAGGTGGTGGGAGTATGGAACAAACACAGCAAATCCATACATGAATGACCAAGGGAACCAATAAAGTAGGCCATTACTTCAACCATGGTTGTATGAAAATTAGCTCATTAACTTTCTTCATTGGTTAAAAAGAGTTAATTTAGCAAAACACCAAATATGTTCAAGTACATGTAGCCAGCTGACTTCCACTTGTGACCAACAATTTATTCAATAACTATAATGAATAAAGGGACACAGCTGCAATGTAATGTACCATAGTACAGTGATAATCAGTGTTACAGATAAGAGATTGGTCTCTGGTCAATGACCAGATAAAGAAGGTTTCTTGACCCATCAGGCAAAATATAAATGTTTTGAGTCACTGCTTGCACATGGTCTGGGTGACACTTCAGATGGTCTGCATGATCCCCCGAATGACTGGAACGCTGAATAACAATTTTTTGAAAAATCACATTTTATTCATAAAACAACTAAAAATATTCATGTACAATAATAGTAATTATTATATCTCTCAGTTAGTACGCGCGCTGTGATTAGTCAATTTAGCGGGTACTTCACTGTACGGCCCGCTAAAGTTTGTTTTGGTCGCCAAAATGACTCCAGAGATATAACAAATATCTTATTAACCTCGTTTTCTCGGTCTGTACTGTAAAATACGGATCCTCGTTTTTTCCCGTCGATTTATGGTCCAAGCACGAAGCGCGCGGGCCATAAATCGACGGGAAAAAACGAGGATCCGTATTTTACAGTACAGACCTCGAACTCGATTAATAAGAGGTATTTACATTTCATGATAATAATAATAATAATAATAATAATAATAATAATAATAATAATAATAATAAGCCGACCTACCTTCCATTGAGATTCCCATTCTCTAAAATAAATAACGAGCACCAGAACTTCAAATAAATACAGGCAAAAGAAAAGAAACCACAGCTTGGGGGACAGCTGCTGTATCCACCTGAAATGTAACAATGGCAGTGCTAAATACATAAATGTAATTCAATGATAATGATAATCTGTTTTCATAGTAAAAGTACAGCTGAACCCCGTTACATCAAAGTCTCTTGAGGGAAAGGGAAGATAGTTCAAAATAGTGGGGGTTTGAAATAATGGGGTCAGCCTAAATATACTATGATGGCATGCACTTATTGCAATTTCAAAACATTTTGCATTCATTTTGTCTGGGGACATCCTCCAAAGTATTTTTCATCAAGAAAACAAATGTAACAAACTGTTAAGAAGCACTAAGGTCTGGCGAGAAATGAACAATCTTAACTGTGAGCTTTTTGTGGTTTTTAAGATTTTCAAATGTTGTTATAGATAATGAAGCTGGCCCATGCATCGCTGGACCTCTTCAGCTCCCTCAGTAGCAAACAGACCAAACAATGAGATGGTATTCAATGCTTTGTGGATCTGCCACCTTGTCGGTCTCTTTGGACTTTCTTCTTTATCCCCTTCTTCGAGTTAGTCACATCTTCAACCTAAATGCACCAGTGAACACATCCCAAAATAACTGGCAAATAATCATAAGTAGGCTCTGAAATAATCATAAATACATGTCATAAGTAATAATCATAATCATAATCAAATAATCATAAGTAGGCCCAAGTACGACTGTGTCACTTCAGTTCAATTCATACATTAAGCGAAATCACAAATATCAGGCACTTTGGACTCCCAAAAAAGTTAATAAGAAACTTTCTTCCCAAGGGGAGCCAGAAAACCATGTGGATAAATAACCAGTTTGTGTTACGCGATGAAGAGGTTGTTGGACATTCAAAAGCAGGAAAGACTGTTTTTCCAAGACAATTTTTATTTTTGAGGGCTGATAAGAACAATTCATGTTCTGTAATTGTGACAGGCAAACCAGTTAATCATGGCAATGGAGAAGGCAAGCAAGTATCCTGCACACTGTACTTTCTGGGGGGGAGGGTAGAAATTCATCGACATCCTTTGAAGTGAGATGTCAAAGTGCACATAAGAATAGTGGAACTGTGGACTGAATCATTCTTTTGGCTGAAATGTTGAGAAGTAATTTTCAATTCTGCAAGTTAGATGACGCCCTGGCAGTTGATTGTTTTATGCAGGACTGGCACATTGTGCTTTTCATACTGTAGAAAATGATAAAAACTCTTGTTAATCTGTGTTCCGACACCTCATAGTGTTTGTCAATTAGCTTTGTAATAAAGAGGTCAAATTCAGTCCAAAGGAAAGAGGAAGTACATGTAGTTCGAAATAGCAGGGAATTCAAAATAACAGGGGTAAAATGACTCAAAGAGGTAGGGCAAAACTAAGGGAAATGAATATTAGTTCAAAATAACGAGGACTTTGAAGTAACCTGGTTCAACTGTATTACTGCTACTAATTACAATAATGATAATGATAATAATAATAATAAAACTTTATAAACACTTCCAGAGTGCCCAGTGGTTCTTATATGTTAATCTATACAAAAGTCTATAATGTAAAAAAATTATATACACCCCTTGTATCTATGTATATGTATGTAATTGTAGTAAAACATAATAATAAAAATAAAATGATACAGGTATATAAAAATACATTCAGAGAAAAAAAAGTATGAGAAACGAATAAGAGCAGAAGATTCCATAAGAATCCATGGAACTGAAACATCAAGACCCATAAATAATGCTATCAGCTCTTCTTTGTAATACTGTACTATAAGTTTAAAATTTTAAGATTGTTCAATACACCTGCATGCTGTTGAATCTAGTTCATTAACTGAAAACCACTTACCATGAGCGAAAAAATGGAAATAGAAGAACATGGATCACACCCTTCTGTGTGACGGCAAACAAGCTATGCACAGCCTTTGTTTTTGGAAAGGTAGAGCCTACAATAAGAAGAAATTGAACATATCACTTTTACAGTTACTGTTAGTCAGGTTTACATGTATTTTTACAGGAGATGTTGCCAAGCTTTGAACAGTTCTAACAGTGCCTACCAATGACAAGGTCTACATCAATTAATTCTGGTTTTAGTCCTCCAGGCTTCTTTGGAACATCAATGAAGCCCTGTAATAGGAGAAAAAAAAATAAAAAACCCAATACTCTCCACTCCTGACTAAAGGCAGTCAATTTTTTTTCCAGGAGGGGTGGGAGGGTAATGCTGACAGCAACAAGCAATTTCATATGGTCAATAAAAGCTAAATTTTCAGATAAAAACTAAATAGTGACAAAGTAAATTCCAAAGCCATTTTCTTAGAACCTGCAGCTTTTTTTATAACAGTGACCTAAAAGGATATTGATCAGCAAACAAATAAACCAAGTTTCCTTCATACCGTTTCTTGTTCTTGCACCTCAAAAGTTCGCTCCCATGACGCTTTATCATACTTCCCAAGCTGTGAAATGAATAATTTAAGTAAGTTAACCCATCTATATTTGCCAACTTCTGATTTAAAAGTGGACATTCTTCCTTAACCCTTTACACCCTATAGCTTTATAGATTTTACTCTGGCTAACACCAGATGATTTTATTTGTCACAGGGAGACTTATTAGGGCTTTCTGGGTTATAAAAAAAAAAAAAAAAAACTACCTCTCTTAAGAACTATAGGCACTAGGTGTGGTCCTTTGATTAGCTTCCATTGCTTAAAATACATATGTCATCACGATGCTTATACGACATTAATCAAGGACTTTTTGGAGTGAAGTATTTAGCAAGACCTTAGTTACCTCTTGCAAGAACACTGTAAGTAATAAATTTCTAACCAAAAACTGTCTTCCATGAATCTCAAACCTCTAAAACAGGTCCTACAGTAAGACCCACAAAATAACAAACCAAAAATAAATAGTCAACATTGCAGACTAGAGGTTTCAGTTCTGTACATGGCCCAAAGAGGAGACTAAAGGGAGGAGGGGAGACTAAGGGGAGACTTTTTCCTTTTATTGATACAATCTTTTAATTTTGTAATTCTTTAAACTGGCTTTAATTTGTCTACCTTGTATGAAAATGAAATACAAATTATTTCTCACACCTGCTGCCACTTACAATTAAAAACCCATAAATGATATTAGCAAGATATTGCAAGATTAACAGAATTATATGTCAAAAGCTTCACAAAAACAGGAGGCAAGTAAAGCATCATGAGGCAACAGTACTAGCACCTTGCTCTTTCTATCAGTGTCTCACAAGACAATGGAGTTCTTTACTTAATGACCATGTATTTATTTATTTATTTATTTTCCATTTACATAATAGTTGCTATAAATACACCTAAGTTAATGGCAAGGAGACCTCAGGAAACCACAAGGCTTATAAGAGAGGCCACCTCGAAGGATAATATAAAAGTATATAATTTGGTACTGAGTGAGTGTGGCATAACAGATTCAAGCTTGTTTAAATAAAAATTTTAACATTTCTTTCTTGAAGGTAAGAAAACTTGCTGAACAGGTAATTGAAGTAGGGAGAGAATTCCAAATCATAGCTCGGTGATGAAATGATTTAAAGATCTCACAAGGTAAATGAGAAAATGTATGATACATGTCAAAATTCTTTGTTCCAAAACACATGCTAAAGGATAACATCTTTCATTTAAGTATCCTACTGCAAACCAACAGAAATCAATGTATTGTGTCTGTCTAGATAACTTATATAGTAACCAAATATAAATATTCCATCCTTTAAAGCACACCAAAACCAGCAGAAATGATGTTAACTTATTTAGTAAAGACTCCATTAACTACAAGATTTCTTAAGTTACTCTTCATGCATCAAAAACAGAAACTAGCTTTTCTACACTATAACTTATTAATTTCCAAGGTTTTGGTATATTATTTTTAGGCCAACTTTGGCATAAATGTAGAATTATTTGACATTTGGATTGTAACTCTGACGAACAATGGAAAGTACAGAAAAGATCAGAATTACAAAATATTGCATCAAGTTAAGATAATTGTTGGTAACAACACAAAAGTTAGTGCAATTTGACACAAAAACTTTATTTTTACATGTAGTGAGTTTATAATGTCTAATAACTGAAAGTGGTGTTAAAAGAAATGAAAATAATACTAGCAATAATTAGAAATTAGGGGAGTACGTTAAACAGGGTGGGGAATCTGAAGGTTTTTTAGTTTTGTTAATATCATGCAGGCTGTTAAAGCACATCATCTAGTTTATAAAAAGGTTAGAATCAGTGCTACAAATAGTGTGCAAGTGTGAGTGTGTGTGTGTTTGGGGGGGGGGGGGAGTGATCAGATAAATGCTGGTTCCTAGATAAGCCCTTGGGTCCTGGGGAAAGGTTATCTATCACCAAGCAGTGTAACTCAATGGTTTTAAACCACTGCTTTTTTAATGGTTTTCAACATTTCTCATCGAAACGGTTGAGCGAATAACACAAAAATTTAACGCGGTTTAAATTGTTAAACCTAAATGAATTTGCCAAGCAAATACTAGCATTGCCCTGCCGCCTAACCAAAGTACATTGCTTACAAAAAATAAAGCTTTATACTAATGTTTCAACTTCAAAATGCCCGAATGTTGGCGTCTTTTAAAGATGATACTTCTTACAGCGGTCATCACCAAAAGTTTTAAAATTCATGTCATAATGCACCTATCAATGTAAACCCCGTGCGGGGGGGGAGTGCGGGCAAGGGGTGGGGATTTGACCAAGGAATCCATCTCCTCAGTGGGAGGTTTGATCGTGCACCTTTGCTCGGGAGTTGGGACATTTGATTTGTTCGGCAGAGAGACTGGGGCCAAGACAAAGCGTGGCTACCTGGCATCGTCTTTCTTGTCTTTGGAATGACGTGGGTTTCGGAGAAGGTGAGTTTTTTTACCGATATTTATCTTCATACTTCAAGCTTAAGTCACAAGTTGTTAAAGGTAGCGGTTCATAGCTTGTCTTTTAATATTTGTTATTTTGCCCCTGGGTGGGGATTTTGACTACATTTGATGAACATATGCTGCCCCACCCGTGGGAAATTGACCAGAATTTTTGCTCCTTGGTCAAATCCCCACCCTTGCCCGCACTCCCCTCCCACAGGGTTTACATTGATAGGTGCATAACATCTTCAGCTGACAATCAAAAACTTTGACACTGCTCTGATGCCTGTAAATAACGCGCTTCAATAACACCCTCAGCTGCAACATTATTTCGTTTCTACAACTGAATATAACGCTCGGGAACGTACCTAACGTCAGGACTCCGAAGACTATTTTAAAAATGTTGTTTATATTTATCCCCCAAGGCCAAGTTGTTGGAAGCAGGGTTAAGGTAACCTAGGGTTAGTGCGAAATTTGAATGCACATTTGAAAGCTTAAAAAGCATATTTAGTATAACTCTTTTTGAATACAATATGATGATTGTATGCTCTGAAAAAAAAATAGAGAAAGTTATTGGAGAAAACGCTTTTTAACAAGAGGAAAAGAATCCCGGGTTAAAATTTAACCTTGGATTAGCGCTACTCAACCTTCGAAAAACCGGCCCCTGGTCTACAATGTATACTTTTTACCCTTCCTACTTCACTGAAATAAATAAGAAAGCACCTATGGAACCAAGCAAAAGAGTACTTCGCGTTTACGTATAAGGCTGTTCCGAATTTACGTAAGGATCTGGGATGTGAAATTCAACTACGCTCTGTGTCCGACAGGCAAAACAATGGAATTATAAGTGCAAAGAATTCATCAGCAACCTAAAACAAAGCTGTGAGCTATACATAATATATCTAAAACTTGATAATTGTTTAACAATTACTTTCATTACCATGGAAATGGAACTGTCGGACAGTAAATGTAAAATACTGCATGTCCGACAGTGAAAAAGAGGGATAAATAAAAGCGATAATAAAAGCATATTTAAAAGAGACTGGGCAAAATAATAATGTAATCATTATTATCGGCATAGAACATCTTTGCTGGATATAACCATGTATTATATATGCAGTGTCTTTCAACTGTCAGACAGAAATATGCAAAGTACTCCGTGTCTGACAGCCAAAGAGAGGTATGAAAAATATTAAAAAATAAAAAAAAGATTATATAGAATATTCGAAAGAGGCAGTGCAAAATACTAATGAAATCATTATTATCTGCATAGAACACATTTACTGGAAATAATCATGAGTTATAAGCAAAGTGACTTTTAACTGTCGGACAGGAAATGCAAAGTACTCCGTGTACGACAGTCGTTTTATATTTGATATTGTCACGCCAGTCGCCCGAAGATCGTGAAAGTGTTTAAATCCGCAGTCATTAAGGCCTAAAGAGTAAAGTAGGACGAAGTGACGTTTTGTTTTCACGAGAGGAAAGCATATGAATGAAGATTGTTCTTTGTTGACAACTGATCGATCGGCGCCAGACCCAATAAAGGAGTTAAGATTGTTATAGTCCTTTTTGTGTCCCGAGTTTTCTCGGTAAGTATGATTATTCGCAAGAACATAGATAAGTAGTCGAACGAACTTATTTATCCATAAAATATAGACAAGATCATCTAATATGATGATTCCTCGATAGTCGGACACGGAGTATTTTAAAGTTATGCGTCCGACAGCTCCAGTAAAGAGTGAAAATTTTCTAAGTCCCATGTAGATTTCAACTTCGCTATAGAGTGCCGGGCTCTACTAGATAATTTACATGAAGATTTGTGGCGGTCATCTTGTGCAACTGGACCTTCTTATTAATACTATTATGTTTAAGTTGGAAAGGACTATATACATTTGCTGTAATTTTCAGAAATTTATCGACTGTCGGACACGGAGTTTCCTTGTAACCTCAGCCGACTGTCGGACACGGAGACACGTCGTTTTCTTTTAGTTTTCAACTCCGCTTTTACAGAGCCTAGCCTGCATGTGTCCTTCGATCGAGAAAAGTTATTTTCAGTTGTCCTGAGATGTTTACTGTGCAGAGTACACAAAGCAAAAAAGACGTGGAAACAGTAAATTCAAGTCGAATGTTACGCAGTCGGAGACAGGCTGGCCATAAAGGCCAACTTCCTTTCGAACAACAAAAAGTAATATATTTCAATTTATAAAAATAAAAAACACAATCAACATTGAAAAAAAGTTGAATCGAGACCGCTCGCTAATCAAAGTACATTTAAGAGCCGTTCTTTAGCTCCGTGCACTTTTTTACTTAAGAAAGAAACGCCTCGTTGCTTCTATTTTCTCTCGGGATTTAAAAAGTAATTTTTAAGCTTCTTACCTTTTCCTGGAACCAGGAAATGCTTTGGTCAAAAGCCATTCAACTCTCACACGAGAGCTTTTGCCGACTGTAAGTCAAGCTGTCAAGTCAGTAGCTGCGCGTGTGTTGGGTTTCCCGCTTCGATGGAAAAAAAACAAATATTTCTAGATGATTCCCCTACTAACCACACTGTTCTACAGTGTGATAACTACACTCAGCGCACTTTTCACTGAGTGAAAACTGCCGCAGATTAAAGAAAGTTGTTTCTCGCCGATTGTTTTTGGCGGCCAAGTGGTGACTTGATCGCGGGCTCAATGAGGCTTAAACTGTTGTTCCCAGACCCTGTTATTGCACGGGCCTGCTTAGAGTGGCTCGGAATTGCACTTTTTTGGTCTTTGTGGAACGACTTTGGATTTTGAAATTAGAATTTTATGTGTTAAACCTAATTTATAAATTGCTTTTAAGTATTTTCCAAGCATTTTCAGTGACAATATTGATTTCTTATCCTGGATTCTTGTTAGAACCGATTAAGACACGGCCACTTATCCGAATCAACACGACTATTCCATGTGGCATTGTCATGAATCACTTTTGCGAGCATAGTCCATTCATACGACCTTAGCAGGGTGCCGTATTTTCTCAATTAAACAACCACGGCCTTTATTTCAAAATTGGCCTCGTGGACCAGGCGTTTATTTGAAGCCGGCGTTTAATCGGGGCCCAGCGTTTATTTAGATTTATTTATTCACCCATCCTCCGAAACCTAGGGCATTTTTTCAACACGAAATGACTTTTCCATTTGGTAAGCTGTCCCCGAGTCATGTAGGATGGTTATTGCTAAAAGATACAGCACTATAGACAGCACATGTATGTTACAATCAGGACACGTGGCACTGAACAGAACAAAAATAAAGAAAGGACAACTTATGACAAGATTGAAACAGCTGATAAACAAACGCTGGAGGGATCCTCGCGATTTTAGTGACAGTAAGCACTGTAACACACGAAAGAAAGTGCATCAGAACACGAACACTATGTTTTATTTTGCTGTACAGCTACTATTCTTGTTATGTTAAGCGGACTTTTCCTTTTGAACGTTTATTAAAATTATCAAAACACCACAGCGTACTAGTATGTCGCAGTAGGGCTATTTAATGAGGGAAAAATCAAATTGTTGGAGTGAACGCAAATAAACGCCGGAGCCTCGAACAAACGCCGGGGCCTCGACTGATTAACGCCCCGGCGTTTATTTCAAAATTCGCCTCGTGGACCCGGCGTTTATACGAGGCCGGCGTTTAATCGGGGTCCGGCGTTTAATTGAGAAAATACGGTACGTCTATTTTGTACGGAAGCTTTAAAGGGACATGTATAAAATTCTTGAGTTCGAGTTGTTAAGTACGAGTTGTTGAGTACGAGTTCGAGTTGTTAAGTACGAGTTGTTAAGTGCGAGTTGTTAAGTGCGAGTTGTTAAATACGAGTTGTTAAGTACGAGTTGTTAAGTTCGAGTTGTTAAGTACGAGTTGTTAAGTACGAGTTGTTAAATACGAGTTGTTAAATACGAGTTCGAGTTGCTAAGTACGAGTTGTTAAGTACGAGTTGTTGAGTACGAGTTCGAGTTGTTAAGTACGAGTTGTTAAGTGCGAGTTGTTAAGTACGAGTTGTTAAATACGAGTTCGAGTTGCTAAGTACGAGTTGTTAAGTACGAGTTGTTAAGTACGAGTTGTTAAGTAGGAGTTGTTAAGTGCGAGTTGTTAAGTACGAGTTGTTAAGTGCGAGTTGTTAAGTACGAGTTGTTAAATACGAGTTCGAGTTGCTAAGTACGAGTTGTTAAGTGCGAGTTGTTAAGTACGAGTTGTTAAGTGCGAGTTGTTAAGTACGAGTTGTTAAATACGAGTTCGAGTTGCTAAGTACGAGTTGCTAAGTACGAGTTGTTAAGTGCGAGTTGTTAAGTACGAGTTGTTAAGTGCGAGTTGTTAAGTACGAGTTGTTAAATACGAGTTCGAGTTGCTAAGTACGAGTTGCTAAGTACGAGTTGCTAAGTACGAGTTGTTAAGTGCGAGTTGTTAAGTGCGAGTTGTTGAGTACGAGTTCGAGTTGAATCAGCGGTATCAAAGTGAAAGTATCGCGGGAGCAAAATCTGTTTCAAAAACCAAAGAAGTCTTTGCATGCGAGGAGGAAGCTATGGTTCTGCTTTATTTAGGCACTTTAGCGCCAGATTCGGTTGCGCCGGTTCACATTCAACAATACCCGTTTCTTTCAAGCAAACACCAGCTGGACTTGACGAATCCTTGCGATTTTCTCCAGGACTTTTGGTATTGTTATTGTTTTTACTTACAAATGAAATATTTTCCGTGGCTATTAGGCTTAGCGAACCACCGCAAGAGAATAAAAACAACCATATGTTATATAAAGGAATAACTTGCACTAGTAACTGGGAAAACGTCGCGAAATATGGTCAATCATACCTAATTATTCTTTTTAGTCCAAGGATCTTTATTACAATGCAAGTTAAATTAATGTTCGAAATGAAACAGCTCGATTTCGGTCCAGTTGCGTGGTATAAAACGAGATTCATGACTCGTCAGCAATTTAAATGTAAAGGATACGTGCTGCGTGTTCCATATTTCCGTCTACTAATGGGACATAGGGAGGCAAAACACCCTTGACAACCTCAGTGTAATGAAAAAGTAGAAATAATACACCAATAGTTGCAGCAACTGGGCCTCCTCCGCAGCACATCTTTGTCAGTCCAAATCGTTTAAAAGTCACTCGACAGATTTTGCTCCCGCGATACTTTCACATTAGTACCGCTGATTCAACTCGAACTCGTACTCAACAACTCGAACTCGTACTTAACAACTCGCACTTAACAACTCGCACTTAACAACTCGCACTTAACAACTCGCACTTAACAACTCGAACTCGTACTCAACAACTCGTACTTAACAACTCGTACTTAGCAACTCGAACTCGTACTCAACAACTCGTACTTAGCAACTCGAACTCGTATTTAACAACTCGTACTTAGCAACTCGTACTTAACAACTCGCACTTAACAACTCGTACTTAGCAACTCGAACTCGTACTTAACAACTCGTACTTAGCAACTCGAACTCGTATTTAACAACTCGTACTTAACAACTCGCACTTAACAACTCGTACTTAACAACTCGCACTTAACAACTCGTACTTAACAACTCGCACTTAGCAACTCGTACTTAACAACTCGAACTCGTACTCAACAACTCGTACTTAACAACTCGTACTTAGCAACTCGAACTCGTATTTAACAACTCGTACTTAACAACTCGCACTTAACAACTCGCACTTAACAACTCGCACTTAACAACTCGAACTCGTACTCAACAAGTCGTACTTAACAAGTCGTACTTAACAACTCGAACTCGTACTCAACAACTCGTCTTTAACAACTCGAACTCAAGAATTTTATACATGTCCCTTTAAAGCTTCCGTAATTTTGGCTTTTTCGAGGTGTTTAAATGTATTTTTTTCTTCAAGGTATTGGTAGAGCGCGAAATGAAGTGATAATAAATCAAGTTTATTTGCGAGATACTCCAATCATTTTCGCGAACTTAAGGTTTACCTCGGTGTTAAAACCTGATATTTTCCTAGTCTCTATTGTTTTGTCTCCTTTATTTTCTTAGTTCTATGTCACTCGTGAACGAAACAGCTTTTTACACCGAGGATGAGCCCGAACTAATTTATACTTGTCAATCAACAGAAGACAAAAAAATGTCCACACAATTTTCATTTAATAATTGCTCAAATTTCAAAATCGTACGCTATACATTTAATCAACTACCCTCTGTATTCGTAAACTAGGATACATACAAAATGTTTTGTAATCACTAAAATGGTTCAGTAATAAAAAGACCTTGTATTATTGACAAATCGAATGTCTTAGCGTTCCACATTCGTAACCACATTCGATCTGTTTTTTACCACAATAGCAACGTTAAAGAGCGTCAACGAAAATGTTTTTATTTTTCAGAGCGTGACCAAGATCGTGACACAAAGAAAGAGCAAGCGTTGTCTATAACTTTCTCGCAATCTGATTGGTCAGGAGCCCATGGGCTCCTGGATTGGCAGGAGCCCATGACCCCGGATTGGTTTATTCCCCAAAATGAGCGTTTCTGGGCCAGGTTGTTCGAAGCAGGGTTAAGGTAACCGAGGGTTAGTGCGAAATTTAATTGCTGATATGAGAGCTTAAAAAGCACATTCAGTATAATTCTTTTCGAATACAATTTGATGATTGTATGCACTAAATAAAATAGAGAAATTTATCGGTGAAAAAGCTTTTTTTAACAAGAGGAAAAGAAACCAGGGTTAAAATTTAACCCTGGGTTAGCGCTAATCGGTCTTCGAACAACCGACCCCTGATTGGCTATTGCTTTGCGTGACACATTGACGCGAGCAGCGTTGTCTAGACTCTTATCGGCAACGGCAAATTCGCCAATCAGATTGCGAGATTAGAAGCAATTGTGGTAAAATTATATTTTTAAAATCTCAATCCTCTCGAGGCAAACGATGCATTAATTCTATAAAACTGACGATCTGTCACTGATCTTAACAGGGCATCGGCGGTAATTCTTCGGTGGATTATCGTCGGTAGATTGTCGGTAAGGATCGGACGGGAAAGGCACATTCGAACGTTTCTACCTTTTTAAAGTCGAGACTTCAAGACTCGGATAGTATTAAAAGATAATGTCATACCCTAAATTAGGTGCGTTGACTTAAAACTTAAGAAGCTTTTTACATTCCAACCAAACACGAAAAAAATGAGAATATTTCAATGCATTCTCTATCCACCCTTACATTGTACTTATTCCAAAAATACTCTGGGATCATTCGCAAAGTATTCCCTAAAAAAACACTTCAAGTGCCATGAAAAACACACAGTTCTAAATATTTTCCTTCCTAATTCTAATCTTTGGACGATAAAATATCTACTTCTATTACCACTAAATTTGTTCCATTTATTTGCCATACTGTGAAACCTCGTGAATACAAGCATTACCATGGGGTAAGCGGTCGTAACTTCAGGGTGGGTAACTACTTCGTGTAAATAGTAACCGTAGTTACCGTGACTGGTAACTACTTGGGGTAAGCTGTGGTTTGAGAGGTTCACCCATTAATGGAGTGGTCTGCGTTAGAAATATAGTCGCCAAGCTTTACTTAAGCAACCTCAGCTGTACTCTAGCCTTACTCATCCCTAGCCGTACTTCAGAGTCCTTAACCATACCATGCTTGCTTTAGTGTCCTTCCTTTGAGTGATTGCCTACACCAAGTAGTTATCTCAGGGTGGTCAGATGAGGAGGACTCAAAACAAAGGAAATGACCGGGCCGTTCATTTGTTTGGGGTTCAAAATAGTGGTCTTAGTAATGAGATGGTCCTACTAACGTGGTGATCGTGTGACGGGATTTCACAAAAGCCATCATCATATAGAAACATAGGAGAACTTCCCACCCCAGTTAAGTCCCAGTAGTGACCAGCATGCAATTTCTCATTACAATATTCACTGTTCATCAACCATTCATGTTATGAGAACAACGAAAATGATCACCAAAAAGAGTTGTATTGATATTTAAACAAATTCTCCTTACTAGTACCAAAACAAATATATGAGAACAATCAGAAGAAAATGAATATTGATATTTTGGCTTAAAGAGTTAACTTAATTTAAAATGAAATCTTTAGACTCTTGTTGGGAGCTAAGCATTTCAAGGGGGGAGGAGAAAGTACACCAAAAGTACTGCGAATTTTTCTTCTGAAATTACCCACCTTCCCCTCCCCCCCTCCTTCCCGCGATCTCCTCCCCCACCCTCTAAAAAATCAAATGATCGGCTTCTAAGTCAAATTTTGTCTGGACACAATCCTTATAGGAGAGGCACTAAGAAAAGTATAAAGCTGTTTAATTAATCAGAATCACAATTATGTAAAGCTAAATTTCCTCAAGACACAGCTTACGTCACAACCTTCCGTGAGATTGCACTCGGACAAATTTACCACAGCAAACCCAATGGGGTGATTCCTCACCCGCCCTATCGAGAAGCCGCGATCAGTTTTGACAGCAGCTTCAATCTGCATGTTAGCCAGTTGGTCAAGCCCAAAGATGTACTCGAAGGTCTCGTTGAACTCACCCGCCAATGTTCCTTTTAGAACCTTGGTAATGTGTCGAGTGCGCTTGGAGCGATCTGGTAACAGGTACAGACGCACCAGAGGATTGGTCCTATCGGTTGGGTCACGTGACACCAAGTCTTTGACGCTTTTCACGGTGACAAAGAGCCGGTTCCTTAAATGGTTATACCTGAAAAAGTGCAAGGACAAGACAGAAGGTATTTAAAAGAAGAATTCAAAGCACGTTGGGTTTTGCAATTTTGGCTTATAAAGGGGGACGTAGTTCCCGGTGTTGTGGTATGGCCTTTGTGAATGTAATTTCACACACGTACGTATTATGAACGAGCTTATATAGCTCCTATGCGTTACGTGTATAAATAAAGTATTGATTGATTGATTGATTGATTGATTGATTGATTGATTGATTGATTGATTGATTGATTGAATGAAACTCTGCGCCACAATGTGTTACCTCTATTAACTTTTTCGTCCATTCATAAAGTCAAACTGTGTGACTAAGAGTAGAAAGGAAAGTTACTTAAAACGTACCGTATAGCGGGGATACTGTAGGGTTCTATCTTATTCACGGATAATGTCATGCAATAGGACCATTTATGGCAAAATCACGGAAAAATTATACACTTTAGAATGGTTTGTTCTATTATACAGTGAAGATTTAGTGCGTTCACATATAGATCAAATCTGCACTAATTTTTAACAGGGTTCTGCTTGCTTTACTACCACCATTGTTTGAAAAGCCACTGAATACCGTACCGTTACATTATTGCACCGTTAGCAGTTTACATCACAGTGTTGTGTGTGGATTGAACCATGCCGAATTGAAACATGTTCTTACTCTTTTAGACAATCAAGAGATTTTAACCATCTTAACTTACTTCAAGTACAACTGTAGCTGTCCCCGACTCGCGAGATCTTCCGTCGAGTGTTCAGAGTCATCGGCGTGATACACGCTTCCTTCGTATACGCTCCCTGCGTCCGAATCTCTCTCCTCTGATTTCGCGTCAACTTCGTGTTCTCCGGCTTCGACTCCGTTTATGACAACTTTTGGAATTGGCGTGGACGTATGCAAGGGATGAATCTCTTTCAACAGCGTTTCCTGCTGTCTTTTGACGCCAGAATCTTCTGTCTTGGTGTCCTGGGTTCTTTCTAGGGAGCCAGAGCGTCCTTTAGACCTGCTGTAACATCAAAAGAGGGTTTTATCAACTTAGAACTGTGCTCTTTCCGACGGAGGAAAGTGAGCGAACGATCTCTCAGAAACGTTTCGAGCGAAAACCCAGCACTTTTTTAAGAACACAACGCAATTTAGGTTTCAGTTCAGTACATTACAATTAGTGTCATATCGGTCAGCAGGTTGTTGTTATAAACGCTGTACACCTTCCATCAACCAGGACTGGTTTCATTCCAGCTCACAGGAAAGCGGTAGTTTCGCGTAGGCGCACCGTTTGACTCGACAATGCCTCTTGCATTTCGTAGTTCACGGGCAATGCAAAAGGACCGGGGGCAACTAATTTTCAAGAAAGACCCGTTTAACCATATACAGCTTTTCAAAAAACAGGTAAAGACGGTCAGACCGGATAGAACATGAGCGCCATATAACAAATTCTCCCAGACAAGCTACAGAAAACCATGATAATCGGTGTTCAGCTCTGGCTAGCACGGTAACTCGTCACTTTCAATAGGACGTTGGTCCATACAAAACCATCATTGCCATTAATCTATCCATTTGTACACCTGTTGGTGGAGGGTACCTTTGTGTGTGGCATAATTAAGTCTTAAGAGGTTTGTTCATGCCTCTTGTATTGTTTCTTTGTAAAACGACGTTTAACTTGTGTTGTGTCTAGATCTCTTAAACTGAGCGTATCTAAAGCTTCGCGTGCTTTCTTCGTAAGACTTTGGGCATGATAAATCACATGGTTGTGGAGGAAGGGCGTTTCTTGCCAACATGCATGCCAGGGAACAAGACTTTCTTCTTCTTCATAACATATTAAAAACATACAGATTTGTACAATGCATATCATAAGGGCCGGAATGCCGGTTTACGGGGCTTACGAGGAACGCATGCTTAGGACGGACGGAGGGTGCTTCGATCATGAAACAGAAACCGATGATACTTCATGATAGAGACACTGAAGTAACCTCCAGCGCTGTGGGCATTCTGTGGTTCGCGTGCACCACACCCAAACAGACAAGTAATGAAAGAAGGCTTGTTTCAGTATACTTCGGTTCAATAACCTGTAAAAGAAGTTTGTTCCGATATTTTTGGGGCTGCTGTTTCCACAGTCTATAATATAAAGCAGTTAGGGACTTCCCTTCTGTTGGATAATCGTGAGATTCACTGGTTCTAATACCGAGAATGTGCACCCTGATTATAAGTCAATACGTTGAAGAGACCAGGCCTTAATATCCCGGTGGCAAGATTACATGAACGAAAATCTTAGTCAACTTATGTACGATTGAAAGGTACAGAAACACGCTTGCTTGAGGAGTTTGACTCAACTATTTAGCCTGGCCTACACACACATTTGAAATAAAACCCAACAAGAAACTATGGAATGATTTCCGCACAGGTCCCTACTTTATTATGCATGCTGTAGCCAAACTGTTTCATTCTGCAATAACAAAAAATGTTTACATGTGCATTACCCTAAACAATTCATCTGCTGCATGCATAATGAATTAGGGACCTGAAACTGCTACCACAGAAATTCTACCACACGTTTGATAGCTGAAGACTTTAATGCTCCTTATAAAGGCACAACCATACAGTCAATTCATTAGCGTTTTATGTGCTAGTTACAGCGGTTATCCAGTACTGTTAAGTTTGGATATGGGCCAAACAAAGAGAGATTGCAATTCCAAAGAGATTCCAGCTTTTACAAATAAATGAGTAATTAACCCACTGAGCTCCAGACCTCAGAGCCCAGACCACCCCTTAAAATTCCAGAGGAAATGGCTGCCTCAATGAAAACACACACCACTGCCAAAATAATTGAAGATTTCAATAACTTTTATTCAATCTACTGAAGGAAAACTTCACAAAGTTACTTCTTACATAATAAAGATTAACCTAAACAACTTCAATCCTTGACTTACGCATTTTGCTTCCTTAAAAAAAATCTAATAGCTTGTGAACTCATTCAACATCCTGATGCAGGGTAAGTTTCTTGCAATGTGGTATCTAACTTTTCGAAAATTTTTCAGTTTTGCTTACTCTTGTTTGTACTGTTTGTTTATCAGAATCACATAAAAGGCCTTGCTTGAAATACTACATCATAAATCGGGTCATTTTTCTCTCAAAGAAGAAAGAAATCTGCAAGTTTTCTCACGCGGGCCAATTTTAAATTTGCCGCCATTGCTGACATCACAGCACGTCACAAGACGCAACTTCAAAAATTTATTTTGCGACTCAAGAGTACTAAGAAACTCTACTTCTCACTTACATGAATAATTCCACTATCAACAAAGCAGATTCGTTAAATTTCAGTGATCATAAACAATAAACTACCAAACAATATGAATTTAGTTGTTGTCTTCTTCCTCGCACAATGGACAACAAGCGAAGCGCGACATAAGTTACACGCACTCATAATTACACAGCCAAACGTGCCTATAACTACAAATAGTTAAATCATATCGATAAAAGCACACTTGAAATATTACATTATTTACAAATTTCCACCGTGCCATTCGGAAAAGCATGATTTATCACCGCGCATCTTGCGACACAAAGGAACACCACACTGTTCGCACGCGTAAGATGTCTCGAAGGTGCGGCCTTCACCTCGCTTTCTTCCAACTTTGGCGCACATAGAACAAGCTTTCTTTCTGCCTTCCAGTTTGCCCAGAAAGTGCCCCTTAAGGTTTTCTTCGGTGGCAACTGTTTTTATTGCACGTTTTCCTGAGTTTGATGGCCGTTTATATCCATTGTAGAGATGTAAATATTTCCCTAGAGTCTCAAAGCGGTGCTTTGGGATAGTTTTCTTGAAGCCTTCCACTCCAATAAACTCGTCAGAATCCCAGTACATTTCAAGCTGGGGAAGTTCGTGGATACCAAAGAGAATATTGAGCCCGAGATATGCTGAAATTTCCGCTCGAGTTGTCGTGAACGTTTGATCCCCTTTCCAACGAGCATACGCAACAGTGCATCGGACGATTTCATCAATGTAAGCATCGTCGATAAAAACATTGAAGAAATCCTTGAAAGTCGCGTTGTCTCCGAGATCTCTGGTCGGGCCATGACGAATGGAAAATTGTTCAACATTAATTCCCTGCAATCTGCTGGACCACTGAAGAGCAGCTGGTTGGTTTTCTTCAGGCGTAGAGTCTTCATAGCTACTTTCATCGCTTTCTTCTTCTTCCTCGCTAGCATATAGCTCGACATCGGAATTGCTGCCCCTTTCTTGTGGCAGTAGATCAAAAAATTCTTTAATCTCTTCGTCCACATTGCGAAGCAAGTTTTGTTCTTGCCGTGTTTGACGAGCTTGCCGGATTTCGCCGATTTCTTCGATGGTAAAACCAGCGAATAATTCTTGCTCTTCATCGGATGAAACTCTGCTTTCATCAATTCTTCCAGAAGCCATGTCTAAAACGAAGATGCTTTTTGGAAAATTCGTGAAAAATCGTATACTGAACGTAAAATGGCGAGTTTGGTCTCAAATGAAAGTTTAATTTATGCACATCACGTCTCACTGCTTTCCAATTCCCAGGGGAGTGTTGTTTCCGAGCTACAGCCAATTAAAACGAGCCATTTTTGACAGGGCGCATGTGGGCGCATTGGAATTTCAGAGGGGTTTTGTTTCCGGGCGCATGAGGGCGCATCGGAAGTCAATGGGTTAATAAACCTCATGATACCAAAGCACTAGTCTCGAGTCCATCATCTTGGATTGTATAAACTGTTTATGACCCCCACTCATTAGTAGTTAAATAATTTACCCAATGTTATAGAAGACTGAAAATTGCCTACAGTATGAAAGGAATTTAAGACTTGAACAAATTGTTAAATAAAAGTGCAATAGAATTAATGTGGAAAAATAGGCAAAGTCTTAGTGCATTATTCTTCAGTTAACCAGCCCTTTAAATATCCTAAATTCATGCTTGTAATTTTCTTGTAAATCAATGTTGGCGCCAAGAATGTGAACAGTATAATCTGCTATAATTTGATT
This sequence comes from Ricordea florida, assembly GCA_949710005.1. Classification (NCBI taxonomy): domain Eukaryota; kingdom Metazoa; phylum Cnidaria; class Anthozoa; order Corallimorpharia; family Ricordeidae; genus Ricordea; species Ricordea florida. The sequence goes on along the minus strand of OX453276.1, from coordinate 4,555,350 downwards.
GTCTGGCTAAGTCATGCAGCTGGAATTTCAATACAAAATTTTCATAATTTTTCTTTTTTTTTACCTTTAATAACCTTTAAATTCCAAAAATAAATTTGAAAAACCGTTACTGTAGTGTGAGTGAAAAATGAGTCCTAACTTACATTACAAGGCCATACAATTATGATTAAAGCATACAAAAATATACTTCTTGCTCAGTCTTGTGCACATTCTACAGCTACAAATTAAGAAACATTGTTCCAATTTTGTTTACCTCGTTTCAGTCTCACTTGGTTTAGCATCCGGGGATTTCAGAGTCCTCAGGGTGAAGCGACAAGTCAAAGTGCTCTTCTCTCCAGAGTCCACCAGATGGAATGCTTCCTCCACTGCCATGTCGTCCTTGTTGAGTAAGCTCCTGATGTTAAACGACATTCGGCCGATGGTTTTGGTTCCCTTGGCTTCAATCACATTGATCTCTACCTCCTGCGCCTCGGGATCGGATACCAGAAACCTCAAGGCTTGTTTCCATACCGTCTTTTCTCCGTAGCACTGGAAGGTCTGCAGGGTGGTCTTACCCACTGTGACATCGCAGTACACGTTTCGCATGGACTCTTTACTTCCACTTGTCAATGGCAAGGCTGCCGCTGAGATTGGCTTGACAATCAGGGCTGCTACTGAAGCGTTTTCCTCTGCAACTGGTTGAAGATCAGCCATCCTTGGACTCAGTGAAAACCAGTGAAGCACCAGATGGACCCCTCCTTGCTTGGCCCCTTCCAGTGGCAGCCACAGGTCTCTGGAGCCACTTTCCACTATGGATGCAATACCGGTGTCCAAGCTACCAATCTTGGTGTCCTTGGAGGACGTGTCCTCGTCATAGATTATCACCTCCACCTGCTGTCCCTCGTTGTTGTCCACGAAACCCTCGAAAGTTTCATTCCACTCGGGATTCAGGTTGTTCTTGACGACTTGGGTACGAAACGTCTGCGCACCAATTCGCACAATGGCGTAAGGGTCAGACTGTCCCTTTTTCACCAGGCCGATGTCTTTGGCTTCCAAGTCCTTGGCCTCCACAACTTTCACGCGCAGAACTCCTTCGGGGATTGGGTACTGGAGGTCGCTCCCATCAACTCCTTCTGCGAGCGGGATAGCAATACGGTTCGGCAGTACCACGAATGATGCAATGACATCGTCGGTGATTCGACGAAGGGAGCTCTTGAGTCCGGGAAGATCCAGAACATTCAGCAAATTGGTCAGGTCGAACTTCAGCTTGGGCCGGTTAAGGAAAAAAACAGTCACACCTCCGATTGGATTGTACTCGGCCACGAGTGGCTTGAAAATAATTCTCAAAATGCCTCGAAGCTCAATGTTTGAGAGTCCAAGCTTAACTTTCTTTACCGCTAACTTGATCTTGGCGTCTCCATTATAAGCCAAATCCATGTCAAAAATAAATTCCGACTGTCGTCCGACCCCCTTGCTTGCATAGGACTTCACGTTTGCCACGGTGGGAGGTTTGTTGCCCAAATCGATGGTCTCAAAGTAGAGCGTATTCAGGGCCTTGGGCATATTCTTCTGCATTTCCGGTTCAACGCTCTCTTTCAGGATCTTGTAAACCATCTCGCCCACGTACGGCCACATCTGGTTAACAATCTGATTTATCCACTCTGCTCGCTCTTTTTCAGGCATGTAAATCCAAGACGGCAAGTTTTCCATCTTGTCAACGAACGAGGACCTGACAGCTTTCTCCATGCGTTCTCTTCGCTTTTGCTTCTTCTCCATCTGATATTGCCAGCTAACAAACACCAGCAAAATCATAATAATCCACGCGAAGCTGAAATGGTAATGGCCGACCAGCCAGAGCAAAAACGTTACGACAAAATAAAGAAGGAACTCCTTTCTTTCGTCTCGCGAAATATTCCTCAAGTTGTGAAGGATTCGCTTGTAAGCTGGTTGAGGTGCGCTCACCGTGGTTTCTTCCATTCTGGCCCTGCTTGGTGTCTCCTGTTACAATATTAAACTGCCAGACAAGACGAGTGCCTTTTCCTCAGAACTGGACGTATATCTTGCGGCTGGCGTGAGCTGTTTGTGTAAATGTCGCGAAGGAAAACGAAGATCACAGTCACTTGGCACCGCCCGGAGTTCTTGGGTCCAACGTTTTCGTGGAGCAGCGCTACACAACTGCAAGCAACCTTCCGACGAGCAACCTCACTTCGCCACGTACGACGCCTTTCTCGAAAACACATGAATATCTTGCAGAATAATGATCTTCGACTCGGTTGAAAGGTCAAATCTAGTCTTTTGTTCATTGTTTAGTAAACAGTCATTGTTCAACGCACCAATCGTAAGCGTGCTTTTAGTGAAACATTTAACATTTGCATCGCAAATGAGCTCCGATTACAAATTAGCTTTCACAAACATATGACACGTTTAGTCTCATCCGAGCTGAAATTTCCAATGTCACTTTACAGTGTACGATATTCACAATAACCTGATACAAGTAAAACTTTCAGTGGAAAAAAAACCTTAAATTGATGTGAAGGCCTAAGAAAATAGACAATTATTGGCTGTTATGGCTGTAAATCGAAGGCGTCTAGATTCATCTCTCGATTTTCTCTCGTCCCGAGAGAATGAGCAGTCCCGCGGGATACTCGCACTTGGCAGTCATAGGCGTAGGGAAAACAAGAAATTTTCTGAGCAACTTGACCCTTGAATCAAGGGTTACTCATGCACATACAGCGCTAGCGCGCTGCGCAAGCTGTGTGATTGGGTGCTACGCAAACGCCTGTTTTTTTTTTTTTTTTCTTAACTGTCTCTGAGTAACATTTGATTTCATTAGAGTTCCATTTGAGTTGATTTGTCTTTTGTGTTCGCGGAACCATAGTTACCACTAACTATGGCGGAACGACGTGGTTCGAAACTGATGCTCGATATGTTTTAGTGTGGGTCCAACGTGAACAGCGTGTGCGTCTGTATGCATTTTGAGGGTCCCACAATGAAAGGAAGTCGCCATTATTGCCCGGAAAATATTATTTTGAATTGTACTCTGAACGCTTAACAGTGCCTTGAACTGAGCTTCAATTCTTGTGGAAGATTTCTCCTCAGTCCCTGCTCGGCTGCACATTCACGACGTAGATAGATTGATAGAAGAAGATAGATTGATAGACGAAGATAGATTTCTTGATAGGCCACACAAACCTAGACTCGTGCCCGCCTAATGCGTGCACGAGTAATTATAGTTGAAAAACTTAGAACCACACTATATAGCAGAAAAGTTTAAATCGCCCTGTAAAGGGAAACAGACAGTACCACAGTACAGGACTGATAAGTAGCTTTCCATAGAATGGTCACACTGCATGGTTTCATCCACAGAGCCAAACGTTATGCACCTATCAACGTTAAGCCGGCGGGGGGGGGGGGGGAGTCAGGGCATGGGGTGGGGATTTGATTGTCTTTGTTGGCCCTGGGGTAGGGCATTTGACTGACCTTCTTCTCCCGGGGGAGGGAATATTTGAATCTTTCTTTGCCGGCCTTGGGATATTTGACAGCGATGTGCAGCCCGGGATGGGGAAATTTGGTTGCATTTGACTGGAATGATTTGCCCGTGGGCAGGGAATTTGACGCCAAATTTTTCAAAAATGTCAAATCCCCACCCCATGCCCTGACTCCCCCCCCCCCGGCTTAACATTGATAGGTGCATTAAAACCACACTGTATAGTAAAATAAACAGTACCGCAGTACAGTTCTGTTCAGTAGCTTTACAAAGAATGGACACACCGCATGGTTTGATCCACAGAGCCAAAAGTTAGAACCACACTGTATAGTAAAATAAACAGTACCACAGCACAGTACTGTTCAGCAGCTGTCATTCACGTGCGAAGTATTTTTGAATTTGTGAAGTTTTGTTATTCTCAATATTCTATTCAACGGCTTTGGTCGTTAAGTAAAGCAAAATAACGATAAAATAAGCAACTGACTGATATAAATTCGGTCGGTGTGTTCGAAAATTAAGGCACTCGCTCGCTCACTCGTTAATCTCTCTATGTAGACAGCTGTATGGTAGGGTCGCGCTTTGACTGAAAGGGTTTGAATGAACCTTCAGTATAGAACACCGAAATAGGGCTAAATCGCCAAAATCGCTTTCGAATGACCCCAGAATCGAGACTGGGACAACATAAAATACCACACAGGAAGTCGATTTTATTGAAATAGATTAAATTTCCTTTGATTTAAAAAAACGAATCTGCGAGACTTTCATACAAACCCTTTCAAATTGAGAGCTTGGGTTGCCTGTGGCAATGTCATTATTTCAGTACGTTTTAAGCTTATTTCTATTTAAAGAATACACTAAATACAACGCTCTTCGGCCTTATCAGTATATAGATTTGGTGGCCGCGCAGGAAAAAATGTTTCGCAGTTGTTAAAATTAATCTTAATTTATAGAGTCCACCCAGAAAAGTTGCCGCGAGCTACTTTCGCGACAAGTTGAGTTTGTGATTAATGAATCGCTTTTAACGACCAACTTAGCAAAGGAGACCCGCTAAAAAAACAAGTGTCTCTCTTTCTTCACAAACCTCTCAAGGTTTGGCGTCAGATGCAACAAGATTCTAGTCTGCTTTTCCCTTACACGCGTGTCAATATTGCAGATCCCGCGATACGCGCGCCCATGTGGTAGCAAGTGACACCCCGCCCAAGACTGGTGAATCTTCATTGCTCAGTTACGGCTAGCTCACTAATGATTATATAGCCGGATCTTTCGGATATGGAAGGCTATTAGTTTAACTTTTCAGACACGCATCAAAAATCTTTGAACTGTGATTAAAATGGAGCTCTGAAATGCAAACACCTGCTCGCAAGCGGTGTTTGAAGGCAAATTTCCATGATCGCCAAGTTGTTGCCTCGAAGAGCTCGTTGGATGCTGTCTATTAAATTGAAGAATTATCATTCCATGAACACTTCGATTCCCGTTCGATTGAGAGCTCTAAAATTATCATTATTATTATTATTATTTTATTTATATTTTTATTTTTTTTTATTTTTCCTCTTTAAAACATCAAACAGGCTCGCCAAGAGACGCTGATTAAAAATTCATGAATCGGAAATGAGAATAATTGTGTACTGCGCAGAAGCTCCAAATTGAAGGTACTGGTTAAAGATCAATAGATTTACGAGCCATTTTGATTGGCTTACCCAAAAGACAAGTCCGTAAGGAGGTGAATTTCATTAACTTATTTATCATGTGCAATTCAAGAAATGCACGGAACGAAAACTATAAGTTGCCGGTGAGTTTTCTCGGGTTCCGACTTTCTTCATAACAGTCTCTATCCCATAAACGCAAGAGTCAAGTAGCGCAAGAGATTTCCGGGTAAGCGACATCATTATGAAAGGATACTCATCGCTTGGAAAGCGGTTATTTGAATTTTAAATTGACATTTCACCAGTAAGTGAGACATTCGAAAGTGTCTGTCATCGCCGTCTACCGAAAGTAAGGTATTTCCAAATTCAATTCAAAGAACTCAGATATTTCAAGAAGGGGGGGTCAGTGTAACCGCTGAAAATTATGGAGAAAGAGTCTTCTTTGATGGCAAAGCTTCGAGTTTTCTTCAAAACCGAATGGGGAAAATGGATCATTTATTTTGCCGTCGCCATTATATTATGGTTCCTTGGTTCATGGAATGTCAGTTTTGCATGGGTTATTCTGATTGCCTCAATTTATATTCTGGGAGAATATCGTCTACGTAAAAGAAAGGAAAAGAGGAATCATCGAGAAATTGTAGAGCCCAAGTCGTTAAATATATTATCCGAAGGAGAAAATGCCGTATGGGTGAATAATATTCTTTGCCAAATGTGGCCGTATATCAACGAACTTGTACACAACACTTTACAAGAACTCATGGAGACTGAAATCCGAACGAAATTACCCGCAGCTTTGAAGGGCTTATCTTTCGAGAAAATTGACTTGGGTCAAAAACCACCGGTGATAACAAACGTGAAATCATATTCAAGGAGCGGCCAAACCAGATCCTCGTCAGAGCACATAGTAGATGTAGACGTAACATACAATGGCGACGCACAGCTGCAGCTTGCCTTTCAAAATGTGAAGCTGGGAATATCAGACTTCCAAATAAACGGTCCTCTGAGAATCATTCTGAAGCCCCTCCGTTCAGATTACACTCTTGTAGGAGGAGTAGTGGTGTTTTTCCCCAAGAGACCTAAGATCGCTTTCGATTTAACAAATTTGTTGAACGTCTTAGACTTTCCCGGTCTGAAGAAAACTTTGAGGAAAATCGTAGATGACGTCATAGCCAGCTTTGTCGTTCTGCCCAATAGGATCGCGATTCCTTTGGCGGGAAATGTAGACGCCAGCGATTTGCAATATCCAATCCCAGAAGGTCTGCTGCGAGTCACCGTTAAGGAGGCACGGGATCTTAGCCAATCGGATTCAACATTGATTGGCAGTGGAAACCCGGATCCTTACGCTATTGTTGAAGTTGGCGCGCAAATGTTTCGCACAGAAACCAAGGAAAATGATTCAAATCCAAAATGGAACCAAACGTTCGAGGCATTTGTGGACAATTCTGAGGGGCAGGAACTGGAGATTCACCTCTACGATCGCGACCTCACATCTAAAGATACCAGGATTGGAACGGCGGAAATAAAACTAACTTCCGTTGTCAGGGAAGGTACAAGTGACCTTTGGTTTCCTCTGGAAGGTAAACAGGGCGCGTTCCACTTAAGACTAGATTGGTTTCCTCTAAGCAACGATCCCTTGCATTTTAGATACACAAAGGAGAAAGAAAGCGTGGCGGTGTTGATTGTTAAGCTGATAAGGGTGGAGAATTTCCCAAAGCGTGCCAAGTCTGTCGTTACTAATAAAGTCTTCTGTAGGGTTACTGTTGGAAATGTTACGTTAGAGAGCTTTCGTGTTGAGGGAAAGGATAAGGAATGGAAGCAGTCTCTGCGATTCCTATTGACCGATCCCCATGAAGAGGCCAATATTGAAATAGTTGAATCTTCTTTCTCTGGAAACAAAACTTTGGGATCGATAACATTCATAGTAAGGAACCTGATAGAGGAGCCAGATATGGCGATCCAAGATTCCTTTCCTCTTGAAAACTCAACAGAAAACGCACGGATCCTGTGTAAGTTTACACTTCGAGCACTAAAGAGTCCTGACTACTCAAGTGGCTCCAGCCCTTTGCGTCTTGGACGCAACAAGGGTTACGTCAATGGAGGCTGCCTCCAGAGAGCAAGACCAACAATGGTGGTAAATGCCGACGAAGCGGATAGCCCTACCACCTCTGAGAGCAACACCAGTGGAACAAGTGGAGACTCTTCTGGTTCTGTATCCTCGCCCAGTGGAAGTATTGCCGACGAGTTTAACACCGGGCCAAACAGCGAAGATACCACGACTGCAAAGGACTACACTTCAAAAGGCCAAGTCACACTGAAGTTAATATACGACCACAGATGGAACCGTCTTATGGTGACTGTCCAGAACGCCAAGAACCTGACTTCGCCAGATCCATTATCCAAGACGAATCCATATGTACAACTAAATTTGCTTCCATCTCGCTCCAAGAAATCCCTGCGTAAGACGTCGACGTTCCCTGGCAGCACAAATCCAGTATTCAACGAAAGTTTCGATTTCGTGGTCGGGCTGGATCAGCTAGCAGACAAGCAGCTGGACGTGATTGTCAAGAGCGAGCGGCCCGTCAAACTGCCTGGCAAAGGACGAGACGTGATTGGCTACACCACCATAAACCTTTGTGAGCTGAGCTTGTCAACGGGAGTCATTATGAACTGCGAGTTAACTAAATAGAACACACTACTGACTTTTTTCACATCCAGAGGGTAAAGGTGGCCCCGCCGTACGCGGCTTTGTATTCTACTGAGAGCATTCTGTTGAACGTACCTTGATAATTCCAACAGCAAGATCACCTACGTGATCAGGCCATACTTGTCCTTTGCGACAATCTCGTGAAACTCTTTCGTACAATGACGACTGGCAGGAGGGTGGTGGGGGTGGGGGGGGGGGGAGGGGTGGCGAGGATGGCTCTTCTTTCCTGATAAAAACGCACTCTATCTCCAACTATCAGCTTAAAATTCCACAAACCATTCCATCATTACTTTTACTCTTTCTATGTCTGGAACTATGTCATCTGGTGTAAAAGCCCTCTAAAATCCAGTCTATTGTTACTTTCTTCATTTTCCAACCGTCAGATGCTGTAAATCACACAAGGCTCTCAAACAGTTTTGGAGTTTGGAAATTCAGTTTGCTGAGGTAATTTTCCCAATACTTGTCATATTCCTTAATCTGGGTGAACAGTCGTTCTAAATGTGTACCTGACCTTAAAACATATTTATTGTATTAATATCCGTAAATAAATATATGTCAGTATCACTGCGAGGTATAAGAGGATTTATTCAGGCCGCCATTGAAAAAAGGACAAAAGAAGCATTTTTTTCTTTTGTTTCGTAATTCATGACTATTACAGGACGAGACTTTTGTCACGCGTTCCGTGTGCTGTGGAGGACGAACGCATGACAGAGCTCCCAGAGTACTGGAAGACAGGGACGCGTTTCTCCTAAGTCCCTTTCACCGGCCCATAGCCCAGAGGGAGGAACTCCCTTATGTGGGCTATATAGGTATGTGCGGCCCCAAAGGGTATGGTTTTCAGCCGTTTGGATCATAAATAGGGTATCGTCTTTAGCCATTTTGCCACCATTTTAGTATCGATTTTTGCACTCGCGTTATAGTGTGGAATTCTGAGCTCGAAACTTTGCTCATGCAGTCTCGTAACCTACCTAAAAAAAGAAGATAAACATTGACTTTAACATTGGTCTGAACTAGAGAAATAATGGAAAGTCTGAAAAAGGGTATCTATTTAAGGTATTGTGGGGTAGTTTCTAAAGAAGCTGGTGATGCGTCGGTGGGGAATTGAAACACAAGGATAATCAAACAAAGCGAATCTGACGAAGGGCTAACGCTTGAAACGTCAGCACCCCCTCTTTTACCTTACGGTGCTACAAATTACTTAATTGACTTGTTTGATCATCCCAATTTCTTGTGTCTCAATTCCCCACCGACGTAGCACCATTTTCTTTAGAAACTATATATCCCCACAATAAATATACTGTGGTACTGTTTGTTTTAAATAGGGTATCAAATTTTTGGTCAGGTCATATATAGGGAAGGTAAAATCGCAGGTTTTTGTCATAAATAGGGTAAGGGTATTTGAGAAGCGGGCCCCACACTCCTACCCAATTTTTCTAGGAGTACTTCCCATCCCCCCACCCCCCCCCCCCCTCCCTTCCCTTTTCCCCCGCGGGACCCAGAGCTCCATTTCTAAGTGGAGTCCATGGAATGTTTAAATTTGCATAGTTCTTGATTTGAAAATCAGTCCAACGTGCAAGTTTACATAAAATCACCTGGCTCAAGCTGAAAACCAACAAAACTGTGATTCCCGTTGCCAATATTCTGATTCTGCAATATTGCTATCATACCTTTGGCTCCCTGAAAAAAGTGGTATTGCTTGCGTGACCTCCCCCTTGAAGCCGTGCGTGACGTTACGTAAGCCCCAGGCCCAACCTTTGTCGAGTTCTCGCGAAAGAAATGGCTGGCTTGAATGTGATGTATTGTTGTCTGTTCATTTTGATCTTTTTCGTCAAGAACTCTGCGGCAAAAGCTAGCTACACCGCCGCAGTATACGAACACATGACTTTTTTATCCGATAAAAACGAAACAAAAACACGCAATGGAGCTTTGGAGCTCATGCGAAAAAACCTGGCGGTGTTTGCAACGCGAGCGAAAGAGGCGAGCTCGAAAGGAGCAGAAATTATAGTCTTCCCAGAGGACGGCCTGTATGGTTTCTTTCACGATCGTAAGGGAATTCTTCCTTTTCTCGAGATTATTCCCAATCCTTTGAATCTTCGAGAAAGTTGGAATCCTTGCAAGGATCCCGATCGCTTCAAGAATACCGAAGTGATAAAAGAGATCAGTTGTATTGCGCACAATTTTAGCATTGCAGTAGTTGCTAACATGGGAGATGTGCAATATTGTAACAAGTCGGACCCACACTGCCCAGATGACGGTAGATATCAGTTCAATACCGATGTGGCGTTCGATACAGATGGAACTTTTCTTGCAAAGTACCATAAACAGCATCTCTTTCACGAAGATGCGTTTAACACTCCCCTGAAAGCGGAAATCGTCACTTTTAAGACATCGTTTGGTATCACGTTCGGTATGTTTACTTGTTTTGACATGCTTTTCTTCGACCCAGCCATTGAACTTGTTGAGAAGCACGGTATACGAAACATTGTTTTCCCCACGGCCTGGATGGACGGGTTTCCAATTTTGGCATCAGTAGAATACCAGCAGGCTTGGTCTAGATTGACAGGTGTCAATCTTTTGGCAGCCAATCAACATCACCCGTTATTTGACATGGTTGGAAGTGGAATCTACTCTTGTGGGGAACCTAAACAATTTGTTTATGACATGGAAAGTTTGAATGGACATCTTTTGGTGGCAAGTCTTGAGAATTTAGATGAAATTCCAGGAAAGCCTCACAATTGTGCAAATACTTCTCCAGTAAGTGATATGCACATGTTAGACGTTGAGAGCCGTGAAAGCTTTCAACAGTTACATTCCTCATCAGGTTTTGGAAAACCGTTTCATTCTTACCTCCAACATGATTTATACACCTTTGTCAAACTCGAGGAATCCCAGGGAAATGTTTCTGTCTGTAGCAACAATTTTTGTTGTCAAGCAAGTTATGCCATTGATGATGAAGAACCTTTCAAGAGAGAAATGTTTGCATTTGGAGCTTTCAGTGGCCATCACAACCCTGAACAATACTTTGTCCAGGCATGTGTTTTGATCAAGTGCAGTGGATTGGAGGAGAAATCCTGTGGCAGTGCAGTCATGCAGGCATCAACTGTGTTCAAGTCATTTACTTTGATGGGTAACTTCTCTTCAATGGCTTATGTTTATCCTGAAGTTTTGGCAACCAATGTTGATTTGATCTCTCCAAAAGATATGGAATACTCTGGGCATCAAATGAACGTAGACACTTTCAATAGACCACTTGTCGCAGCTGTATTGTTAGGCCGAGTTTATGTGTGGGATTCTAGTGAACACTTGTAACTAAAAGAAACTGAAATGTTTTTAGCTGCTAAAGGCAGACTTTAGGTTTCACTTAGCCCTGATTTAAATTTAGAGATTTAGTTATTTGGTGCTTTAAGACAATTTAATTAAGAATGAGTTTTTAAGCTTACCATGATTTAATAAACGAAAGATCCTCATAGCTATGTAAGCAGAGAGCAGTCAGTTACCAGGATAAGACCTAAAAAATATCAGGCTTGAACAGGATTCGAAAACATGACCTTGCGGCACTGGTGCAAAGCTCTAACCAACTGAGCTATCAAGCCAACTGGGAGCTGGTCATTTGCGAGTCTGAACTGTAACCATAGAAGATGAAGAAATGAATGCACCGGTATCACAAGGTCAAGGGTTCAAATCAAGTTCAAACCTGAATGTTTTCAGTTCTTATCTTGGCAACTGACTATGTTGCTTACATAACTGTGAGGATCTGTCATTTATTAAATATCTTTCTAATACAGTGCACATATATGAAATTCTCATGTATATGTTGTAGTTCAATTTTTTCCATGGTTCAAATTTTATTTTCCTTTGTTTTCTGGTATGGTAATGTTTGATAATGAATTTGAAACAAAGGAAAATGAAATTTGAACCAAGGATAAAATTGAACTGCAACATATACATTCAAGCTTATTATTGTTAAAACCAATTATACTCAGATATTAAGTTTGAAAACTATTGGGTATCATACATCTAGTTTAACAAACAAGCAGGAGTGCTTTACCAAGTATAAAACACGAGGTGTAGCCGAGTGTTTTGTACTGACAAAGCACGAAATGCGAGTTTATTGAACAGCTTCAAAAACTTTTTATGTAGACCTATTCATTATTACACTAAACTTTGGATATTGGTGTACTTTGAACAAGAAAATTTAACGCAAATGTTAACCGTGGCTATATCACATATAAAGACACTCATTAAACATTTATTTCCTTTGTATTATCTTTGTGAATTATTAATTAGTTTTTGAAATATTGTTTCAGAATTCTAACCTTTACTGTGTATTACTGTCTAAATAGGAATTCTCCTTGGTGGCACCCATACATTTTATACAGCAGTAGTTAATTAAGAGAACGTGCCAGAATATCAGCACAGCTCAGCATTGATGTTTATTCCCTTGTTTTCTTCTTGCTGGTATTCATTACATAGAGTGAGGTCATCACAGGGAAATATCAGAGTGAGGCCTTGATATATTAACTGAGCAATTGCGAGGTCAATACATCAAGACAGAGGTCTGTGATTTCCTTTTAATGACTGAACAGACGAGGTTAATAAGTTATCATATATATGGTCTTTTTAGCACTGGAAAAATATTTGGGGTTTACATTATCTGCTTGCATGTTCAAGAGGTCATGCTTATTGGACCCAAAAATACCTGACCATGCAATCAAAACAAGAAGTGACAGAAAAAACAGTTCCTTTGAACATGAGACAACTTTTGTCTATACTAAAAAAACACTTTTTTTTTTTTGAAAAATATTCATAATGCCCAATCATTACAAGAAAATCTTGCCAGCTCAGCAGCCAATCTGAGGGCCCACACTGTTATAGCCATATAATAATATGTATTAATATCAGTGTGAGATATTTGTTGCTGATCACTGTGTGGCCTTCAAGTTTGGGAAACCAAATTGAATTAACTAGAATTGCTGTTTTCATTTTCAAACTTTTCCTCGAGCACACCTTACTTTTTTTGTGCAACACAGTTGTCAGGTCACAGGAGTTTCCACTGTATACATATCTGGGTGTTTTTTACAAAACCTACCTGCAGAATTCAAGGTAACGTTTTGGCCTAAGGCTGGGCATCGCCCAGATTTAGGCCTAGCACACATCCTTCGTTTGATGGGGGAGAATGTCTGTGATGGTACCAACGAATAGTTCATACCCAGTTCTACCTTGCCATGTTGTCTTTGTGAGACTGGTGCTCTTGTTTTGCCAGGGGTAGGGTTAGGGAATTTTGGTTTTAAGGCTAAACGCCTCTGTTATTTTATTTAATTTCACATCTCAGTTGTTTCAATCTGTAATCAGAGCTTGTGTAAGGTACTTTATTTTGTCTGTGGACCCTAGAGACCGTTAGTGACACTGTAGGGAGGGGGGATGGGAGGCAGGGGGCAGTCAGGGGGGAGGGCAGGGATGGGAGGCAGTAGGGGGACCTAACTGGCTTTGGTTTATGTCTGGTTAAAGTAATTGGTCTGAAATGCTTAAAGCGCTTTGATGTCTCACGTCAGCTGCAATTTCTGCAGGTATGTTTTCCCAGAAACGGTTATATGGTGAAGTTCCAATGGTGAAGTTCCATCATATATTTTTGAAGCGTTAAAATTGAATAGCCAAATGCATGCTAGAAATACCAGACATGCAAATTTAAACTTGATTTGTTAACAGGAAGGTTAACAGGAAAAGGTTAACAGGAAGGAAGGTTAACAGGAAAACTGAGGGTGGCAAAATGTTCTCTGTTACAGTGGCTCAACTTTGGAATAGTTTATCATTAAATTTAAGAAGGCAGGCATCGGCTAGCTTGTTTAGAAAGACATTTGAAAAGTTGTTATTAGATGAACAAAAATTTTTAGTACATTTTTGTCCGTGATTTGCAATGCATTAGCTTTTATATACTTTTTAGGTCTGTATTATTACGTATTTAGTCGATTTTTAGGTGTTTATAAATTTTAATCTGTATTTCGTGAGGGCTACAAGTTTGTTAGTACTTTTGCACTATTATGTACTACCCTCATTAAATAAAGCCGTTACTTACTTACTTACTTACTTACTTACTATATATGTAATTGTTCCTAGGGGAAAGTTAATTGGATTGAGTTACTGAATCTTTACTCTAAATAACTATTGGCCACAACCCAGGAAACTATTTTGTAATATTTTGAGATGAGTATGCAGTTTCGTGTATTTTTGTCAGTCGGATCCTTTGGTGTTAAGGGTGCTGGTGAATTTTCGTCAAAGGATCAAATGCATGCTCTTGACAAGAATGACACTGACCATATTACAAGCCTTGCAGCATATTACAAGCCTCTGAAATAAACCATATTCAGGGAAAAACTCTACTGCAAGTTATGGTTAAGATATAATACCTTTCCCTAAATAATATAACAACAACAACAATAATAATAATAACAATAATAACAATAATAATAGTAGTAATAATAATCATAATAATAATAATAAGAAGAAGAAGAAGAATAATAAGAATAATTATAATGGTATAATGATAATATGAATAAAATAATTGGGTTTTTAGCCCTCAGGAAAAAGCCATTACAAGTTCTTCAAAAACTAGCTTTGCAAGTTTTTGCAGTAGTCATATTTCTAGTATATTTTTTGTTAATATGATCCATTGGTTATAAGGGTGTTGTATTTTTGGCAAATACTTGTGCTTTACAACTCTTGACATGAATGAGCGTGACAGACACTGGAATGAGTTGAACATTATATGCGGGGTGCATCTGTTGTGGTTCAATTTTATCTTTGGTTTAATAACTTTTCTCCCTTCGGTTTTTGGCTAATCCACCTTGTAAATTCAATCTGGCTAAACTACAAAATACAGGGCCACTTATTTACATACCACTGAATAACAATAGTGTCCATTGTTATCTGCTTCGTTCTACAAAAGCCTCCGACACCTGTAAACGAGGTGGACCATTAGGTGGCCCTGTTTCTGTACTTGCTCCTTCAATTTCAACATTCAGTTGAGATTCCGAAACTCTGAAGGACTACGCCCATGAAAGTTTTAAAGTATAACGGCACGGAAACACGAATGTACAACAAAGGAGACTTTTGTCTGATTGGTTGTTAAATATTCTTGTGTCCAGTTTTCCAACCGCGCGCTGTGAAATAAACAAAGATGGCGGATGATTTGATGGCTTCGTTTGGTTTTCTGCGATCGTTCGTTCTTAAGTTTCTGGCTGTAGCATTTAAATTTCAGAAGGCGGGAAAAGATTTTGCAAGGGCTGTTTTAGATGGCGGGAATTTTTTTCTTTTTTTTTAGCTTTGGGTGAGCAGTCCTGTTTGCTCGAGGAAGCAACGCTTTCTTTAAGTAAGCTTAATTATGAATTAATTTCTGTCTTAGCGAATAATAAATGTATCGAAACAAGTGCGCTAAGTGCGAAAAGACTCGTTCAAAAAGCAGGTTTTTATCTTGGGAAGGCGGCAACATTTGTCGCAAATGCTACAATGAAGTGAAGAGAGATGCGGCAAGGACCTCGGCCAACGTGGATGTTGCTCATGACGAGGGAGTTGAAACAGGTAATGTTGGAATCTGGCTTTTCTCTATTTTACGCTTATCCTTTTATGTCGCTCTAAATTCACTTAGTGATTATTTGTTTTCTCAACTTTAAATAATAGAAAAATTGCCAGAGAGTGAATTGCCGGCCGCGCCGCTTCCAATTGCTGATCCAAACAAAGAATTTCTTCAGGTTACAGGCAAGTTTTTAATCTTGAAAAAAATTTTTTTATTTCAATGCCCTTCAAAAAATGTTTCTACTCTGTTAACACGATATGTTCATTAAATGCAAGTGGGGCATTTATGCGTGTAATTGCTAAAACTCTTTGATAAGATCCTTTTATTGTAGGGGCGTTTCATAACGTTCACAAATTTTGTGACCATCCATTAATAACTTTTTTCCCTAACCCATCTTTCAGGAGAAAAATTTGCTGAGGAGATAAGAAAGCTTCAAGATGCCCTACAACAACATTGTGGCAAGAACAAGAAGCTTCCCATTTACGAACCTGAAGAGTTTTTTAAGCTTTGTTCTCAGGCCGGTGCGACAAATGTTTTCAATTTTATTTTTTCTTGCATGACCTCTTCCCGCCATTCTGAGGAGAGAAAACTTTTAAACCGCAAACGCACAATTGTCATTTTGTATCAGTTATGTTTTGGTTTTTCTCAAAAGTGCAATTTTTTTCAAGAGGATAATGGTTTATTTCTAAAATTCTGCAATTTATCTCAATCTGGAATTGAAACTCAGCGACAACTTGGAACCAGCGTTTCCTCAAAAGTGATTTCCAGAAACCGTGCAGCCATAGCCAAGGAGAATTTAATTTTATGTAATGATGCCATACAAGAAGCCATTGACAAGAAGTTTGCAATTTTGCTGATGATAGATGACTACCACAACATACACACCATCAGGCGACCACAAGATGAGAATGCCACCTACAAAGTGGATCACATGTGCACTATCATCATCAAAATTGTCAAAGAAGCACCTGCCATTGAGTTCAACTCTGTTAATTTAATTCACAATCCTAGTGGAATTGATGCCAATCTTCTTAAGAATAAGCTATGTTCTGCTGAGGTTTTCAGTCAAGTGTGCAATTTTACATTTTCCTCTTCAATGCCAGAGTTTACCTCCTTTTCTTTTGATCCAGTTATGGGTAGGCAGCAGTTGGAATCTCATGATTATCAAGATGTTCGTTCTTTACGGTCCTTTAAGGATGTTTATTTAATTGATTTTGTTCAGTTACCCTTAAAGAGCAAGAAGAATTATGAGGAAGCCTTTGATATTGTTTTGCAAACCAAGATAAAAGAGTATCTTTCTAAGTTTATTGTTTTAATGCCAGCTGACTGGCCTGGTCAGTATTTTCCAAGGCAAATCGTGTATGAGAAAGCCAATCAAGCAACAACTGCAAGCAGTGGCTCCCAGCATCACCCTCTTGCATCCATCATTCCCACTTTGGGTCCCTTGCATGTAGACCTTAATGCTGATGAAGATATTGTCTTAGGATACATGCCATTCATGCGTCTTGTATATGAATCTGTTTTTCCTGGCAGGAAACTTGCAGTCAAGCCAAAGCCTTGGCGAATTCAGTTTCTGTTGGAGCTAATTTATGGTGGATGGACTTTAGTTAGAACTGTAGTTAAATCTGTGTTTTGTCAGGTCAAAGATGTTCAGTATGGTGTTTTGATTAATCTCTTGGATAACTACATTCCTTTAGCACTTTGCAGTTACAGTGTTCTGTTTAAGTTGAATCGATTTCATGACTGTTTCCTTTCAGTTTTCAGACTTTGGATCATGTTTTTCTGTTTTCACAGGAAAAACTACAACAAGGCACCATTATTTTGGCTTAGTAATATTCTTTTTTGGCAAACTAATGGATGTAATGATGTATATAATTTTTTTTCAGCTTCCCTTGGAGTCATTGATGAGTATTTTGTTGAATTTGTCCACAGCCTTGCAAGGAAGTCAACAGATCCTTCAGACTCTGTTGATCAGCTCCAACAGAAATTATTTTCCCTTTTTGCATCAGGGGAAAGGCAAGCAAATTTCCGTGCTGCCTTCACTCCTCCTAAGAATTATATTTTTAGTCGCCGTCAACTTGTGAATTTGTTTTCCAGGGTTGCATCTGCCATTGTTACTATTTTAAGTTCAATTGCAAATTCACCAGGAGCAGCCTATTCTCTGCCACGGACACCTGGAAAAGGGAAAAATCTATGGCACATACCAGCTTTATTTGGAGATGTCCCAGTGAAAAAAAATTTCATGCCACTGGGGTTTCAGTTTCAACCATGCCCTGACCAAGGAAGAAGGTGTGATCATTTGACCTGCTCCATTTCCACTGAAACTCCTTGGAAGATCTTTGAAGGTTGTTGGCGTTCATTTCATTTATGTTGTTTAACTACTTTAAATGTGTGCCCAATTTGCAGAAAGGGCATTGAAGCAGCTTTTGAATCCTTGGCTACAGCAGCAAACCAGTCTGTCCGCCAACAACAAAATGCCACTGGCACAGATGGTCTTGAACATGAGGGGGATGGAGATTTTTCTGGTACTGAGGGTGGTGATGATGATGATGATGTGCCTCTTACAAGCTCAATAGATGGCAATGTTGAGCAAGTTGTTCAAAACTTGACAGTCCAGATAATAGCTTTCCCTGTAGTATCACCACCTGCACAGTCATTACCTTCATCAAGGGTTAGCCTGTCATCAAGAACTTTACCATCATCATCATCATCATCATCAAAGAGAAGGCCTCCCCACTGCAGTACTTGTGGTCATCTTAAGCAAGGTCATCAGAGACCAGTTTCACTTGGAATGTTTGGTAAGTGCCCAGTTTGTCCTTCGCAATTGTGTGTCAGAGGAGGTCATATGTTGCCTTGTATGTGTGATTGGTGTGTCAGAGAGAAACAGTCACAAACAAACAATAATCCATCTCCTTATTTTCCACAGGGACCAATTGTCAGGGAAACACGTGTGAATCCAGATGTGACCGAATGGCTTCTTTCTTTTTCACAATCAACTGTTACCCCTGGGCAAATGGGCAGTAATGCATGTACCATCATCTCTGTTTATGGGGCTGTTAATTTTCTAATGTCATCAACTAACTGGATACTGTGACGAAACTAATGTGGTTTATCTAGAAACCACAAGGGCTGACCGAAATAGTTTACGTGTCTGCGGTATCTATTACCGGAAATAGTTTAGATTTTTCACTAGCCACTCCTAGCACATGTATTACTTGTTTTTCTATCTGCTCTACATTATTATTAAACGTCGTTTGCTAAAGAAAGTCTCTCGCGTGTTGTTACATGGTGGCAGCGAGTGGAGAGCTATAGTGGTACAATATTACACATAGTTTCTCATCAACGCAAGAGTAAAAAGAATGGCATCGGGATACTCCCTACCACCTCCAGCGCACCTCGAGATTCATGACTCGAACGCTGCGGAAAAGTGGAAAAAGTTCCTGTTAGCATGGGAAAACTACGCTCTCGCCACAGAGCTCAGCGAGAAGTCCCAGCCAGTACAAGTAGCCACACTCTTGACAGTGATAGGCGAAGAAGCAAGAGAGGTGTACTCGACCTTCAACGACTGGGTAAACGAGGGAGACGACAAGAAAATCGGACCAGTACTAAAGAAACTAGGAGATTACTGCGAACCGCGCAAGAACATTCCCTTCGAAAGATATCGCTTCAACCGACGTATTCAAGAGCCAGGAGAGACTTACGACCAGTATCGCACGGCACTTCGAAAGTTAGCCGAGGGTTGCAATTTTGCAACAATAACTCCCGAAGAAATACTTCGCGACCGCCTGTTGTTTGGAATTCGTGAACCCAAACTCAGAGAGAGATTGTTAAGAGAGACAACATTAACACTCGCCAAAACAGACGAAATCTGCAGGGCATCCGAGAGCACGACTGCTCAGATGAAACTTATGGAAAAAGAAGAGAATCCATCAAGCACCGTAAATGCAGTCAGAGAAAAAAGCAAGAACCTTAAAGTGCCAAGAAAACGAAATCTCAAAGGCAAGGACTCCCAACACGGAAAGCCCAAAGAATGTGAGAGGTGTGGCTCTGTTCATGATTACGCAAAGAAAGAACAATGTCCGGCTTTCGGCAAGACGTGTTTGAAGTGTGGTAAACTATCGCATTTTGCAGCTAAATGTCGCAGTAAGAAACGAGACAACAACACTCGCACGTTTGTTAGAGCTGTCGACGACGATGTCAGCGAATCCGAGGTATTCTACGCCGACATGATATCAGCAGTAGATCTGGATGATTCCCAACTCGTGACACTAAAACTGGAGTCTGGCAATTATCTGCGGTTTCAACCGGACACTGGAGCACAGTGCAACGTAATTCCGGTTAGCCTCTACAAGAAAGCCACAAAAGACCACAAATTGGAGCGCGTGACACCACTGAACACTCAACTCTCAGCCTACGGTGGTTCGAAATTACAAGTTGTGGGCCAAGTTCGTATTACCGTGTGGCGTGACGACTACAGATGTCAGTTGGATTGTAAACTTGTTGACAACAACACAATCCGCCCCCTCCTTGGACGAAAAGCCTGTGTGGGCATGAAGATCATTACATACACTGACAATGATCAATTAAACAAACCACAAACAGGAAATGCCCCAGTGTACTCGCTCGAAACGGCAGCAAAAGTAACGCAAGCGCCCATTACCAAAATGGCCCTGATTAAGAAATACCCGCAAGTTTTCGGCGAAGGTGTCGGAAAGCTGGCCGGTGAACACCATATTAGAATTGACAGCACCGTTAACCCTGTACAGCACGCACCGCGTCGCGTACCTGTGGCACTCAGAGCTAAAGTAAAAGAAACCTTAGAAGACTTGGAGAAACAGGAAATCATTGCACCCGTGACCTGTCCCACAGCATGGATAAGCTCCATGGTAACTGTACCGAAGAAAAACGGAAAACTACGCGTATGCCTTGACCCCAGGGACCTCAACCGTGCCGTCCAACGCGAGCACTACCCTCTCCCAACAATTGAAGACATTGCTACTCGACTCCACGGCGCGAAAGTCTTCACAAAGCTCGATGTACGAAACGGATTCTGGCATGTGGCCCTTGATGCAGAGTCGTCCTACCTGACAACCTTTCACACCCCGTTTGGACGTTACCGTTGGCGACGCCTGCCTTTCGGTATCAGCTCAGCTCCTGAAGTCTTCCAACGCAAAATGCACGAGCTCATTGAAGGACTTTCAGGCATCGAAGTCGTGGCAGATGATTTTATCGCAATTGGTTGCGGAAACACAGTTGAAGAGGCCATTGATGACCACGACACAGTCCTGATTAGATTCCTGGAACGCTGCAAAGAGCGAGGCGTTAAGCTCAACACGGACAAGCTCAACCTCCGACTAACGGAAGTCCCGTTCATCGGACACGTCGCCACAGACAAAGGTCTATGTGTAGACCCCGCCAAAGTCCGGGCGATCAGCGAAATGCCCGCACCCACAGACAAAGCCGGAGTTCAGAGATTGCTGGGACTCGCACAGTATCTCAGCAAGTTCCTACCACGTCTGTCTGACATCACAAAGCCATTAAGAGAACTCACCCAGAAAGACGTACAGTGGACCTGGGAAACTGCCCAAGAAGAGGCATTGGTGGCGCTAAAGAATGCTGTCATGACTACCCCAGTCTTGCGCTACTACAACCTAGAGGAAGAAGTCACGCTCCAGTGTGACGCCTCTCAGTTTGGGTTAGGCGCCGCCCTATTACAAAACGGACAGCCGGTGGCCTACGCATCGCGTGCTCTTACAGATGCAGAAACTCGCTATGCCCAAATAGAAAAGGAACTGCTCGCAATCGTTTTTGCGTGCGAACGTTTTGAGCCGTATGTGTACGGCCGTGACGAAGTCCATGTGGAAAGCGACCACCAGCCCTTAGAGTCAATCTTTCTAAAGCCACTCCACTCAGCACCTAAGCGACTCCAGCGAATGTTGCTGAGACTCCAAAAGTACAGCCTTCGAGTGACTTACAAGAAAGGTCACGACATGTTTCTGGCCGACACCCTGAGCAGAGCTTTCCTCCCAGAGGTCAACGCCTGTGAGTTCACGCAAGAGCTCGAGGAAGTGGATCACACAGCCTCACTACCAGTCAGTGACGAGCGTTGGCAGCAGATCAGACATGCATCGGCAGATGATCCTGTGTTACAGCAGCTACGTGCTACTATACGCCGGGGATGGCCAGAAACCAGATCCGAAATTCCGGAATGTCTCTACCCCTACTTCGACATGAGAGATGTGCTGACTGTCCAGAACGAACTCGTCTTCAAAGGACAACTTCTCGTAGTACCAGCCTCCCTACGTAAGGAGCTTATGGCAGTGGTACACAGCTCGCATATTGGCGTTGAAGGGTGTATACGCAGAGCACGTGATACCCTCTACTGGCCCCGCATGGCAACCGAGCTACGAGAGTACATCTCGAAGTGTGACGTATGCCTAGCCCACCGCACCGGACAAGCCAAGGAAACACTCGTACAGCACGAAGTGGTGGCCCGTCCCTGGTCCAAAGTCGCCGCTGATCTTTGTGAGCTAGACAACCGCACACTCCTAGTCATCACTGACTACTACAGTAACTTCATAGAAGTTGCTCGACTCAACACCGCGACGTCACGCAACGTCATCAAAGAAATGAAAGCCGTATTTGCCAGGTATGGCATTCCAGACGTCCTCGTGACGGATAACGGTCCCCAGTTTGCATCCGCTGAATTCGCTGTCTTCGCGAAAACCTGGATGTTCAAACACAGTACATCATCACCCTACCATCCACAGTCAAATGGAAAGGCTGAGAACGCCGTGAAAACTGTGAAACGCCTGTTTACCAAGTGTAAAGAGTCTGGCCAATCAGAGTTCCTAGCACTGTTAGATTGGCGGAACACCCCGACTGAAGGAATTGGCACCAGCCCCGCCCAGCGTCTAATGGGACGTCGCTGCAAGACCCTCCTTCCTGTCGCCGGTACCCTGTTACAGCCTCGTTACTCAACAGAAGAGGAGACACGCGCGCTTATTGGCAACAAACAGCGGCAGCAGCACTACTACAACAAGCATGCAAGGCCGGCACTGCGACCAATCGGACAAGGTGAAACCGTGCGCATGAAACTACCTGGTCAGAAAACCTGGAGCGCTGGTACCTGCATGGCACAAGCTGGTCCGCGTAGCTACGATGTGAAAGTCGGTGAGACTGTATACCGTCGCAACCGCCGCCAGCTGATTCAGTCCAAAGAACCTCCCATTGTAGACTCCAGCGAGCCAGAACCTTCTACATCATGTGCAGAGACAAAACCTCAACACATTGAACTAGCCAATCAGCCGCCGACCCAAGCATCCAGCACCCCTGACTCACAACCTGTTAGTATACGCAAATCACAACGTACCCGCAGACCACCTGCTCACCTAAAGGACTTTGTCACCAAATGAACTATTAGTTCCTCTAAATACTTGTTGATTCGATCTTGATTTATTAGGAAACACATGTAGCTTACTTTCTTTATAGGAGGAAAGATGTGACGAAACTAATGTGGTTTATCTAGAAACCACAAGGGCTGACCGAAATAGTTTACGTGTCTGCGGTATCTATTACCGGAAATAGTTTAGATTTTTCACTAGCCACTCCTAGCACATGTATTACTTGTTTTTCTATCTGCTCTACATTATTATTAAACGTCGTTTGCTAAAGAAAGTCTCTCGCGTGTTGTTACAGATACTGCCTTCTCCTCTGAGATTGCCTTTGGAATTTGTTAGTATGTTTAAACAGCTTATGATTTATGGAAATCATTCCTACAATGGGATCAGCAATCCACAAGCCACATACAGTGTACCTGAGATAATCAATCACTCACAACTAGGTTTTTCAGGGGTTGTGAATTGTGGGAGTGAATATCAATTCAATGATTTTAATTCCTTTGCATGTGAACTACAAAATCTTTCCACTAGACCACAACATTCCAAGCTTGCTGCAGTGTTAATCCTGCCCCCTGATAAAACAATGCTTTTGCTTATTGGCAGAAATGGTGAGTCAGTGCTCATGGAAAGCCACATCCATTGTAATATTGGTGGCATAATTGCTTCTGCAGGTCCTAACAAACTCTTTCAAATGGCTCTCTACATTGAGTTAATGGCTAAAAGAGACTGGACATGTAATCCCACTCCATTTGACATGACTACTGTCGAGTTATGCTGAGGTTATTTTCTGACTATCAGGATATGTAAAGGTAGACTGTATAGTTAATGTTATTATTTAATTTTTTTTTTTGGTTTCTGCTCACCCCCCCCCCCTCCTTTCTCTCTCCCTTCCCCCCTCTCTACTCTCTTTCTACTCTGTATATATTTTTATTCTCTACATGGTATCCAAAGGTAAACTTCTAAAGAGCATTAAGGTCTACATTGCATTGCACTTCAACCACCTGTTCGATAACCTGTATCTCATTTATCAACAAGTTGCACATACAGTGTAATATGCATGAATGGTATGCTTGCAATCTTTTGTTGCTTTCTGGCTATGTCATGCCGATTTCGTTTCATTATCAGTGAACGTAAAATATAATCATCCTACTTTTCCATTACTGAAGGTTATTCTGTTAGTCAGTCTGGGTATGTAATAGGTTCACTGAATTTATATCTTCTGGGTTAAGTGCCAGACTATATGTTGAAAAATTCCAAATTACTTAGGTGTGTCTTCATACAAATACCTGTAACAGTAAGTGCACCAGTGTTTAATATTATAGTACAAAGTATTATAGGGGAAAGATGTTTCTGTACAAATTGTAATTTATTTATGTCTATTAAAAGTGTCAACTAATACAAATAGAACCAAACAATTTGTAAATTTTTCAAAACAGCATAAATTGTAAAATAACTGTACATGACTTCCAAACTGTACATATGGCTGAATAAATTGTAAAATCAAAAACTATTTATATAATTTAGAGTGAAATATTTTTTGGAATGCAGACATTTCCATTTGTGCAATATTGTTTGCATGCACTGATTTTCTACCAAATATTGTAATAATTGATACCTTTGAATCGAAGTATAACTTTTGAAATAAAATATCGCTTTTTATTCGCAAGATTTTGAATTATCGTGTCTTTGAATCTTAAGACATCTGCAGCTTCTGGACTGTTAAATTAATCCCACTATGAACGAAGAGAGTGTCGGAGATTTCATTTACATCATCGTCGAGACGTGTTTTGGTGACAGTCCGCAGCCAAAGTGCACAATTGTGTCTGAAATTTGACTTGCTCTCGTAAATCTTTTGCACGCGCCCTGCCACTCCAAGGGTCAAACTTCTGAAACAGGTAAGCTCATCAGAAATATGCGCTCTTCACATTGAAAGCGATCGCTGGACCAAGTCTTATTTGTTGACCTTTAAGCCAAAACTAGCTCGACCACTGGCGACTAGAACTGTTTTGGGTGCATAAACTTTCACTTGGTCAACAGAGTGACCGTTTTATCTACATTTCTTACGTAATGGAGGAAAAAAAAACTGTCCAGAAAACTTCAAAATTACAAATTTGCCACACAGAGAATTAAGATGTTCAGGTAAAGTGAAATTACAGTCTCGATGATGGAAAAACAAAAACCGTTTTGTGGATAAACAAAAGCACTTTTTCACACGAAGGAGTCGATAACTTGAGGCTTTAGAATGAGCTGTGCCACTTTTATCGGTAATATCTCGTTCCAAGCCTAATTTCTAGGTCACAAACTTTCATCAGTTAACGGCTTTTCGTGGACCAAAGTCCGAGACAAAAGTCCGAGCAATTAATCCAAAAATTTTGTTCGGACAAAAAACGCTATCAGGCAACTGTTAGTTTGGTAAAGAACTCTCATGTCCGGAAAGATAATATTCAATACAATAAGAGAACAAAGGAAATTCGTGTGTGATACTTTTTTGTTACTAACCTTGACTCCAATCACGGACAAATTTTAAGCTGTGGTATCCTTTGTAAGGATCACAGGCTCATTCAGCACTGACCGGCCATTTGTAAATCCTGTCGAGGTCGCAAATTTGCTTTGTACCACATCGAGCGTGGATATCCTCGTTAAAACACCACAAATGCAAATGTAAGTCCCGGTTCCAATTCCTTTATTGCACAACAGCCTTCCTTGTTGTGATTTGCGGAATCAACAACAACCTTACTCTCCGTAAACAAAGCGAAATTTTTCGAACTTCTCATTATTCTTCGACAGGTCTGAACACCGCGCATTTCCAAAATGTCCGATCTAAAGCATATTTCTCTCTTTGCTGAAGAAAAGGATTAGCTAGATTAGAAGTAGTTGCTTAAGTCTTTCTGACTGTTACCCATCCTCTTTCAGTGCTTGCGCCATCAGCTCATAAATAGCACTGAAAATGTATCCCATTAACCCTTCCACAAACGCCAACGCCGCCATCTTTCTTCCCTTGTTCTAACACCACTCTTCGAATACTTGTGGGCCTGATTTTTATTAGATAATACGCATGCGCAACATTAGTCGCCTTTGTTCGAATGTACTAATCTCCGCAACCCTCCCGCATGACAGCTCTTCAAATGACATATGCGACAGACACTCATTGAGCCCACGTAGTGTCTCGCTTGCGGTTACATCATTAGGTAAATACGGACAGAAGTTGGTCAGAAGTGAAGTGGATTAGGCTTTGAAGGCTGAACGTTTTTGAGAACCGTCTTTGCCAAGACGGAAGCCGTGGTTAGCTGCCAAGTACTTCTAGCTGAATCCTTTAAGTATATAAGGTAGCGAGTCATCGTTTGAATTTGGACTACATCGCGCTTCTTTCTTTGAGTGCAAAGAACGTCAGCTGAGGCAATCGTGCCGAAGGCGTGTATCAACATTGACGGAGGATTCGTTAACGTTGCGATCATTCGTTCCTTGCGCAAAACCTTGGACGTACAGTGAGTAATTTCTTTCGTTTACTTTTGTTTTCTTTAGATTTACATTTCCGTTAAACTAAACCAAATTGAACTGAACACAAACAAGAACAAATAACAATGTACATTTTTTTTGTACTCTGGTCGACGTCGATCATGTTATTGCAAAAATGACTAAGCGTACACGCGCTGAACATGTGTTGTATCGATTTTCACATGTAACGATTGCAGTTGCTTGCGCTGAATACCATTCGCAAATTGAACACTAATTTCGTTGCATTAAAACTGCTCACCGTCTCTCTTTTTATTTTTTTTTTATGCTAAGAAATTATGTAATTTATTGTCGTCGACGGTGTTGGTCCTTTTGAGATTACTATACTGTGATAAACTCCGAAATTTAAACAACTGTTGTAGTGGTGGTTTTCAGCTTTTCAAAAACTATTCCCGGGTAGATGTCCAAATCACCCCATAGTTTATTATGCGTGCTCTAGCCGTGCTGTTTAGTTCTTCGTAAACAAGAAATGTTTTCACTTGCATTTCCCTAGACTGTATAGTTACCACATGCATATATGAAAAATACAGCTATACGGAAATTCAACCCTATTCCCATTTTATAAAGTACTCGACCGCCAATGTTGTCCGGGTTTCGGAGACAAATCTGTTTACAGTATTTTTTGAGGTATTTTTGGTTCAGTGATGAACACGCGTGAATCCTTTAGATTCCATGTTCCAGACGCCATATACTGTATCTGATTTCAGCGATTTTGTGGTCGTTGGCTGGGGTTGAAGTCCGCACGACAGGAAGTTGCGGAATTTTTACTGCCTCCACGGTGTTCAGAGTATGAAAATGAACCATTTGGATTCAAAGATACTGGCATTATTGTATACCGAAGAAATAAATATTTAAAGAAAGTGTGAAAATGTAACCCGAAAAAACGTACGTGACCTATGTACAACGCAAGTAGAAGTTTCATGGGAGAGACCGTACATCCTTATTCATCCACTGACATGAGTGTTCTGTCGCCCACGTGCTATCTGACTCCAGATTGAAACGAGAAATCCGAGGCGTAAACGAATGCCGAAGCTAAAAAAACCTGATGTATTTCGTTTCCGGAACAATATCAAGATCCAGAGACCAAGAAACCCAAATGGTCGTGGGGTGAGGGTTCCGGTTGGGTTATTAGTGTATACCTCTGTGCAATGGTAGATGTAAACTAAACTGTTAAGATCAAATAATTTATTGTCAATCCCAATATTGTTACTGTAAATTGTATTATCACTTAATCAGCCATCTGCTCATCTTTGGAAGTGGAAAACTTGTTTCTTTTCAACAGAAAATGCAGCTTGTCATGGAAGGAAAACCTCACACCCTATCAAACACTGATCAAAGTAACAGTGGAGCACAGATTCGACCATATCACCCATCAGATTATAAGGAATGTCGAATGATATTCACAGAGGGAATGCAAGAGCTTATCAATCTAGTCTCCCACGTCGTCTTTCCAAGGTTTCTCAAGTACATTGCCGTGGCAACTGTCATTGCAATCGTTTTGAGCATAAGATGGTCAATTTGGTTCTTAGTGTTTGACTTTTTTGTCTCCATTCTTGTGCTTGCTCTCTTATACATTGATATTTATATCGAGAGCTGGAAGTTCATCAATGGTTGCCTAGCAACAGATTTGATGGACATAAACAAATCGTACATGTTGTCTGAAGGGTGTTGCATGTGGATTGCTGAGTGGCATGGTAAAGTTGTTGGCATGGTGGGACTGATTCACAATGAGCACCACAAGCCAGGATTTGTGGAATTACAAAGGATGTCTGTTTTGTCATCATGTAGGAAAATGGGAATTGCAAAGAAGCTTCTTGATGCAGCAGTAGAGTATGCCAGAGAGGAAAGGTTGCAGGCCATAATTCTAAGCACAACCAGTGCACAGACTCCAGCCATTCGCTTTTACAAGAAATATGGCTTTAAAATGTGTGACATCTACCCTTATCCTCAGTGGATCCTTGGAGATTTGGAGTACTGGTGCTTTGATCTGCATCTCTAAAGTAAATATGTCTTTCAGTCCCAAGATCTGAGTTGCAGTTCACTTTAAATGGACCCAATGTTTGGGATTTGCTTTGAGATCATTTCAATGTCATTGGAATCATGACGAGTCTTCAATTCTCCTTATCTATCAGCTTAACAATGTTTACTTTAATGTCCCTTTTTTTTCTGCTGGACTTAAATTTTGCGATTCTTAAAGAATTCTGAAATGAAAATCTTAAGAAATATTGTTCTCGTAAAAGTCATTAAAGCACACAAAATTTAATACTCTGGCACATGATTCTGTAATCTATTTTATCAAGAAAATTGACATTGTCTTTCAGCTGTAGGCATAATTCAATGGTTTCATCTATGTAGTACTCTTGTATGGCTGTACAAAGGAACATGCTAAAATGTTTACAGTTTTTTAATGCAATGGTTTTGTTCAGTGTAATGGAAATTATTACTATGGAAAATTAAAATCAGTCATGCCAATTCTGTGACAAATTGTTTTTTTAATGCAGATCAGTATTTTGACAATTTTTGCAAAATTTAGTTCCCTGATAATGCACTTTTTGAGTTAATATACATCACCAAGGAAACTCCCCTAAACATATTCAGAGTCTAATAAGGAGGCAGATGGTCTCCATAGTGTAAATATAAATAGAATTTGAAGCAGACTAGACTAAACAAGTTTGTTATCCTGTTTATCTAGTCCCAAAAGTAAAAGATTCAACTTACGCACACGCTACAACCTTGCTTAACATTTGTGATCGATAAGGGGATATACTTCATGCCAGTATGCCATGTAGTCTCCTGCACCCCTCACAATGGTGCGAGAGACTATATGGCATAATGGGAGGGTTTATACTCCATGCCCGTATGCCATATAGTCTCCCGCACCATTGTGATGGGAGCGGGAGACTATATGGCATACTGGAATGAAGTATAGGGTAGTGAATTATGTAAGCCTTTACAAAATATCCCAAGGCATAGTGAATCATGTAAGCCTTTACAAAATATCTGCGTCATCACAGTGGTCAAAATGTTGTGGACTCATGAGGCGCAGCCGAATAAGTACACAACAAATTTTGACCGCTGTGTTGACGCCCATCGTTGTTGATAAGAATACGGACAACGCTAAACCACATTCGTTTTGATTTTTACCACAATATCAACGTCAAAGAAAATGTGTCTTTTTTTTTGTCAGAGTGTGACCAAGATCGTGACACCAAGAAATAGCAAGTGATTGGTTTACTCCCCAAAATATGCGTTTCTGGTTGGCCATTGCTTTGCGTGACACATTGACGCTAGCAGCGTTGTCTAGATTCTTATCGACAACGGCAAATTAGCCAATCAGATTGCAAGATTAGTAGCAATTGGGGTACAGTAAAACGTTTTACCTCGTGCCCTCCATTTTAAAACCAATGAAACTTTTGTTTATATGTTTTCCAGCCACTTCCCTACGTGTTGACTTCAGCTGCGGTTCTGTGTGTTTCCGGCACTGCAGCTGATGTGTGGCTTGTCACGCAAGGCTTAGGTGTGGTGTAGGGAGTAGCGCTGCCGTTTTTTGGATGTCACGCAACGTTAACCCAAAAGTGAACGTTGCGTGACATCCAAAAAACGGCTGCTAGGGAGACTACCTGCGATCAAGCGATCTTCTTTTTTCTGAAGGGGATAAACAAAAACATCGCCTGATCGCAGTTTTTCTCGAAGGATACTACATGACACTGAAAGGTGGCACCAAACCCAAACGATAGCCGAGAATATTACAACGTTTTAGACATGCATGTCGTAACAAAAATAGCTACAAAACTTGCGGTTCATGCATCATAATCCGTAAAGTTATCGATTCAAGTATTTCGATTGTAGACAAAGACGATACGCATTGCAGGAATCAAGGTCAAACATAACTCCTTTAGGTCCTTGGCAAAACGAGAAAACGAAACCCACTACTGTCTCCTTGTTGTCCACTGAAGCATGCAACCTCGATTCCTGAAAAAAGACATTCGAAAGCACTTACTAAACCCTGATTCCTCCTAGTTCGGGGTATATTTTGGGCCATTTCCCCCGATATACGAACTTTCTTTTAAAATCCTTCAATAGACCCTTCCACGGTCATGATGGCGCCATATTGACTGGGGGGCAAACAAAACCTGGTTGTTACGCAACGCGCCATATATTCCCTTTCAAAATAAGACGCGGTTCGCTACTCTCATTTCCTTTTTTTGTGAACAAACGCCTATTTCTATAGCCGAAATTTTGTGGCAACAAAAGGAAGACATTATAACAGGTGAGTGATCGATTGCATCACCAAGCACTTCTTCTTTGGATTGCACGCGTATGTTCTGATAGGTTGTTCGAATGTGAATCGCTCAGAAAACTACTTTTGCAAGACGTAAATTGTGGATGTATTCCAATGACATACCTCTCAAATGAGGAATAAAATAGAAGTTTTAGTCATAGTAGTGAGAAAATGGGGGTTCTAGGACAAATTTAAAAAAAATGTGAAATAAAAATTATTACTAAAGATTTCATTAAAATTTTACAAAAAGATACAAAAAATGGGAAAAATTTTATCAAGGATTTATTAAGGATTTTATCAATGAAATTTATAGGTTAATAAATCGATACGGAAATTTTATCAAGGATTTATCAAGGATTTATCAAGGATTTATCAAGGATTTATCAAGGATTTTATCAGAGAATTTATCAAGGATTTTATCAGAGAATTTATAGGGAAATAAAAAAAATAAAATTGTATTCAATTGCGATTTAAAAACAAAAATAATAAAAGAATAAATGGAAGAGTTACAAAAGAAAAAAGTTGTAGAATTGCAGCAAATTGCTAAAGACCATGGTGTTGAAAAAATTTCTAGATTGCGTAAACCTGAACTCATTGAAGTGTTGAGTAATATTCCAGAAGTTATGGAAGAGATGCGAAATCTTCAGAAACAAAGAATCATTCTTGACGAGCCAATACCTAAGATTAATGTTCGAACTCTAAAACCAAAAACCCCAAAACCAAAACCCCAAACCATACCAATTAAAAATTTGGAAAGTAAAGTTGTCAAACCAATAATGAAAGATATTAACAAGTTCGCAGATTGGATACTATCTTATGTACCAGAAACTCCTAAAAAGATTGTAGACAAACGAATAGAAAGTATGAAGGAAAAGTTTAACAAAATATTTAAACGTTTAAATCAAAAAGAAAATTCGAATGAAAAGGTTAGTCAAATAAGAAAACGCTTTGCTCCGAAAGAAAGTCTGAAGGAAAGATTTAAAAGAACGTTTAAAAAACCCACCACTGAATATGAAAAAGAAGAAGATTTCAACCCAATAGAACAAGAAACAGCGTTTGATGGTTATTTGAAAACATACAGGATATATGGTAAGAAAGGATATGATGAAAAGACATTTATCAAAAAAATCAAACCAAAAGTTACAGATCTAATTAATCAGCAAAAGAAACCGCTAAAGGTGAAATTTATTCTTGTCTGCAAATTTATAAAAGAGAATCCTAATACACTAAATTTTGATGAAGCATCACCCCCATTTCATACTAAACAACCAGAAACGATAACAGAGTCAACTGATTTATCTAACTTATTCGATGTGATGACTAACAACCAACTTGAGGTGTTTAAGAGGTTTACAGAAAATGGTTCAGGTTGGGTATTCGATCATGTGGAATACTTTGATATAAAAATTGACCCATTTGAACCACTTTTAGGAAGTTCTTATATTCCATTACCAAAAATTTTAGCAAACAAAAAGTCAATTGTTAACCCTAAGAATGAAAATGATAATAAGTGTTTTAAACATACAGTAACAGAAGGTGCGTATCCCAGAGATGTTCACCGGGAGAGGGTAAATAAAGAACTGATAGAGAATGAAAAGAAGTTGAACTGGGAAGGAATAAATTTTCCTGCTGAATGGAAAGATATTGATAAGTTTGAAAAGCAAAACCCCTACTACACGATTAATGTCTACGGATATAATAATGATGATGATAAATGTGAAGTATACCCTCTAAGAATAAGTGATAAACAAAGTGGCTATTTGATAAACTTACTTCTAATATCAAACGATGAAACAAATCACTACTGTTTGATAACTAATTTTAACAGATTGGTAGTTTCACAAGTTACTAAACATAAATGTAAGATTTACACATGTCATAGGTGTCTTTATCACACTCATAAAGAGGAAACATTAGAAAATCACATGGTATATTGTAGAGAAAACGAAGCTGTTAGGAGTGAAATGCCGATGACTAAAGATGGAAATCCTGAATATATTAAATTCATTAATTATTACAAAAAAATGCGAGTACCCTTTGTTGTATATGGCGACTTTGAGTGTTATCCAGAGAAAATAGACACCTGCTCACCAGATGAAAGTAAAAGTTTTACTAAAAAATATCAAAAGCACAAACCATCTGGATACTGTTATATAATAAAGTTTTTTGATGAAAATTATGAAACTGCTATTAGACTATACACCGCTAAATCCCCAGATGAAGATGTAGGACAGAGATTTATGGTTGAATTAGAAAAGGATATTAGAGAAATTTATGAAAAAATAAAACCTAACAAGAAATTGAATTGGATGACACAAAGGGAAAAATTCAACTATAAAAATGCTACTCATTGCCATATATGTGAGGGTGAATTATTAGAAAAAGATAAGGTAAAAGACCACTGTCACTATACAGGAAAGTATAGAGGAGCAGCTCATAGTAAGTGCAATTTAAATTTTAAGATTAAAAAATTCATACCAATTATCTTTCACAATTTATCAGGATATGACGCACATCTTTTTATTAAGAATATTGGTATAACAAAAGGTAAAGTAGATTGCATACCTAATAACGAGGAAAAATATATTTCTTTTACAAAACAGATTGTACTTGAAAAATATATAGATAAAAAAGGTGTTGAAAGAGAAGATAAGTTAGATATTAGATTCATAGATTCATTTAAATTTATGGCAACAAGTCTTAATAAATTAGTTGATAATCTTACAAAATGTGGAAAGTGTGATGTCTGTAGAGGTGTGTTATCTGGAAGTAGATGTCTTTCTCCAAAAGATGAGAAATTAACTGAAACGAAAAAGAAATTTATGGATAAGATGTATTTGATGTTGAGAAAAGGCGTATTTCCATATGATTGGTTTGATAGCTTTGATAAACTAAATGAAACTCAACTTCCACCAAAGGATGCATTTTACTCAAAACTAAACGATGAACATATAACAGAAGATGACTATCAACATGCTAAAAAGGTATGGAAAACTTTTAATATGAAAACAATGAGGGATGATGTACAATGATGTACTATTTTTAATGGATGTATTTGAGAATTTTAGAGATGTTTGTCAAAAGAATTATGGTTTAGATCCTGCTCACTATTATACAGCACCTGGACTAGCTTGGGATGCAGCATTAAAGATAACAAAAGTGAATTTGGAGTTGTTAACTGATATCAACATGCTACTTATGTTTGAGAGAGGAATTAGAGGAGGTGTATCCCAGATTTCTAATAGATATGCAAAAGCTAATAATCCATACATGAAAGAATATAATCCAAACCAACCAACAAAGTATATTGTATATCTTGACAGAAATAACTTATATGGCGAAGCAATGAGTAAACCACTACCTACTCACGGTTTTAGATGGATTACTGATCAAGAAGAGATTAAAAACTGGAAAAATATCCCCTGTATATTAGAGGTTGATTTAGAATATCCTCATCACCTACATGATTTACATAATGATTATCCTTTAGCTCCAGAGAGAATTAAGGTTAATGGGGTTGAGAAACTGATTCCAAACCTCAACAACAAGGAAAAGTATGTAGTTCACCGCGAGACCTTGAAACTTTATGAAAGTCTAGGATTAAAAATAACAAAGATTCATAGGGGAATTACATTTGAAGAGACAGCTTGGTTAAAACCTTACATTGACTTGAATACTAATCTAAGATCAAAAGCAAATAACGACTTTGAAAAAGATTTCTTCAAGTTAATGAATAACTCTGTCTTTGGTAAAACCATGGAAAACATTAGAAATAGGGTAGACATTAGATTAGTTACAAATCAAAAAGATGCTAAAAAATTAATAAAACAACCTAATTATCAACATCGTACTATCTTTTCTAAAAATTTAGCAGCTATTCATATGAAGAAAAAAAAGATAAAATTCAATAAACCTGTTTACTTAGGAATGTGCATTCTAGATTTAAGCAAAACAGTAATGTATGATTTTCACTATAATTATATCAAACCTAAATATGGAGAAAAGGCTAAATTGTTGTTCACAGATACAGACAGTCTTGTATATGAGATAGAGACAGAGGATTTCTATAAGGATATCAGTCCAGATGTTAGAGAAATGTTTGACACCAGTAATTATCCTAAAAACCACCCATCTGGTATTGAGACTGGTGTAAACAAAAAATTAATCGGTAAGTTTAAAGATGAATGCGGGGGTAAGCAGATAATTGAATTTGTTGGTCTAAGACCAAAGCTATACTCTATATTGATGGATGGCGGTGAAGAGATAAAAAAGGATAAAGGAGTAAAAGCATCAGTTGTAAAAAAGACAATAAGTCACAATAATTACAAGGATTGTCTATTGATCACTGGAAAACAGCAGATGAGACAGATGAATGTAATTAGAAGTCACAGACACGATGTTTATACTGAAACTGTTAATAAAGTTGCACTATCTGCTGCTGATGATAAGAGAATTATTTGTGAAGATGGAATACGTACTTATGCTATCGGTCATTATCTCTTCAAAACAGAATCGGGTGGTAGTTCAGTATCATAAGGTATAATCTGTAACTCTTCCCTTACAAAACCACGTCTAGGCCCATCTACTAAATAATATAAAATTGGCTGATTGGATGAAACCACACTCCTAGAAATATCATAAACCTGAATACTCCAAATGGGATCTGTAACTCGCCTTCGTTCACCACCCTCAAGTTCACCAGGAGCAAGTAAGTATCTAACCCTAACCTCAATTGGTAGCCTCACTTCATCAAGTCCAACAACTCGCTTATACTTTCTAGGTTCAATATCAACCTCTTTCAGTTTTATAGCTTCATCAGGCTCTTTACCAGTTATTCTCGTAGGTGTACTATTCAAAGTTTTCAAAATGGTTGGTAATCGTTTCACCCATACTCTAGACCTTTCATTACTAATCATTTCTTGTGCATATTGATGACTAAATAATCGTTCACTTAATGTTCTATTTGCTCTTTCAACAAATGCTTGAGCTCTATGGTTTCCAGCTTCACTTCTCTGTATTTTCACATTATGGTAATTCATAAGTTTTGTCACTTCACCCATAAATTCTCTTCCCGGATCAACAATTAATGTTTTAGGATATTTCATTTTTCTAGAATATATTTTTTCAAAAGCTTTGGATATCTCATGAGTTTCTTTTGAGGTTAATGGTTCAGCATCTTTATATCTCGAGGCAACATCAATTACAACCAATGCATATCGATATGTTTTTCTTCCAACTCTATCATGCGGTAAAAATAATAAATCTGCTTGGTGAATCTGATTCGGTTTATCCACAGTCCAGTGCGGTCTAGGAATATACTTTGGAGCTGGTAGATATATTTGCCATATCGCCTGTTTCTGAAGCCATTTTTTAGCTACATCTTCACTTACTTTTGCTTTTTCAGCTAATTTAGGAATTGCAGAATATCCTTTCCAATATCCCAAAGTTGAATAATATATCCGTCTGAAAGACGGGCCCGGCTCCGCCGATATTTTTGATAGGGTAGAACTCATTTAAAGATTAACCAAAGTATCTTATAAATCAATATGACGTCTGAAAAAATTAATCCAAACAGAATTCCTAGAGAGCCATTTGGTTTGAAAGCAGAATCAACACTTAATCGAATCACTCTCAATCCATCTTCAGCTAATCCAGGAGAAACCTTATATATAAATATTCCAAAACTTTCTGAGAATTTAGTGATTGTACCTGGAAGTGTATCTCTACTATTTGACTTGGATGTTGATGGGCATGCTAATAACACACTCGTGAATAATGTAGGTAGAAATCTTATATCTAGACTTAGGGTTCTTTTTGGTGGTGAAACATTACAGGATACTCAAAGATATGATCTATTTCAAACCTATCATGATTTATTTTTACCAGATGAAGATCGTGCGGATAGATTAAAACAAGGTATTTCTTCTGAAAATATGAGGAAGCTCAGGACAAATGCAGGTGATAAGAAAACTCAAGATGTTAAGGAAGTGGCTCTTGCATCAGTACATAACACCAAGTATCATATTCCACTAAACCATCCTATTCTAAACGATCACGGAGTTTTCTATCCAAGGGCATTAGAACATCAACTAATCTTTGAGATTACACTAGCTCCAATTAATGATATTGTTATTTATTCCGACACAACTAAGACACCAAAATATTCAATCAAAAACCTTGAGTTGGAATATTCTTGTATTTCAAGCGAATACTTAGCTCGTGAGGCTCAGGCGGCTTATCAAGTTGGTAAAGGATTCTTTTATGAAAATGTTACTC
Source organism: Ricordea florida (assembly GCA_949710005.1). NCBI lineage: Eukaryota > Metazoa > Cnidaria > Anthozoa > Corallimorpharia > Ricordeidae > Ricordea > Ricordea florida. The sequence continues at coordinate 4,518,496 of OX453276.1, read as the reverse complement.
TACACAAAACTTTTACCATATCTTTGGGTGGTGATAGTGTTATAAATCAGCATATTAATCTACCTAGAAGATCAATGACAGGAATATTATGTTTGTTTACATTACCCACCGCTGCAGGAGCACGCAACTCTGAGTTTTTTTACAATCCAGGTATCACCTCGATCAATATAGATGTTGATGGTGTACCAAATCGTTTATACTCTAAGGGAATGATACCATCAGACCTCTGGGAGTCAGTAAAGAAACGTTTCGGACCGACCGAAGGGAGGTGGTCGGTAAAGGAAAAGGATTTTTATGCTGATAAGTTTGCTCTGTGGGTTGATATGAGAACTCACCCTGATAATGGTATTCATGGAGGGGGTCTGGCCTTAAATAACGCACAAGATGGTGTAAAAATAGAAATTAAAAGAAAACAAAGTGGATCTGGTACTATAACCTGTTATATGTTTGTTGTGGCTGATGCAATGATGGAAATAATGAATTCAAACTTACATTCGATAAAGTACTAACTTAAAAACCTTGTGTTATAATACAAAAAAAATCATGGAAGAATTACGAGAAAAAGTACCATTCCATTGTATTATAACTGGACCAACAAATTGTGGAAAAACAAAGTACCTCATTGATCAGCTCCGAGGACCATTCCGAAAAATTTTTGATTACATTGTTCTAATATGTCCAACTTATTCTAAAAATAAAACATATCATAATTTTGCGAATAAAGATAAACGTTTCTTTGTATTATCACCAGATGCTAGTAATATTGATGAGATTAATGAATTGTTAACTGATTGTCAAACTTTATTTTCTGGAACAAATACATTAATAATTTTAGATGATTGTGCTGTTTCTAATGATTTGAAAAAACGATCAAACAAGTTTATAGATTTAGCATTCTCCGGAAGACATCATAGATTATCAGTTTGGGTTCTCACTCAGCAATTAACATCGATAGCAAAACCATTCCGTGAAAATGTAGCTTGTGTTGTTACATTCCATAACCCATCACAAAAAGGTATGAAGATGTTTTTTGAAGATTATGGTGGTGATTTGGATTATGAATTATGTAAAAAATTTGTGCAATTATTAAAAACTGAAAAATATTCTAGACTTTGTTTATCTTTACGTCACCCATTTAATTGCTATTTAGAGATTCCTGAAGTTGTAAATTAAAATATGACAGAAATTGAAGATTATATAGAAGAAGAAAAGACCGGAGGAAAGACTGAGGTAAAAGATAATGATGATAATGAAGTTGAAATAAAACAAGAATCACTAGCTATTCTCGCATCTCTTGGAACCACAAAGGAATATTTAGGTGTTGATATGAGTCTGGGTGATGTAAAAAAATTATCGGTAAAAGACATTGAAAAATATTATAATCGATACCAGGCAGTATTGGGTAAGAAAATTAGTGGCGGGTTAGTAGATTCATCTCTTCAATTAGTTTCTCAAGTTATTTCTTACTTAGTTCCTGTAGATGATATTGAAGCACTTTGTTCTGATTTGAAGAATGATGATTTGGTTAATCGTGAACTAACAAACATTGTAGGTCTATTAGCATTGAAGGCAGGAAGATTGGCAGCACTTGCTAGCGGGCTATTTCAGGTTGCTAAACACATTAAAATCAAGACCCAAAGGGCCCCGGAGGATAAAATACAACAAGTTACATGCAAAAATATAGATGATTCCAACAAAACTGAGCAGGCTACTAAACAAGATGCTAATGGTTATGATACTGTTTACTGAGCACAACTGATTTAAAGATTCTTTACTTTGTGAAATAAATAATAATGTCAGAAGAAGTTGTTGAGCAAATTACAAAAGACCCACCAAAAGAAGAAAAAACAGTAGGTAATGCTTCCAAAAAAAGAGAAAAAGATCCTAAAAAAGTCGCTGCTGGTAAGAAATTAGCTGAATATAATAAAAAAGCAAAAGAAGCATTAGCCAGAGAGACCCTAAGGGATGCGGAGCAAATGAAACGTGAAGAAGAAACTAAAAATATAGAAGAAGAAAATGAAAATAAAAATACAGTGAGTGAAGCAAAGGCTTGGATTCCGGAGCTATCTTTTACTACTGTTTTATCCATTGTAGGAATAGGGTTTACAGCATTTGACATGTTTATGAGATACCGACAAAGGGAGGATTATAAAAATACCAATGAGAAACGAATACCTGCTTGTCCTACGGTATCACAAGTATCAACTAAAGTTCCACCTACAAATATTCCAAACCAACCCTCACAACCACCAAAAATGGGAATGTTATAATGGAAAGTAGTTTAAAGATTTCTTACTGATTAGTAAAAAATTATGTCAACTGAAAACAAACTTGTGAAAACTGTTACTGATTCAGCAGTCCTTATCGGATTAGCAGCTGGAGTTGGATATGTAGCTAAAAAGGCTATGAAAGAATCATTTATGAACGATCCCTCCTCAAGTATTACAAACTATGCTAAATGGGTCGCTGTACTGTCCGGTAGTATGTACCTAAAAACATATTTAGAGGATCAAAAGATATTACCAACTTAAAGATTTTACATATTGACTAACAAATGGCAGCAATAGCAATGATGGTTGGAGGAGCTGTTTTGAATGCAACTGCATTTGTTGGTGGATCATATCTTGCAAAATTTCTATCTGGTGATAAAACAGATGAAGAACGAATAAGACACAATAAAGCAATGGAAAAATATCAAAAAGATTATGCTGAATATCAGGAAAAAAGACAAAAACTCATTGATTGGAAAGTACAACAAAAGGATGATAAATACCAGGCTTCAAAAAATATTTCGAAAACAGATGAAGCTTTGAAATTTTATAGTCAAATGCATGAACCAAAATTCTCTGATTATTATAGACCAAGTGACAATCAAAAGATGGGTGAAATGGTATATGTAGGTAGTGGTATGTTAGCATTGGGTTATATGGCTAGTAAATTATTTTAGGTAATTGTATGTGATTAGTTTAAAGATTTCTTACTGATGAGTAAAAAATCATGGCAGAAGGAGGAGATATACCTAAAGAAATACCAGACTTTGAACCAACTGATCTAGACGATGATGTTGATAGAGAAAATATGGAAATGGATCCAATATCATCAACCACTAGTCTAATTAACCCCGATGATGAGGAAGAAACTTCATTTGGTGGTAGGAATTATGAGAAGGAGGGTGCTATACCTAAATTACCTAGTGAGAAATATGATAGAAGAAGAGAAGCAGGGCAATTTATCAAACGGTTTTTCCCTAATTACAATCCTATTGATTCTCCATTTAATGTAATAATTGGTGAAGATGGTAGTATAATAGCAAAATTTAGTAATAGGGATAATGCCGCACCTCATATATTGATTGATAAAGATGGGGTTATGATGGTTGAAAAGTTACCGCAAACAATGAGAAAAGCTCTAGGAGCTGATTATGAAACCATGCTGGAAAAATATAATGATGTTGCATCGCAATTAAATGAAGCTAATGAAAAAAATAAGGATTTAGAAAATGCTTTAGTGGGGTTAAAAGCAGTTGTAGATACAGGTGAAAAGGAGATAGAACAATATGTTACAATTGATAGAAAAGAGTTGAGAGCTATAATTGAAAAACAACAAACCAGAATCGCTGAAAGTGAAAGCTATTTAGATGCAGCTGTTAAACAGAAGACTGACGCAAAAACAGAGATTGGTAAACTTAAAAGTGAATTAAATCGATACAAAGATGAACTTGAAAAAAATAAGAATGGACTATCCAATTTAACAATGTTAGAACGTAGTAATGAAAGATTAAAAGCCGAAGTTGATAAATTCAGAGAACTAACAAGAAAAAGTATTATTTACAACCAAGAACAAATAGCTGATCTGGAGAGTAAAAAAGAAGAAATACTTAAAAATATACCATTACGAGAGAGGGTAAAGTACATCTTCAAAAAGTATGGTTTTACAGTATTTGCAGTTGTAAGTGCCGTAGGTGTAGTTATTGGTGTTATAGTTTCTAATCTTTCTAAAGGTCTAACCAAATTGGGTAAAGGTGTTGGTAATGGGTTGAAAACTATTGGTAAGAAACTAGGTGAAATATTACCGGGGATGGTTGGAGCAATAGTTAGCTTTCTATTCAAAACAGCTGGTGAGGTTATTGGATTTTTAGGTAAGAACGCTTGGCTGTTGATAATGGCTGTGGTTCTATATTTTGTGGAAAGGGTAAAGACCGCGAAGCGATAATTTAAAAAGAAGGGAAAGTAACAAACCTATTCGTATCGATTTAAAGATATCATGTTGATCAGTAAAATACAATATGGATGACTACAATAGAATTTATCCTAATGTGCCTGTTAATTCAGACCCGAGTTCCTCATTTCAGTCGGTTAATTTCAGACTGCAAAAATCAAGTGAAGTATTACAAAATCTTGAGAAAGAAATTAAACATTATGAAGATGTAAGGAAAAAATACAATAGAGCAAGAGGAATATTTACAAAAATCAGTGTTTGTAGTGGTGTGATTTCAGTTATTCTATCTGCAAGTGGACTTGGAACTTCTCTTACTGGTTTTGGAGCTATTATTGGTGTTCCCTTGGGTGTTGTCGGTGGAATTTGTGGTGGGGTATCTGTTGGATTCGGTGCAGCCTCAAAAAGACTTTCAAATAAAGTTAGCAAACATGAACAGACTGCTTCCATAGCAAAATCAAAATTAAACACTATTAACGACTTGGTTTCAAAGGCTTTGAAAGATAATGTTATATCTGATCAAGAATTTTCCATAATTTTAGCAGAGTTAGAAAAGTTTCAAAAACTAAAACTAGAAATCCGTCAAAAATTTAGGAGAGATACAGAAAAAAACTTAAACATGTCGCAGATAAGGAGAGAAGTTCGTGCAGATCTATTAAAAGAGCTAACCACTCCCGCACATTAAAAATTTCATATGAGAGAACTGATGTAGGATGTAATTGTTTTGCTGGTATTAGAAAAGAACTGAGTTGATTTCCCCATTTAAAAACACCCCAATTATAGATCTAAATAATAAGATGACACTAAAAGATTTCAAAAATAGGTATCCAAAGTCTAACCTTGATAAATTTACATTTTTGAATGATTCGTATGGAGGATATATTAAGTGGAAAGTTAATGATATGACTGTCATGTCTAATGATGATCCTACTGGAAAAACCTGGACAGATAATCTATCACCAAGTTTGAAAAAACTTTTATGGAAAGATTTAGGGTTGGATTATTCTGAAGCGAGTTCTACATCTTTCCCAAAGAGTTTAACCATAACAAATCAATCTTATCCTATACCAGCTATTAACTTTGATGACTTTACAACTGATGTAACAAAAATGCTAACCTTTCTAGATATATATGTTTCAAATACTAAGAAATTCACAGCAAAGATGAGAAACATATTTACATCTCAAGTTGTAACATTCAAATCTGGAAAACAAAGTAGAAAATGGTTGAATAAACCAGATATGAATTATTGGCCTCAACAACTTAACTTTGCAGTTTGGTGTGCAACATCTGGTTGTGGTATAAGTCCTTTCGAGAGTCTAAATTATCCTAAAGTAATTAGTAGTTTTATAAAGTTTCATATATATTTCACAATAAGGCGAATATTGTATGAATTGAAACTGCCTTTACCAGATGAACAACCTTTTGTGATAAATAATAATCCATATAATAAAGTTGCATATAATCGATTGTGTAATGAATTTGGAATTAGTAATAATTCTGACTTTCCGCGGAGCGGGTCCCAGCCTTTGGCTGACTTTAGATGGAAAGGCGGTAGAAACATAGGATTGGGTGATATATTCGTTGATTATGGTGCAGGATATCATGGAAAAGGTGGCGGTTATCAAAATGAATATATTATAAGAAATTATGATAAAGAATCCAATAAATGGCCTGATTCACTTAATAAATTTTCTGATGATGGTGGTAAGAAAGAAAATGGAAATTTAATCTCATTCATACGAAATGATGTATTTAGCGATTTCAAATATGCTTGGTTTATCCCAACAAGCGGGCATGGACTCACTAAAGCTGGACTTGGTAGATTAAATCGATCTGCTGAAGCTTTTGTTTACTGCATATTAGGATCGCAAGCCAATACTAGAAACTCAATTTATGGTAATGGCGGTGGAGCAATCGAAACACAACAAGAATTCTTATCCTAATTTGAAAGTAGTGTTTTAGAAGATGATATTTCTAATTCTATTAAAAATTATCAATTATCTGTACAGGAAACGAAATTACGACTTGATTTAGCTATTGCCCCCGGTGTTTGGTTGATGCCAAGTAATATGATTATAAATACAGAAAGTGTGGTTGGATATAACAACAAACTTATGAAAGCGAGTAATGATATGAATTTTGGAGTGAATAATTCCCTAAACACTGAAGAAAAACAGGTTGGAATAAGTCATAACTTAGGATCTTCAAAGGTAAAGTTACCTCATATCCACCTTTCAGGTGGGGCCAGCTTCGCTGATATAGCTGAGACAAATCCAAAACCTTTACTGACCGAAGGGAAGTATCAGAATGAAACGAAACCAAAGGAAAACCCCGGAGGGAAACCAAAACCCTCAACTCTGAATGAAATGTCGGACGTGACCACACAACATGAAGATAATATATTAGCATTTATAATTGTCTCTAGTGTATTAGCGTGGTATCTATTTCGGTAGTTCATGACTATTTCACGTGATTATCATTGTTTGTAAATTAGTGTCCACGTGTAGAACAATAGATTGCATACTTTTACGACATAGCAACAAGCAAAATGTAAAGCGGATTTGAAATCGAAAAGTAGATTTTATGTTTACTTTAAAAAGGTTGGTTTCTAACGTCGCTCAGGAATGTGATTACGTCAATGCAAATTTTTGTTAATGTTTTGATTACGTCAATGCAAATTTTTGTTAATGTTTTGATTATAGAAATTACGGCGTAGCCGGTCCCGACCAGCGAAGCTGGAACCCCAAAGGGGAGCAAAGCTCGATTTAAAGATGAATATGATGTAATCAAAACAAAATGTTGAGTATTACCATGTATGAGTCTGAAACTAGGATTTATTTAGATCCTCCACTGAAAAATCTTAGGGAGATGCAGCTCCTGGATTGTAATATACAAACCAAAAGATTGATTAATTTCAAGGATCAACAGATATTATTCAATGATAAGAATCGAGGCTTCATAATAATTCAACCTGGTACATATTCATTGCGTGATATTCAATCGATCTTTCTTAATGATACTGATAAGGCAAAGATAACAATAATTGAGACTGATACTGTTGACTATCTATATTCAAATAAGAACTTCAACATTAAATTTACGAGAGGGTTGGCGGTTGGTTTAGGGGTGCCTGAAGTCATAAATCCGGCTGTATTATACCCCATAAATATACAGATTAAGGAACCACTAAGACTTATGTGTAGTATAGTTGATAATAAGTCATCATATATGAATAACACTAAATATGGAGAACTTGTGAAACTCTCACCATCACACCTTCTTGCTAACATACCCTCAAAAGAATATCCAACAATTCCAGTTCGAAAATATGAGAGCGTCATAAATCACTTTGATTTAAGCATCTTAGACAATGAATGGAAAAAACTTGATATGAAGGGTTCTCCCATAACTTTTAGTTTAAGATTTAGATAATTTTTTTTGTTATGTAACACTTTCTTGAGTTATATAACATAATTATTTCTAATCGATACTCCATCTTTTTTTCAAATCTCTTGACTCTTCAAAATCAAGACACCAATCAATATATCTATCTGGATGCCACGCGACAACCATTAAATCATTATGTAAGTCTTTGTAGAATTCATTTTTATGTATTATCTTATCCGCATTTAAAAATATTTCAACCTCTATTTTTTTAACAAAAAACTTTTCATCAAACATGTTAATATCACATTTCTTATTTGAATGTGAATGCCAACAATCACCCTCGCCATCATATTCAAAAATATCATCATAATATTGATCAAAATGATTATAATACGGACCATAATCACCTCCAACACAATCTTTTAACCTTGTACTAGCACAATTTAATGCTGATTTTACAAAATTATCAACACACATACCATCAATATCAAAATTTATACCGGTTTGAAAAACAATAACATGACCACCATAATAAATAATATCATAATCATCATCATAATAATTACCTAGGAATATTGCAAATTCAATATATTCATTATTTCCATATTTAGCAAGAAAATAAAAATCATTACTTTTATCTTCAACATAATAATCAATAAACTCTCGATTTTTTGATATATTTTTTAATAAATCTTCTTTTATATCCTCTATAAAATCGCAAAAACCTAGTCTTTTTTCATTAAGATATGAAAACTTAATAATTTCTTCTTTTTTTTCTTCTTTAGAAATATTGCTAATTATATCTTTTACTAGTCTTTCCATTTTATTTTATTATTTTTGTTTTTAAATTACAATTTAATTCAATTTTATATTTATTGTTATGTAACGCGGGTAGGTGTTATATAACTTAATGTTTTTCGTAACATTCTTTACAAAATGCTTTCTGCCTATTATGTTCACATATTTGAGATCCTCCACATAACTTACAAAAATTTCTTTCTTTTCCATGAATACATATTCCTTTACCTTTACATTCTTTACAACGTGCCTTCTGTTTTTTATGTTCACATATTTGTGATCCTCCACACTCTTTACAATGCGTCCTTTGTTTTTTATGTTCACATATTTGTGATCCTCCACACTCTTTACAATAAGCTTTATTTCTATTATGTTCACATATTTGTGTTCCTCCACACTCTTTACATCTTGATTTCTGCCTTTTATGAATACAATAATAATGATACTTAATAGTTTTAGATTCTGAAGTGGGTGTGGGAGTTTGTTTCTGAAGATTTCGCATCTCTTCCATAACTTCTGGAATATTACTCAACACTTCAATGAGTTCAGGTTTACGCAATCTAGAAATTTTTTCAACACCATGGTCTTTAGCAATTTGCTGCAATTCTACAACTTTTTTCTTTTGTAACTCTTCCATTTATTCTTTTATTATTTTTGTTTTTAAATCGCAATTGAATACAATTTTATTTTTTTTATTTCCCTATAAATTCTCTGATAAAATCCTTGATAAATTCTCTGATAAAATCCTTGATAAATCCTTGATAAATCCTTGATAAATCCTTGATAAAATTTCCGTATCGATTTATTAACCTATAAATTTCATTGATAAAATCCTTAATAAATCCTTGATAAAATTTTTCCCATTTTTTGTATCTTTTTGTAAAATTTTAATGAAATCTTTAGTAATAATTTTTATTTCACATTTTTTTTAATTTGTCCTAGAACCCCCATTTTCTCACTACTGTCATAAATACCGTAGTCTCCTCCGCAGCCGTTATTAGGATCGTCACGCAACGCTTCTCCCCTACTAACTTAGTAAGGGAGAAGCGTTGCGTGACGATCCACGTTGCGTGACGGCTGCGGCGGAGACTATAAATACCGGGAAGCGGTAGATTGCAGGCCTGAAATCACGATTAACGCAGCTTAAAAATCTTCTTGGTTTTGCTTCTATTTTAGGGTTTTAATTTCCCTCGAGGTCGCATGGCTACTCGTGTCTCAAAAGAGCCCTCGATCGAAAATCTTCTGAACCTGTCGAGACCACGCTTCTATCATCTCGTTTTTGGGTTTGTGGAGTGATAACTTCCCCACATGTGAGTGAATAAGCCATTTCCCTGGATACCTTCGGTCGTTGTCGCCACCTCCAACGCAACACTTGTCTCCAAATCCCATTTCCCCGACTAAATTTTATGCACGGAAAGTATGATACTTTTTCACTTTTGACCTAGAGAAACAGGAGACAAACCATACTTCCAATGTATTTCTTTGTTTTTCTTTTTTTGCCCATGTAAACGCCAGAAAGGACTGTTTCTTGTGTGCTTCTCTCAACAATGGAGACCGCGATTCACATTCGAACAATCTATCACAGCATACGCGTGCAACCCATAGAAGAAGACGTATTTCGGCCAAGCAATCGATCACTCACCTTTAATAATGTTTTCCTTTTGTTGCCAAAAAATTTCGGCTATAGAAATAGGCGTTTGTTCACAAAAAAGCGAATAACTATTTGAGGGTGGCGAACTATGGAGCGTTATTAGGGTCAAATTTAGAAAACAAATTATGTTATGGTGTTTGATATTTCATTCGGCCGAACTACAGAATTATGTTCCAGCATTGCATGGAATTATGTTCGGCTCTTTTAACTTCAACAAAAAATGCTATTAATTATGTTCGGCTCTTTTAGAATTGAGTTTAGTCCAATTTTGTTCGGCTCCTCCGAATTATGTTCGGAACGCGGCTTCTCGAATTATGTTCGGCAAGTAGACTGGTAGCCTCGCGATAAGAAATTCACGAGGAGTCCCGGGGCGAGAAACATTTCCCGCGCTCTCTATAATTTATTCTAATTATTACCAGTGTTCGTGTACTGTTCTGTCAAGCATGGCGGACAACAAACGTGGAAGAGGCGATCACGACGGAAACCAAGAAAATCCAAACGAATACAAAAGTGCTAAAGCAATTAAACTTCTACGGGAAGTTACCTCGCTTCTCAGTGAGGGTGATAGCGAACCAGATCAACCGGCAGCTGAACAGATTCGTCAAGCACATGGCCAAGTTGAAGCAAGTGGTATTGTGCAAAATTTCCGCAAACTGTTTGCCCCCTACAGTACTCCTTTGTCATCTTCGAGGCAGTAGGAAATAGCAAGGAGTGACAGTCCTGCACGACTTCTAACAATGGAAACTTTTGTACCATGTAATATGTGACCCCTTTAGAGTTTTGCTCTTACGAGTATGTCTTTCAGGGATTTTCCTCTTTTATACGATATTAGTGGTGGCTCTTTGAAAATTTGCCGTAGAGAAGGCTGATTTTGTATCATGTGCCATTTCTCCATTAAAACATTTTTGAGGTTGGGCACTGATGGTTGATATTGTGTTACAAAGGGCAGGAGTTCTTTCTGGCTTTCATTTCTCTGTCGTAGCGCCGATTCCCTTTCTGTGAATTTGACATCTGAAAGGAGTGTCTCGATCAGATGTTTTGGATAACCTCTAGCAAGGAGACGTGATTTGAATTTGTAAATGTTCTCTTCAAATGTTGTTCTTGAAGAGTTAGTTCGTAAAAGTCTTAGAGCTTCACCTTTCACGAATCCTTTTTTGACACCCGATGGGTAGCTAGAGGAAAAATGAGTGTATTGAAAGGTTTCAGTTGGCTTAAAGTGTGTTTTTATATCCAGGATGAAATGAAAACCTATGATATGAGTTACATGTCAGAAATCGACTCATCCGCCATGTTTGACAGAACAGTACACGAACACTGGTAATAATTAGAATAAATTATAGAGAGCGCGGGAAATGTTTCTCGCCCCGGGACTCCTCGTGAATTTCTTATCGCGAGGCTACCAGTCTACTTGCCGAACATAATTCGAGAAGCCGCGTTCCGAACATAATTCGGAGGAGCCGAACAAAATTGGACTAAACTCAATTCTAAAAGAGCCGAACATAATTAATAGCATTTTTTGTTGAAGTTAAAAGAGCCGAACATAATTCCATGCTGGAACATAATTCTGTAGTTCGGCCGAATGAAATATCAAACACCATAACATAATTTGTTTTCTAAATTTGACCCTAATAGCGCTCCATAGCGAACCGCGTCTGATTTTGAAAGAAAATATTTGTCGCGTTGCGTAGCAACCAGGTTTTGTTTGCCCCCCAGTCAATGTGGTAACCATTAACCGTGGAGGGGTCTATTGTCTGCCACAGGAAACAGACAGATTGTCTGGGCCCCCTGTGCCGTATCCGAGTGCGCAAGATCTAGCGGAGCGTCAATGCTACGAAATCGGTGCCCGCATGGATCTAGATATTCTTTCACTTTTACCGTCTATAATTTGCACGTTGTAACTGTATCAGGTAGCTTTTTGTCTTAGTGTTTGCTTTCTGTTCGGGTTCAAAGACAAAACAAAAGACTATTAAGCGCGTTTCTGACTTTGCTGGGATGCACCGACGTGCATGACTTCACGGGAATCCAAGCTATTTCACAGAAACCAAGTCCAGCCGATCATCAAAGGCCGATAGAAACTTAAACAACAATCGAGGTGTCACTCAAACCATAGTCTCTCCAATGTTTTTTTGGAGAACTGTGCTCAAACATAAGTATAGGTACCCCATAGTTAGTAGATGCATCTTATAGTGACGTCAAAGCTATACTATCACTGACAGGATTATTTCTGGAGCCAATGAGATTTCGGGGTTTGTTTAAATTCTCGGTACAGACGCTGCAAAGAATATAACAGACGGCGGAGCTTTCCGCCAGCGATTACAATCATGTTTGCATGTATTTAGTAATTATATTGCGCAAGAAATCTCTTTCCGGGAAAATCCACTCAGTCTGCTATACAAGCGAGAACATGTTGCTTGAGGTAACTCTCCTTCGTTTCCCGCTTTGGTTTGTGCTCGGCACTTTGGTCGCATTCTCGAATGCAAGAACATTGTGTCCGAGGATCTTTTTTCAAAACGTAAATGAGAAATACTTACCGTATAAAATGATCGAGGGAGTGTACGTGAAACAGAGCTACAACAAAAACAGCTTCCCGGTGTACAAACGAGAAAACGGCAACATCTATTTCTACCGTCATGTGACTGACTCAGGCAAAAACTTTCTCATTTTTGAAATCGATCGCACAGTATACGTCGCTGCCAACATTTTCAACTTCGTGAATCCCTCGGTTTGGATCGGCTCTGGAGTGCTGAACAGGAATGATGTGTTTACTGGTTTGCTTCACCAATGGCAATACTTAGACCCTCGCGATCAGTTATATCACGTACTAAGAAATGGCATCAAAGCAATATGCGTGGACGACAGTTTTAGAGAATGCAACTCAGACCGAGTGTACATGAACGATAACTTTACTGATGGAAATGCGAACCTGCTGAACGACATGACTCGGGATTATTTCTCTAGGAGAGAAGGGGTGTTTCGCAATCTCCGTCCAGTGTATACACATAGCACACAGCCATGGTATTTGCAGTACCTAGACGGTTATTGGGTTGTTACAGGTAATTACAACCCTCAACATCCAGATGATAACGCTTTCATGAAAGTGAAAGATTTGGCCTTGAGGCCTGAATATGTCAGCGCGACTTGGTCGGTACATTACAATGGATGGCGTGACAGCCCCAGTCTCAGAGTCATGTGCAGAGGAGTGAGATCGATGTCAAATATTTGCCCGTCGAAGCCCTGCGATAGTAGGGCTTCCTGTGTGTACACCTCTGGTAATGAAACGCTTTGTGTTTGTCCTGCTGGTTACTCGGGGATGCGATGTTCGGTCAACAAACAGTGTTCCGTGCCAAGCCCAAATCCGCTTACCGAGTTTGCATTTGTGTATTTCGGAAAAAGGCCTGGTGATCTTGGCATGACTTTTTGCAAAGGTTCTACTCCTGATGTACGGTTTGTTCTCTGTGTAGGTAGTAGTAGCTATCCATCCTGGAGTAGGCAAGGAATGGCCTGTCAGGTTTCCGCCCCTTCTCCGACTACGCAACCTTACATTCCTCGAACCTTGAAATCAACCTTCAAAACTTCGTATTCTGTCACACGCACATCTAAACCAATAAACTTTGATGACAACCCTAGTGTACTAGCAGCAGTAATCCCTTCGGCTATCCTTCTGCAAATACTGCTTCCTTTTCTATTATTGGGATGTGCCTATTTTATTAGGAAGTGCAAAGACAGCTCAGAGCACCGACACGAGCAGAGGAGACATCAAGAAGCAGGTGTAGAGCTAGAAAGAAGGCTTCAGACGGTTTCTAGAGCTGAAACCCAAGAGGAGCTCGCTCAAGGTGTTCAACAATACCAACAAACTGTCCAAGAATACCGAAACGAAAGCGAGGAGAAAGAACAGAGCCGTAAGAGAGGATGGTATAGGAACGTGAGTTTACGGCGACTGATTTCCATGCATTTATTTTTTTCGTTTTATTTGTGGGTTTCCTATGTTGTTGGATGTGAAGTCACCCAATGCACCAAGTATGGGACAGTACTGTTGGTTCTGAAATACATGGCCTATGTAGTGCTTGTCATTTCACCTTTGTTCATTTTTTACGAGAGCTTTTATTCTCACGAGCTGGCCTACCTCAAGAATATTATGGTAGACGAGACAGCTTGGGAATACATAAGAAGAATACATGCAGTACAACCAGTTATCAATATGCTAGTAGAATGTTATCATTACGAAACTCGCACTAGAACCGTCTACTATACCGATGCTAATGGTAATTTACATTCGCGACTGGAAACCTACCTAGAACTAGTGGTAACATTCACAGAGCACGAAGAATTTCCCTTTGGTAGTTGGTTTGATGTTTCCAAAAGAGAAATGCCTGAGCTGAGCTCGGCGGTCCTCACCCGGATCAAGATCGACTCTTCGATCATCTTCGGTGACCAAGAAACGGCCGACGACTACGAACGCAAGGTGGCGGAAATGGTGGAGAGAAATCGTCATCGAGATGCCATCACGAGTTATTCATCATCAACAGACATTCCGGGCCTGAAGGAACGAATAAGCGCTTATGCCGACTTGAAGACGAAACCCTTTTGGATCCGGCCCTTGTTCTTTTGGATCGCCACTTTGTTGTTTATGACTTGGCCCTATCGATGGCTTTTTAGAGCTAAGTCAGCGAAGACCTATTATACCGTGAAGAAAAAGATCTACAAGAGCGTAACACCGCCAGTAGAAGTGGACATTATGGATCCAATTGCAATGTTAATGTCGAATGCACCCTCTGCTCCCAGCTCTGTCTATCAGGGGGGGAGTCACCCTGGTGTGGGCAACTTAGCTTTTCAGAAAGACACGGCTCCATATCCACCTCTTAATGCGGCGAGCGGACACGACCTTCCAACTTACCCCGTCACACTACTGCCAAGTGCTCGTCCGGCAAATGCAGAGGGGTATGACCCAGCGCCATTGCCCAACATGGTTACCTAGCCTATGGCAGCGAGTACCTCACAGCCACCGGCTATTCCAGGATGTAAGTAGCCCTGTTGCCCAATATGCCACCGCACAGCCAACAGCAGTTCCTGTGTTGCCTGTGAACAATGCTATTCCCCAAAACACCCCGTTCAGGATGGATGCTGTGCCCCCCACATATCAGGAAGCGATGGTTTATAATCCGGCCATGAAGTAGGAAACTGGCAAGACGGTCTGTTGATTTAAAAGGATGAAATCTCCGCATCAAAGCCTGATCCGTCACGTGCGATGCAAACGTGAGAGTAAGCGTGATTAGTATAAATACTCAGGTGATTATAGAAAATCGCGCGCTCTGATTGGTTCGCTATCTCGGATTATCAGCCGATGATCACCTCGACGAACAAAGTGGCTGCCAGTCGTTCGCGCGCTTTTGATAAAATAATATTTTTTTGTGTTGTACAATGCTTTTTCTTTTCATTTTTTGAAATAATCACCTGTGTATTTATACTAAAACAATTATTCGCCTCAGGCTCAGTGATTATCGGTGAATATTCACCTCGACTTCGTCTCGGTGAACATTCACCGATAATCACTTCGCCTTCGGCGAATAATTGTTAATTATAAGGCTTATGTTCATATCTCGGCAAATTCCTAGACTATCGGGGATTTCACTGCTCCGTATCGTTCCCGATTTTTCTGCCTAATGAAAACTCGAGATCGTAGGCACGCCAGATTGTCTGGGATGGTCGGCGACAAATCGGCAAAATCGAAAGCATTTCATTTTTTCAGATGCGTCCGAGATTTCTGCGATGATCGGCGATCATTAAAGTTATTTGTTTCATGTTATAACTCCGAGTTCTACTCTCGGAGACCCTGGCGTTAGTTATAGCTCCCCAACAGTACTTTACATATAAATGGCGTATTCAGAGAATCTGGGACAGACATGTAGCGCTCTCCCGATGTATCGGCAAAAGCTAGGACGGTCGGTAAACAGCTAAATCGACAATCGCCTGGGATTTTCCCGACCTGGATATGAAAACCAGCCTTAACCCTAGTGAGGGTAGCTGCGGCATAAACACAAGCACAAGCCTAAGAAGAATACCTGATTTAATACTCGCCGGGGTGTAGTTAGGATTTTTCAAAGGTGGAGATGGGGTGGTGTCATACTGTGTCACTACCAGGATACATACCATAATAGTATGTCGACATCCACGCCGTGTTTTACTAAATGTAATTATCTGGCACTGGAAAAGGTTTATTGCATGTTGATTCTTCGAATTCGCGTCTTTTCGTCACCTGAATTCTAAGAACATAACACAATTTTCTCACAAATGGGAGGTCACGGACACCCCACCCCCTCCCCCCTAGCTGAGCCCCTGTACTCGTAAGCTAATGCTTATGCTTCTGTCGCAACCGTCCTCACTAGAGTTAAACTTCCCGAGCTTACGACTAATGCCTATGCTATTGTCGCAAATGAGAACCGCACTTAAATGATAGTGGTACATGAAATAACCTAGGGACGGGGCTGGATATTTCTAGTCTCTATACAGTAAAAATTCAACGTTTTGAGGTTAAAAGTTTGGATAGCTGACACGGACGCATAATTGCCATTGTTGGACAAGCTGTGAACCTATTTCAGGGCTTTGGTTATTATACATAGAAGCAAATCTGGACTAAAAGGATCCCTGTAAAAAGACGTGTCAAGTTTAGCCTTTAGTTAAACAACAGGGAAACAGATCGATGACAGCTTGGATGACACAACATTTTCGAGTTGTGGTCTTAGAACGCTTTGAAATAGTTTTAGTAAAGAGATGTTTTTTTTTTAATTTTATTTAGTACGTATACTTATATATTGTTATGTCACTGTTTTAACTTTAGATGGATTTTTGGAAATTTTATCCCACTACAGCGGATTATTAGATTATTATCAATTAATATTAGAAAAAATGAAGGATTCCAAAAATTTATATTCCTCAGTCAACAATCAGCTGACTTAGTTAATTTAGCAAAGTCATGAATGAAGAAAATGTGCAATTCCGAAATGTCAACACAACATTGGCAAGAAATCATGTTTACCTAATGCCTCACTCTGATGCTCATATATATATGCTAATGGAGTATGTAGTAGTACTCTTGTTTGTAGATTCCGCCGGAATAATTCATATTCAAGAGCGACGAGAGGCCATTAACTACAGATTGATAGAAGGATTGGGCTACAGTTGAGTCATGCGGACCTCTCGGAAAACGTACTTCCGTTTCTATAAATAACTTTACTCAGGAACCCATTACCCGGAGCGTGCAACTTCCATGCTATGTCTGTGAAACGGCGATTTCACAAGTAAGGTTATTTTTAGATCGTCTCTCCCTCGAATTGGTTTAGGAGAGCAAGTCACAAGCTAGTGGATGATTGATATGCAGTATAACCGCCTGTAGCGACAACGAACATAGCCGACATACACGAGTCTTCATCGCAGTGTTCGGACAGCATTTCTGACGATAGTCAAGGTATTTGCACAGAGAGTAGTCTCTCCGATGAAATAACTGAGACAGCGGAAGCAACCTTTTTCGCGGGAGAGTGCTCTAAAAATAACCTTACTTGTGAAAACGCCGTTGCATAAGCCTATAGCAGTTGCACGCTCCGGGAAATGGGCTCCTGCTTTACTGAAGTTTTCATATCCCAGGTGACGCTCCCGAGTGTGCCTCTCTGTCCCTTATATTCTCTTGCGTACTCTTATACATATATATGCCTTATTGACCAAGCGCGAGGTTAAGGTGGCTGCATATTGGGTAGTCAATCAGAACTTAGAATTCGCCTGATCCTACCCGCTTGCGAAACTACCCATATAATAAGTACCATTTTTGACTGAAAAGGCATCCATTTGAGGGTCTCAATGGGGTTAACCGTTAGCCGTAAAACGGACAAAAAAATTAGCCGTTAGGCGTAAATATTGAAAAATTTTAGTCGTTAGCCGTAAAAATATTAACCGTTAGCTGTAAAACAGCCAATAATATTAACAGTTAGCCGTAAAACAGGCAAAAAAATTAGCCGTTAGGCGTAAATATTGAAAAATTTTAGCCGTTAGTCGTAAAAATATTAACCGTTAGCTGTAAAAGAGCCAAAAATATTAACCGTTAGCCGTAAAACAGGCAAAAATATTAACCGTTAGCCGTAAAACAGGCAAAAATATTAACCGTTAGCCGTAAAACAGGCAAAAATATTAACCGTTAGCCGTAAAACAGGCAAAAATATTAACCGTTAGCCGTAAAAGAGCCAAAAATATTAACCGTTAGCTGTAAAAGAGCCAAAAATATTAACCGTTAGCCGTAAAACAGGCAAAAATATTAACCGTTAGCCGTAAAACAGGCAAAAATATTAACCGTTAGCCGTAAAAGAGCCAAAAATATTAACCGTTAGCCGTAAAACAGGCAAAAATATTAACCGTTAGCCGTAAAACAGGCAAAAACATTAACCGTTAGCCGTAAAAGTCATCACTCCATTGCAATCTTCCCATTTGGTGTCTCTCAAACCTACCAAAACCGATGCACATAAGAAGCCCAGTATGTTTGTTTTAAAACTATAGTACTGCAGGACATCAAGCACTCAGTTTCAATCTAATTCTGGAACTATAGAAATTCCCGTTCTCCCACCCCTCCCATATTACTTGTTTTAAAACATTCAGTTAATAAACTACAGTATGGCAGGACATCAAGCACTCAGTTCAATCTGATTCTGGACTGAAGAAATGCCGTCCTCCCACCCCTCCCATGAAACTGAAGCCTGCAAAAGGTACCCTTTCCGGCTTCAGCTTGTTAAGGCTAAAAAGTTGCAAAAGAACACCATTTTTAATAGTAACACATATACATGTATGCTTAACAAATAACAATGCGGTAGCTTAAAATAGAAAAAAATTACCCCAGTTGATTTTTGCAGCAGCAACATCAGGAGTTCTAGCAGTATATATTTTATTTCTCAGCTCCATTGTTATGGTGATTGCATTCTTACTGCGATCCAGCAAATCACCCAAACCGTCTAAGAGTTTTCCAGTTGAGGAAACATGAGTCTAATTCTGTCATTTACGGGATTCCAGGCACACTAGCCTCTTTCTTCAACCTAAATTACGTAGGACGAGGTATTTTTAAGGGGAGCTTTCACCTATACTTACCTTCCCCTTCCCCACGTATATCCATAAATTACATAATGGGAAGCGCTATCTTTTGGAGAATTTGAATTTCGAAGGGTATTTTCCTAATGCTACCTGGGTATCAAATATTTCTGAGAGAACGGGAGCCATGATACTACTAGCACGGCCACACATTAATAATTTTATTTTTATAGTTATATTTTGTCACTGAGCATTTTCAGAAAGTGTCAAAACCAGAAACACAACTTACCATCTGTCTGTTAAAGACATTTTTTTTGCAGATCAGTATTTTGACAATTTTTACAAAATTTAGTTCTCTGATATTGCACTTTTTGAGTTAATATACATCACCAAGGAAACTCCCCTAAACATATTCAGAGTCTAATTAGGAGGCAGATGGTCTCCATAGTGTAAATATAAATAGAATTTGAAGCAGACTAGACTAAACAAGTTTGTTATCCTGTTTATCTAGTCCCAAAAGTAAAAGATTCAACTTACGCACACGCTACAACCTTGCTTGACATTTGTGATCGATAAGGGGATATACTTCATGCCAGTATGCCATGTACTCTCCTGCACCCCTCACAATGGTGCGAGAGACTATATGGCATAATGGGAGGGTTTATACTCCATGCCCGTATGCCATATAGTCTCCCGCACCATTGTGATGGGAGCGGGCAGGGGCAGATCCAGGATTTTACATGAGTGATTTGCAGCACCTTAACTGGGGGGGGGGGGTGGGGGCATGCTCCCCCAAGAAAATTTGAAATTTAGTGCTCCCAGAATGCAATTTTCCTGCATTCTGAGAGCACTTTAAGCCATTCAGACACATTAACAGTACCTCCTCAGAAAGACATAATTCTGTACAAAAAAATCAATTCTGTGTATTTACACAGACAAACCAGAATAACATTAATTTTTTTTTTGTCCAGAAATTTGCCTTTGTCATGTTCAGCCCTAATAAGTGATGAAGCTCCATTCAAGCGCCCAGACATATTGCCTGCACCATCATAACACTGGCCACGACAGTCTGGCCATGACAGTCATCCATAGATAGTCCTAAATCAACTACAGCACCAGTTATTAAATCTTTGATAGCTGCTCCTGTTGTTCCATCCTCACAAAGATAGAATCCTACAAACTCTTCTCTGACTGTTTTGGTCGAATCAAGAAATCTGATCACCACTGAAAGGTTTTCTTTATTTGATATGTCAGCTGCTTCGTCAGACATAATAGAAAAATATTTGCTGTCCCTGATTTCCTGTGACAAATTATTCACTATGTTAGCACCCACAGTTGTAATCATCTCATTTTGAATGGTTTTAGAAATATAAGTCGCATTTCTGGGAGCGGTTTCCAGGTGATGTTTTAGTGTTTGGTCGTCGCTGTCAATTCGAAATTCTAACAGTGCATGGAAATTACCGGAAAGACTGCCATTTCCTCGATCATCATCTCTTGTACCTCTGAGGGCTATGTTGTTTTTTCCGCAGAAAATTATTGTTTTAAAAAGGGATTTCAGAATTTCGCGATTTCTATTGATTTGCTGTTGAAGTAAATTGTTGATCTGCTGATCAATTGGAATCGCTTCTCTTCTCATGTTTCTCAGAAAATTCTCCATTGCGATCACTGCAAAATTATGCATCTCACATTTCCCGCTGGCGTGTTTGGTAGAACGTAAAACGGCGGACGTCCAAAGTGTGAGTGGAGACTTCAACAATTTGTCTAGTTTATTCGTATGTCGCCCACACTGGACTCCAAAACAAACACACGGTAAACAAAATGCACCATCGACATATTTAGAGTATGCTAGCCAGGGAAATCTTTTCAGCCAGCTCCACACAAAATGACGGCTAGAATTCGAACATTCCACTGACGCTGGGAAATCAAACAGCTCACCTGGTTTCCACACATTCTCTATGAACTTGTCCTGGTCCGAATATGAGTTGATTTCCTTGAAAACCAAGCCAACATCATACTGTGAACAGTCCTCCTTCCGACAAACTGGATCGCCTCGAACCATCATTTATAATTAAAATTTCCCTTGTCTTCCTCCTTGGCAAGTTACTTCCACAATGAACTCTGATCGGAGCAAGAACAAACGAGGGACTTTCGGGGAGAGGCTTCCCTTTATATGCGATTGTCAGTAGTTTGCACGGTAGTTTGCGTCCTCGATAGCCAATCACAACCGAGTTTGAGTAGTTCGCAAGACAATGCGAGTGATTCTGGCCAATAGAGGAGGGTTTTGAGTGATTTGTGGAAAGATCGATAAACTAACCACTCCCACCCGCTGCGTACAAATTTTGTCCGGTCGTGCCTACGAATTTTTTCGTGTTGTTATCCGAAGTCTCGACAAAGGACGAAAGCGCGCGAACGGAGATTCGTCAAATTCGTTCGGAATGGACTGGGTTTGCTGTGTAATCGACGGTATAACGAGATTCGACGAATTTTTTCTTTGCTTTATTTCATAATAAACACTGCAACAAGAAGGATAATTGATTTCTTGAGCTTCAAGAAAGAACCTGAGAAATAACAAAACCCAGGTTTGGAAACATTTGAGTGATTTCTGGAAATCACTTGAACTACTCTGGATCCGCCCCTGGCGGGATACCGTATTTACTCGAATAGACGCCACGGCGTTAATTTCATTTTTCACGATCCAGCTGCGGCGTTTACTCGAGGGCGGCGTCTACTCGGGGGCGACGTTTATTCAAAAACCACTTTATTCAGTACTAAATACCGTACTTTATATTTTATCTTTTTACTAGCCAACAGTAACGAATCTCAATAGATAATTGCCGTGTTCATTTTGTGCACGAGTCACTGGAAAGAGAAAGAGAGAAGTCGGCCTTGTAGTACCAGCGAAGTTCTCTGCATTGACAGCGGAATTGGCCATTGCAAGAATCCTTGAAAGAGAACTCAACACAAGAGCAAAAAAGTACAGTCACTTCGAACTAAAAAATGTTGTTCTAGAAGGAAATAAATTCCCATTGCTGGTTTGAACTTGAAATAGACTTTTCTTTAATAATTATTATAAATCATTATTTGTTATTGAAAAGGGACAGAGGGACACTCTTACCTTAACTTAAATTTAGGTTTTTTTTTTTTTTTTCTATACCATTATTATTTTCGATCTTGTTTTTCTGAGCTTTATTATTTTCATTCAAAAACGTAGGTGTTAAGTGTAGTTGTTTTTCAAGCTTTGTTTTCTGTACAGGTAGTTACCATGAATAATTCAAGAAATCAAAAATGTATAATAGTATCACTAAATGTGCGTGGCATTAGGGATCAGGTAAAGAGGAGGAGCATATTCTCGTATCTAAAAGATCAAAAGGCTTCTTTTTACTTTCTCCAAGAAACTTTTTCAGAAGCAAGTGATGAAACCATATGGAAAAAAGAGTGGGGAGGGAACATTATTTTTTCGCATGGTAGTCGGCAAAGCAGAGGTGTCTGTATTTTAATTGATCCATCACTGAATCAGAAATTGGAGCATTCCTTTACTGATAATTCTGGTCGAGTAGTGCTAATAACATTGAATTTCAATTGTTTAAAATTGTCACTCTGTAATGTATATGCCCCTAATAACCAAAGTGAACAATTGCTATTTATCCAAGAACTTAATAATTGTCTGATTGATCAATCAGAGGTGACGATGCTAATTATAGGCGGTGATTGGAACTGTACCCTAACAAAGAAAGACAAAAAAGGTGGATTAGCATGGAAACCAACGAATTTTAGAAACTGTATTTTAATTACCATGGACATGCTTGACCTTGTTGACATACAAAGAGAACGACACCCTAACGTGAATAAATTCTCCTATTTTTCGAAGGCCTTAAAGTTGAAATCAAGAATCGACTTCTTTCTTTTGGCCAAGGAGTTGAAAAAATATGTCTCAAAAGTAGACATCCAGACATCAATAGCTCCAGACCACAACTTAATTTACCTGTCGCTTAATTTGCCTCAAAAAACCTCCAGAGGCCCTGGCTTTTGGAAATTTAATAATACCTTACTAGAGGATAATAAATATGTCGAAAAAATTAAAAGAATATATCCGCAGTTACGCGAGAGATATAAAACCGTTGTTGATAAACAAATGTTATGGGAACTTCTAAAGATGGAAATCAGATCTATAACTATCTCCTATACTAAAGGTAAACGCAAATTGCTTAACAAACGTGAACTGGAAATCAAGGAAATGCTAGACAATCTTGATGACATAATTTGCAATAGTGATGATCTTCAAAATATTGACCAAGACTTAAAACTGTATGATAACCTTAAAAAGGAGCTTCAATCACTGTATGAACGTAAAGGGAAAGAAGTGTTGTTTAGGTCGAAATGTCGTTGGATTGAAAAAGGTGAAAGGCCAACCAAATATTTTTTCAATCTTGAGAAGAGAAACTA
This sequence comes from Ricordea florida, assembly GCA_949710005.1. Classification (NCBI taxonomy): domain Eukaryota; kingdom Metazoa; phylum Cnidaria; class Anthozoa; order Corallimorpharia; family Ricordeidae; genus Ricordea; species Ricordea florida. The sequence continues at coordinate 4,494,939 of OX453276.1, read as the reverse complement.
CAACAAGAAGACCATTTTGGAACTTGAATTGGACAATGGAGAACTCTTAACCGAGGAAAAGTTGATCTTGCAAGAAATTGAATCCTATTATAAAGATCTGTATACATCCAAAGTTTCGGCAACCCTGTCTGACTTTGACCAATTTAGTCAAAACCTTGAAATTCCTCATCTTTCTAATGATGAACGAGACAGATTGGAGGGTCCTCTAAGTTTTGACGAATGCAAACAAATACTAAACTCCTTTAGCAATGGAAAATCACCGGGAGAAGATGGCTTTACAGTTGAATTTTACCAAAAGTTTTTTTACATTTTAGGGGAAGATCTTGTCGATTGCCTCAACGCTTCTCATGAAACAGGACAGCTTTCTATTTCTCAACGCAGGGGTGTGATAACCTTAATACCAAAAGAAGAAGAATCACTAGTAACTTTAAAAAACTGGAGACCGATTACACTTCTCAATGTCGACTACAAAATAGCGTCGAAAGCAATAGCGAAGAGAATTGAACCTGTCTTACCAAGTTTGATACATTCTGATCAAACGGGATTCATTAAAGAGAGGTATATTGGAGAGAATATTAGGCTTATATAAGTGATCTTCTGGAACAAACCGAAAAAGATCAGAGCACAGGAATTCTGTTGTCTCTAGACTTTCGTAAGGCTTTTGATACTTTGGAATGGCCATTGATACAATACATGCTAAGTAGGTATAATTTCGGAACGAATCTCAGAAAGTGGATTGAGATCTTTTACACCAATGTAGAAACTGCAGTACTTAACAATGGTTTTGCCACTAATTGGTTCAAGCCCTCTTCTGGAGTGAGACAGGGCTGTCCTTTATCGCCTTTTCTTTTTATTTTAACTGCAGAACTAATGTCGAATAAAATACGTCAAACTGACAGTGTAAAAGGCATTTGTCTTTTTAATAATGAAATCAAATTAAGTCAATTTGCAGATGACACAAACCTATTTTGTGCAAATGTAGCATCGGTAGAAGCGGCAATGGCTGTCGTTAATCAGTTTGGTGAGATCTCTGGACTTAAACTCAACATCGAAAAGACGAAAGCAATGTGGCTTGGCAAATGGGCTAATAAGCGTGACAAGCCGTTAAATCTTAAGTGGGTCCACTCTCCGACAAGGTTCTTAGGAATATTTTTATCATATGACAAAAAGGGTAATGACAACTTTAATTTTAATCTTAAGATACAGAAACTGCAAACGAATCTCGATATGTGGAGATCGAGATCAATAGATTTAAGAAACATTGTAAAGAATGTTATGAAAAACAACAAAAACATTAAGTTATATAACACAAGTAAGTGTTACATAACAAAAAATTTGTATTGACGTAATCACATTCCTGAGCGACGTTAGAAACCAGCCTTTTTAAAGTAAACATAAAATCTACTTTTCAACTTCAAATAGAGTACCGAAGTGTGACGTCACGTTACCATGGGCACGATTTGAGTGGTTCTAAACAAAGAGCATTCGAACCAACATGGCGGCCATAACGATAACTTCTCTTACTTCTTTTTTTTCTGGTGAGCCGAAATCAATCGAACGTGGTGAAAATCACTACAAATCCGACCATATAGAGTCTTTCCAGTATTCCAATGGAATGATTATAGGATTGGTACATGCCAGTATGAAGGACAAGTCTTACAAGGTCACGGTAAGTAAACTCACAAGTTCGGAACACTCGTAATCGTTTGTATAAAACTTTAATGTTCCCTCTGTTTACTTTGCAATACAGGTTTCTCTTCATGGGAATGAAATAAAGTCTGCTAAGTGCGAATGTCCCCGTGGAAACTATAAATGTAGCCATGCCGCGGCACTTATTATCTATGGAATCCATAATCTTAGCCGAACAGATGTAGAATGCAAATGGCAAAAGCCCAGGGCCCCAAACCAAGTGAAATCCGTAGAAGAGTTATATCCTTGCCTAAAGGAGTATAATTGCCTTAAAAGAGAAGTAAACGAAGAGGATCGTTCCTGGTTCTACCAAGAATTGAAAAAGTACGGCAACTTTACCGGCACTTTGTGGCTTCTCTCTCCAGAGCCTGAAAAGAACAACGCCCTGCCTGCGATCACTGTAGAAGAGATTGTGTTGTCTCGGGAATTTCTAAATCATGCGGATAAGAAGAGATACCTTACCGAGAAACTTCGTATCTCTGAAGAGCAGCGTATAGCCGTAAATAAAGCCACCGTAAGACAACGAGATAACCCTTCCTGGCAAATGATAAGGAAAGGAAGACTCACAGCCAGCAATTTTGGAAATGTCTTAAACTGCAAGAGAGTCACTCCATCCCTTCTAAAGCGAGTGCTTGGCCAGTACGATTTATCAAGGGTACAAGCCATTAATTGGGGCATAATTAACGAAAATCAGGCAAAGAAAATGTTTGAACAAAAAACAAAGCTATGTGTTGAAGAATCTGGGATTTGGCTTGAGCTGTCAGGAATGCTAGGTGCCTCCCCTGATGGCTTGGTAGGCACTTATGCACTGCTAGAGGTGAAGTGCCCATTCACCCAAAGAGATTTAACCATAGAAGAAGCAGTATCATCAGGTAAATTTTATATCAAGAAGAATTCACAAGGACACTATGAACTCGATAAAGGATAATGATAATGATAATGATAATGAATTTATATAGCGCACTTTTTCATATGAATATGTTCAAAGGCGCTTTACAATTCTATTGGGTGAAATCGGACGTCGGCATGTAATAAAGGACATGTTTACTGGCATCAAGTACAAGGACAGTTATATTTAACTGGAAGGGAGATTTGCTTTTTTGTTGTGTGGACAACAAAAGAAACCCTCATCCTCCAAATCAAAAAAGATCCTGCCTGGGCTGACAATCTTCAACTCTTAAAGGACTTTTATATTAAGCATATTATTCCAGCATTCTCTAATGATCTACTGTAAGGCTACAGGCAGTCAGCAGCTCTGCAGACTGATTTTCATGAACATATGAAATTGTTGGAGACTGAACATTGTTAAAATCTCATGCATGTTTTTTCAGCATTTGTGAAAAACAACTTTGGGTTGTGGTCATCTGATGTGATGTACAGAATAAATTGGTTGTGTTTTGCAAACTTGTGATGTTAATTAACTTAAGTCTTTGGGCAGACTGTAGAGATATAAACATTTAATGGAATCAAACAAAATCATATTATGCTATATATACATGCATCATGTTCTAAGTATCAAAATATAGCTCACAGCTAGGGATGCATGTTTCATCTCAACTATACCCAACCAAGAATTAGAAAAAAATAATTCTATTCCATGTCAACAGAATCTCTAACTTCTCTAATGAGGGAGTTTTGTAAGTTTACCAAGCCAGCACATAATTTCAAAACTTTTTCAGTGTAGCATCTCAAGTATGGTGGAATGAAGGTTAGAATCTTGAAATCTTTGATGCGTGCATTTGCCCTTTCAACATGAATTCTGCACCGTGCAATAGTCTTTGTTAGCTTAATTTCACTCTCGTTAAATTTCCCATTATATAAAAATGGGGGAATATTAACAGACACACCATTTGGAACAATATCAGCTATCAAAAAGCCTTTGTCAGCAAGTATCAGATCCCCAGGTTTAAAGTGTTCTAGTACACCAGATTTTTCCACAATGGCTTTATCTGATGTTGAGCCTGGAAACAATTTACTAACATGGGTAATAACAGCATTTGGTGCAACACCAATAAGTGTCTTGAAGGAGTTCATTCCCCTGTATGTTGAGTAAGTCAATTTTTGATCACTCATTAAACCAGGCGCTGCAATTTCTATATCAGTGCAGTCGATGACCATTTTGCAATGCCCAAACAGAGAAAAAGATTCTGGCATAGAGGTTCTGTTCTTCTCTTTGGATGGCACAGATTGTAAACAGTCTTCATATAGTAGCTTGTATAATACATGAACCAATGTAAGTATTATATTACTGATTGTTGCAGTGCTACAGTGAAAGAGCTCAGCCAAGTGCAGGTTTGTGTAGTTCTGTCGTAACTTCATAAGGGTTATAAAAACTTGATCTTCCAACAGGATCCTTTCAACCCTCCAGCCATAAAAATAGTTAATTTCTGCCGAGAACCGTCTGACATAGTTCACAACAATTGAAAATATTTGCTTGTTTGGTAGACCTGTTTCCATACATATTACTTCATCTCTTAAAGCCATTACCGAGTATATTTCTCTTTGATATTGTTCATTTGACTTCCTGTCCTGCAATTCCTTTCTCAAGTTTTCCAGTTCGACTTCAAGAAGGATATTTTGCTTAGAGGCATTGCTGGTTTCACACTTTGAGGCTTCCCCACTTGATGAGTACGAATCGTTTAACTGCTTGATTATATCAGAAACCGGAACCGAGTCTTCTGAACTTGTCTTCTTCGTCTTAGCTCGCTTTGGCGTACGTGTTTCAGCATTTGGAAAGAGTTTATCGGCATTTCTTTTAAATATCTCAGGGCCATTTACTTTCAGTCCTTCACGAAAATGACAGCTACAAACTCGAGAATTGCTTCCCGGACTTCGGTCTTCTCGTCTATTAAAAGCAGATTCATTTCAAACGAACATTAATACATATTAAAAACCGTTGTTTTAAAGAGTAACTGATGAGGGATATCGAAGATTAAGAACAATAATAAGAATTCAAAGAGTCAAAGTTCAATTGTTCGAGTCGTCACGCCACTACCTAGCGCCGGTATTTCTAGCGTGTTTTACCTTACCTTAGGAGCTTTTTCCACCAATTGAACTCCACAGGATCCTTCGGAAACCTGAAAAATTTACATGTCTCCCTTTCTGATTGATGATTACAATCTGGGGCAAAACATTGAACCATTTTCGACTTGTCCACGTTACGTTACCCAAAGAGAGAAGCTATGTTGATCTTTTGTTTAGAACCAGCAAAAATGCTTCCATGGTAACGTGACGTCAGCGCTTCGGTACTCTATCCACTTTACATTTTGCTTGTTGCTATGTCGTAAAAGTATGCAATCTATTGTTCTACACGTGAACACTAATTTACAAACAATGATAATCACGTGAAATTTACTGAAATAGATACCACGCTAAACCTCCAGAGATAATTATAAATGTTAATATATTGGTTTCATGTTGCGTTGTCACGTCCGACTTTTCATTTAGAGTTGTGGATTTTGGTTTTGGTTTCGCTTCATTTTGTAAAGGTTTTGGATTTGTCTCAACTGAATGAGGTAACTTTACTTTTGAAGATCCCATGCTATGACTTATTCCAACCTTTTTTGTTTCAGTGTTTATTGAATTATTAATACCAAATTTCATATCTTTAGTCGCCGTCATAAGTTTGTTATTAGACTGATTTAGCAAAGACAACGCGACGGCTAACAGGACGGCGCGCGCACAATGAAATAACCAATCGGAACTGGGTCGAGACCTCGGTCACGTCGCCAGAAAAAGTGATTTAGCAAAGAACAACGAGACGTGCGGAATGTGGAAGCACCTGTTCTCGAAGTTCCATTGTTCGTTAGTTCTGGGAGGTATTAGTAGGCTATTTTTTGCTTTTTTAAAATCAGATTGAGAACAAAAACATGCTTGACATATGACTTAAGTTCGTTGGCTTAACTACCTTGCTCGTTGAATGCAATGTACGATTTTGAGTCGCTTTTAATTTTGATAATCTTAGCAAGAAATTTTATTGAATGAGCTCATGATCACCGATTGAACGTTTGGTCTGAGGCTTTGGTTTGGTAAGTAACATGTATTTGAAAAAGTACAGTGCTGTACTAATTTGTACTTTTTATATTTCATACTAATTATGTATTAAACTTAGCTGGTTTTCATCTGTGTGTCGTCATGTATTTGCTGTGGCAGTGACCTGGATTTGCTTCGTAGAAATTTGCAAATTCCAGACGAAATAGTTTGTTCTCAAAGGTCTGTATGCAATGGAATGGAGGCAATGTGTATTTTACTGAAAAGACTTGCCTACCCGTGTCGGTGCACAGATATGGTGCCACGTTTTGGTAGAACACGACCGAACTCTGTCTCATCTTTAATGAGGTGCTTGACTCTATATACACAAACCATCGTCATCGCCTACAAAACTGGGATAGAAATACCTTCCTGCCCAAACCTGTCTCTATGGTAATCAGGTCTCTCAGATGTTTGGAATTGACCCTCCACTCTTAAATGACTATTTTGCTTGGTAGTTTGTCATATCAGAAAGGTTGACAAACCCGTGACCCAGTTTTTAAAAATCCTTGTAATTGCAAACCCCAGAATAATAGTAATTATGCTTTGCTGTGTTTAAATCTAAAGCAAGTTTAATAGGGGGCAGTTACACACACCATGGTAAAGGTCTTTCCCGTGGTTAATTTGCTTCAGTTTATTTCAGTGATAGAACCATTCTGTTGTAGTCAAAACAGTGCAGTGGCAAGGAGACTGAGAAAAAGTATTGAGTGTGTTTTATTAAGAACCACTGGATCAATGGTTTGATTGTAAATATAAATATTGCACAAAATTCTTAGAGGCACATCAATAACTGAGTGAATAACTGAACATTTTATGAGGTCATTTTTATGGTCTATAAGAGTGTAGACCATGGACCATTGTGGTAGATTTGTTAAATGTACAACACTGAAATTCAACAACATTTGAAGAATTTTTAAATTACACTGTAATCAAGTGGAGAAATATATTTTTTCGTGTGCATATAAAGCTCCAAAACAGAGGAGTGTATTTAACTTCAGCTTTGTATTTATGTTGTAATTCAATTTTATCCTTTTTTAAAATTTTATTTTCCTTTGTTTGCAACTCATTATCATACATTACCATACCAGAAAACAAAGGAAAATAAAATTTGAACCAAGGAAAAAATTGAACTACAACATCTACATTAAGATCATTCCTTTTTTGTAAAAAAGACAGCAGAGCCTGCATTTGTTGTTGTTGTTGTTGTTGAAACATACCCATCATTTGCTGTTGCATTGAGGCAAATTGCTGCTGTTGTTGCTGCTGTTGCTGTTGCTGATACTGCTGTTGTTGCTGCAAAACTTGCAGAATTTGCTGGTGCTGATGCTGCTGCTGTTGCAGTTGTTCTAGCCTTGTTGCTTCCAGAGCTGCTCTTTTTTCTCTCTTCTCTTTTATCTCCTGCTTCTTCATTTCTAAATCTGACTCTGCCCTTTCCCTCAACCATTCCAGCATGTCTCCTCCTGATCTCCTTCTCTTTGTTGCAACTGTCTTCTTTTCTTCTCCCCTCACCTCTTCATTTCTCTTTCTTGTTTCTCCTATCCTTTCAAGTGCCCTGTCTCTCATCTCCAATGCCTGCTTCTTTTCATTTGCAACAGCCTCCCTCTTTGCCTCACTTTCATCTTCACTACTCTTCTCTGACTCGTCTCTGAGAGTAATTAACTCTTCCAATAGCTTGTCACACTCACCTTGTAGCACCTCTCCTCCACCACTTGATCTTTCTTCATCAGCCAGTTTTGCCTTTAATTTTCTGGCCAAGGTATTGAATCTGTCTCTTATAGACCTTTGGTTAACATTGAATCCTTGTTGACAATTTAGGCTTTTTGCCACTAAATCCCACGCACTTCCTCTCTCTCTTGAACCATGTTTCCATTGAAACACCCCCTCCCCTGCCATTGTGGTGAGTAATGTTATATCTTTCTCCTCTGTCCATTTCATGGCCGACCTACCATGACAAAAGAATTTGAATTTTAACAACTCAAATTAAAGATATTCAGTTAAAATTGTTATTTATTCTTCCGTGTCTTTCTAGAGTTAATGGTAGGGGGTTTTGTGTACATTATTTAAATGTATAAAAATATGTACTTTTGGACAGTAAAATATCCAGGATATTTTTCCCAGGCCAGTACCTACCCCAATCTCCTTCCTTAGAATGTGTACATTATTTAAATAATACAAAGCATTTCCCTCCTTATGATGGGTACCTCCCCAAGATACCTATACATGTATGTGCAGGGCAATAGGGCACTGTACTGGTGCTCACTGCAGGTGCTTAAAAGGTCACATCATCAACAAAAGGATGGGGTACCACTTTTTTTCTAAGTTAGAACACAAAAACCGCAGTTTTCCAAAGCCCACTGATCTAGTAATATACTCTGCCTGAAAGGTAACTCATAAATCATCTCACTAGAAAGGATTTGCCATTAATCAATTTGGCTGATGGCTGCAAAGTTGTTTTCTATTCTTGTTTCTATTTTTTTTTTCATTGTACACGTTGTAAAAAGTACATACCATACTAATAAAGGTTAGCATTCTTTCGAATAACAAGGCAGGTCACTGGTCATTACTTAGCCCAGAGAAAGTATCGCTAAAAGGGAGGAGTACAATCACGCTTCGGTATACTATAGTGAACTGAAATATAACTAGCCTATAAATGACAACTTGAAAGTTCAGGTTTCACGCTGATTTTGTTGTAAGACTTGTTATATTGGTTCGTATATCTGTAAACTTTTAACTTACTTTTTCTTGTCACTTTCTCCAAGCGCCATGTCTCCTTAAAAGTAGTCAAACAAAATATTTTTTTAGCGTGCATTTGGCTTTTTCAAAAGTAGCAATAATTTGCAGCCAAGGCATGGATTTGGTAAAACCCGGTAAGAAATAGACACTAAATTGATACTGAGCTAACATTTCATGGTGGAAAACACAACGACTTGAAAAACAAAAAGGCACTGGAAGCAGTTAAAAAGCCAATAAAGGTTTGGCAAATGCCGGGAAACCATACAGAAACGCACTTGAATAAACTTAATTGACAACTTTTTGTTCGAGTTGTCACGCTATTTTAAAGTGTAGCGTGGTATCAAAACAGCTTAAAATGTTCGCTTTCCTATTTGAAGATACAAAAAAACAGATCAAAAAATATCACTCTACGTATAAGGATATTTTTTTTTTACCTTTTCAACTTGAAAACAGCACAAATCTCCAGACGTTGTGACCGCGACGTGAAAACAAGGAAATTGCCGTCGTCAACGAAACGCGACCTTGACCTGACAACGTCAACATTGGCACCGGAAGTTGGATCCAGACTATTCCGCGCGCCATCACGTCGTCATTTGACGTCGCGTTGTCTTTGCTAAATCAGTCTATTATATCCAACCACACTCTCTGTATTTATAATCATATTACTAGGCATCAACCATACGTCCGGAGCAATAGCTAAATCAAGACGTAATTTAGCATTCTGCACAGCTAATTGATATCTTTGTACTGAATTAGCAAGGTCATTTTCAATAACACTACTTTCAAATAATTTTAAGAATTCTGTTTGCGTCTCAACTGCCCCACCACCATTACCATAAATCGATTTTCTTATGGTAGCTTGTGCACCTAATATACAGTAAACAAAAGCTTCAGCGGATCGATTCAATCTACCAAATCCAGCTTTAGTGAGCCCATGACTGCTTGTTGGTATAAACCAAGCATATTTGAAATCAGAAAAATCATCATTTCGTATGAATGATATTAGATCGCCTTTTTGTTTCTTTCCTCCATCATCAGCAAAGTTACCTCCCTCACCGGGCCATTGATCTGCTTCTTTATCATAATTTCTTATAATATGCACATTTTGATATCCCCCGCCTTTTCCATTATACCCTTCTTTATTATAATAGAGGAATATATCACCCAATCCTGAATTTCTTCCACCTTTCCATCTAAAATCGGAATTATAACTTATTCCAAATTCGTCGCACAATCTTTTATATGCGGTTTTATTATATGGATTATTATTTATCACAAAATGTTGATCATCATCGGGTAAAGGAAGTTTTAATTCATATAATATCCTCCTTATTGTGAAATATATATGAAACTTAATGAAACTACTCACTACTTTAGGGTAATTTAGACTTTCAAAAGGGCTTATACCGCAACCAGATGTTGCACACCATACTGCAAAATTAAGTTGTTGAGGCCAATAATTCATATCAGGCCCGTTCAACCATTTTCTACTTTGTTTTCCTGATTCGAAAGTCACAACTTGATGGGTAAAAACATCAGGCATTTTTGCTGTAAATTTCTTTGTATCTGATACATATATATCCAACAAGGTTAACATTTTTGTAATATCAGTTGTAAAGTCATCAAAATCAACAGCTGGTATAGGATAGCTTCGATTAGTCATAGTTAAACTTTTTGGGAATGAACTTAATTCATCTCCAACCAAACCCAAATCTTTCCATAAAAGGTTTTTCAAACGGCGTGATAGGCCATCAATCCATGTTTTACCGCTAGGATCGTCATAAGACATTATTGTTGTACCAGCAACTTTCCACTTAATGTAACCGCCATACGAATCAGATACAAATGTGAATTGGTAAAGATCAGCCTTTGGATATTTATTTCTGAAATCATTAAATAAACCCATTTTATTCTTATGTTTAGAATAAGATGCAAAGTCTTTAGACTGGATTAACTTCTTTTCTAATACCCGCAAAACAATTACACCCAACATCAGTTCTCTCAAATGAAATTTTTAATGTGCGGGAACAGTCAGCCCTTTCCCTCCGGTTAACTCTTTTAATATTTCCGCCTTGGCTTCTCTCTTTATCTGCGACATGTCTAAGTTTTTTTCACCATCTCTCCTAAATTTTTGACGGACTTCTAGTTTTAGTTTTTCAAACTTTTTTAACTCCGCTAAAATTATGGAAAATTCTTGATCGGAGATAGCATTATCTTTCATCGCTTTCGTTAATTGTGTTTACTTTTGATTTTGCTAGAGAGGCAGTCTGTTCATGTTTACTAACTTTCTTTGAAAGTCTTTTGGAGGCAGCACCAAATCCAACCGATATTCCCCCGCAAATACCACCGACAACACCTAATGGGATACCAACAACAGAACCAAAACCAGTAAGAGAGGTTCCCAATCCACTTGCAGATAGAATAACTGAAAACATTCCACTACCTACACTTATTTTAGCAAATATTCCTCTTGCTCTATTATATTTTTTCCTTACTTCCTCGTAATGTTTAATTTCCTCCTCAAGCTTTTTTAGTACTTCACTTGACTTTTGTAGTCTGAAATTAAGTGGCTCTCCATTAATAGGGGCACTTTGATGAAATCCTGGGTAAATTCTATTGTAGTCATCCATATTGTATTTTACTGATCAACATGTTATCTTTAAATGAATTCGAAAAAATTTTGTATTCAGACCTAATTTATTTCCCCATTTATCTAAGATTGATAAATTAAAGTAATTTACCGGATTTCTTTCTTGCGAAACTCTTAAACAAGGATACTTTTGAGATGGTATAACAGCTAGTAGGTTGGAGGGTTTAAGTGGTTTAGATGAATCTCTATAATCATAACAATTTGAATATGAAGATTTTGGCTCAACAAGATCACAAATTAAATAATAAGGATCTTTATTAGACTCCGGCCATCTAATATTACAATCAAGCAATTCAACACTCTTTATATTTTTTAAGGGCGGATCCAGATAAATTCTTGTTTCAGAGGACGCCATTGTTATAGATAGAAACACCGCGGATATATCCTTTTTATTTCCCCTTCAGCTTCTTCTTCTTCTTTAATTTTAGCTAAAAGGGGTTTTTTTTCATCACCACCAAATGAAGTTTCAGCTGTCTCCTCCTCATCATAACCAGGATTTTGATAAGTTGTGGATGTTTTTGGCGGAGTCATATAAAGTGTATCATCATTATCCCTACTATCATCATCTTTTGATTCATTTAGTTCAGTTGGATCTAAATCCTTGTAATCTAATCCTTCTGCCATGATTTTTTACTCAAAAGTAAGAAATCTTTAAACTTCATCATTTACAATTAACTAAAAAAATTTACTAGCTACATAACCCAAAGCCAACATACCCCCACCAACATATGCCATTTCACCCATCTTTTGATTGTTACTGGGCCTATAATAATCAGAGAATTTTGGTTCATGCATTTGACTATACAATTCTAAAGATTTATCGGTATCTGAAAGATTTTTTGAAGCTTGGTATTTTTCATCCTTTCGCTGCATTTTCCAATCAATTAGGTTTTGTCTTTTTTCTTGGTATTCAGCGTAATCTTTTTGATATTTTTCTAATGCTTTATCGTGTCTTATTCGTTCCGCATCTGTGTTATCGCCTGAAAGATATTTTGCAAGATATGAGCCCCCAACAAAAGCGGTTGCATTCAATATTGCTCCTCCAAACATCCTTGCTATTGTTGCCATGTTTCTTCGCTTCACTCAGGTCTATAAATCCTTATTTCGGTAAAATCTTTTGATCCTCTAAATATGTTTTAAGATACATACTGCCCGACAATACAGCTACCCATTTTGCATAATTTGTAACATTTGAGGATGGGTCGTTCAAAAATGATTCTTTCATGGCCTTTTTAGCTACATAACCAACTCCAGCCGCTAATCCGATAAGGACTGCAGAATCAGTAACAGTTTTCACAAGTTTGTTTTCGGTTGACATAATTTTTTACATATCAGTAAGAAATCTTTAGACCCCTTTATAACATTCCTATTTTCAGAGGAGCTGGTCCTACAGATTTTGGTGGTTGTGGTACAGGAATCTTTGTAGGTTGTGACATTTGTGAAACATTAGTTGGAACTTGTGATACCGCAGGACAAGCAGGTATTCTATTTTTATAATATTCAGCGTAACCCTCCCGGTATCTCATAAACATGTCAAATGCTGTAAACCCTATTCCTACAATGGATAAAACAGTAGTAAAAGATAGCTCTGGAATCCAAGCCTTTGCTTCACCCACTGTATTTTTATTTTCCTTTTCTTCTTCTACATTTTTAGTTTCTTCTTCACGTTTAATTTCTCTAGCTAATGCTTCTTTTGCTTTTTTATTATATTCAGCTAATTTTTTACCAGCAGCAACCTTTTTAGGATCTTTCTCCCTCTTTTTGGAAGCATTATCTTTTGGTGGTTCTCTAGTAATTTGCTCAACAACTTCTTCTGACATTATTTTTACATATCATTAAGAAATCTTTAGACCCCTTTAGGGCCGCGAAGCAAATCACATCATGCTTAGTAAACAGTATCATACCCATTAGCCTGCTCAGTCGTACTTGAAGCATCTTGTATTTTATGCTCCGTCGTACTTGTAACTTGTTGTATTTTGTTTATTTTAATGTGTTTAGCAACCTGAAATAGCCCGCTAGCAAGTGCTGCCAATCTTCCCGCCTTCAATGCTAATAGGCCTACAATGTTTGTTAGTTCACGATTAACCAAATCATCATTCTTCAAATCGGAACAAAGTTCTTCCATATCATCCACAGGAACTAAGTAAGAAATAACCTGAGAAACTAATTGAAGAGATGAATCTACCAATCCACCACTAATTTTCTTACCCAATACTGCCTGGTATCGATTATAATATTTTTCAACATCTTTTACCGTTAATTTTTTTTAATACCACCTAGACTCATATCAACCCCTAAATATTCTTTTGTTGTTCCAAGAGATGCAAGAATAGCTAGTGATTCTTGTTTTATTTCAAGTTCCTCGCTTCGTTCGATATCATCTTTTACATCAAGTTCCTCACTTCCGCGAAGCGGGGAAGCCCTTTGGGCTGATCGTTCGGTAATATAATCTTCAACTTCTGCCATCTTTTAATTTGCACTGTGAGTTATTTTTAAATCACTTCAGGAAATGCGGCGGAGCCTACCCAGAAGGGATCTCTAAATAACATTGAAATGGATAACGCAAACAAAAACAAAGTCTAGAATATTTTTCAGTTTTCAGGAGTTGTAAAAACTTTTTACATAATTCATAATCCAAATCACCGCCATAATCTTCGAAAAACATCTTCATACCTTTTTGTGATGGGTTATGGAAAGTAACAACACAGGCTACATTTTCACGGAATGGTTTTGCTATTGAAGTTAATTGTTGAGTGAGAACCCAAACTGATAACCCATGATGTCTTCCGGAGAATGCTAAATCTATAAACTTGTTTGATCGTTTTTTCAAATCATTCGAAACAGCACAATCATCTAGAATTATTAGTGTATTTGTACCAGAGAATAAAGTTTGACAATCAGTTAACAATTCATTAATCTCATCTATATTACTAGCATCTGGAGACAATACCAAGAAACGTTTATCTTTGTTAGCAAATTTATGATATGTTTTATTTTTAGAATAAGTTGGACATATTAGAACAATGTAATCAAAAATTTTTCGGAATGATCCTCTGAGCTGATCAATGAGGTACTTTGTCTTTCCACAATTTGTTGGACCAGTTATAATACAATGAAATGGCACTTTTTCTCGTAATTCTTCCATGATTTTTTGTATCATAACACAAGGTTTTTAAGTCAGATTCTTCCCTCACCACGTTCGGTCAGTACTTTATCGAATGTAAGTTTGAATTCATAATCTCCATCATCGCATCAGCTACAACAAACATATAACAGGTTATAGTACCAGATCCGCTTTGTTTTCTTTCAATTTCTAGTTTTACACCATCTTGTACATTGTTTAAGGCTAGACCCCCTCCATGAATATCATTATCAGGGTGAGTTCTCATATCAACCCACAGAGCAAACTTATCAGCATAAAAATCCTTTTCCTTTACCGACCAACGGGAGGAACCAACCTCTCTTCCAAAACGTTTCTTTACCGACTCCCACAAGTCTGATGGTATCATCCCCTTAGAGTATAAACGATTTGGCACACCATCAACATCTATATTGATTGAGGTGATACCTGGATTGTAAAAATTCTCAGAGTTACGTGCCCCTGCTGCGGTTGGTAATGTAAACAAACATAATATCCCAGTCACTGATCTTCTAGGTAGATTAATATGCTGATTTATAACACCATCACCGCCTATGGAAAAGGTAAAAGTTTTGTGTAGAGTGACATTTTCATAAAAGAATCCTTTACCAACCTGATAAGCTGCATGAGCCTCACGAGCTAAGTATTCGCTTGAAATACAAGAATATTCTAACTCTAGGTTTTTGATTGAATATGTCGGAGTCTTAGTAGTGTCAGAATAAATAACAATATCATTAACTGGAGCTAGTGTAATCTCAAAGATTAGTTGATGATCTAATGCCCTTGGATAGAAAACTCCGTGATCGTTTAGAATAGGATGGTTTAGTGGAATATGATACTTGGTGTTATGTACTGATGCAAGAGCCACTTCCTTTACATCTTGTGTTTTCTTATCACCTGCATTTGTCCTGAGCTTCCTCATGTTTTCAGAAGAAATACCTTGTTTTAATCTATCCGCACGATCTTCATCTGGTAAAAATAAATCATGATAGGTTTGAAATAGATCGTATCTTTGAGTATCCTGTAATGTTTCACCACCAAAAAGAACTCTAAGTCTAGATACAAGATTACTACCTACATTATTCACGAGTGTGTTATTAGCATGCCCATCAACATCCAAGTCAAATAGTAGAGATACACTTCCAGGTACAATCACTAAATTCTCAGAAAGTTTTGGAATATTTATATATAAGGTTTCTCCAGGGTTAGCTGAAGATGGATTGAGAGTGATTCGATTAAGTGTTGATTCTGCTTTCAAACCAAATGGCTCTCGCGGAATTCTGTTTGGATTAATTTTTTCAGACGTCATATTGATTTATAAGATACTTTGGTCAATCTTTAAATGAGTTCTACCTTATCAAAAATATATTATTCAACTTTAGGATATTGGAAAGGATATTCTGCAATCCCTAAATTAGCTAAAAAAGCAAAAGTTAGTGAATATGTAGCAAAACAATGGCTTCAGAAACAGGCAATATGGCAAATATATCTACCAGCTCCAAAATATATACCTAGACCGCATTGGACGGTGGATAAACCAAACCAGATTCACCAAGCAGATTTATTATTTTTACCGCATGATATAGTAGGAATAAAAACATATCGATATGTATTAGTTGTGGTTGATGTAGCATCGAGATACAAAGATGCAGAACCATTAACCTCAAAAGAAAGTCGAGAAATTTCAAATGCTTTTAGAAAAATATATTCCAGAAAGTTAAAATATCCTAAAACATTAATGGTTGATCCAGGAAGAGAATTTATGGGTGAGGTTGAAAAACTTATGAATTCACATAATGTGAAAATCCAGAGAAGTGAAGCTGGAAATCATAGAGCCCAAGCATTTGTAGAAAACGCAAACAGAATATTAAGTGAAAGATTATTTAGTCATCAATATGCACAAGAAATGATTAGTGATGAAAGGTCAAGAGTATGGGTGAAGCGATTACCTGATATTTTGAGAACTTTGAATAATACACCAACTAGAATAACTGGTAAAGAACCTGATAAAGCTATAAAAATGAAAGAGGTTGATATTGATCCTAAAAATTATAATCGAGTTGTTGGA
This sequence comes from Ricordea florida, assembly GCA_949710005.1. Lineage (NCBI taxonomy): Eukaryota > Metazoa > Cnidaria > Anthozoa > Corallimorpharia > Ricordeidae > Ricordea > Ricordea florida. The sequence continues at coordinate 4,478,631 of OX453276.1, read as the reverse complement.
CTTGATGAGGTTAGGTTACCATATGATGTTAAAGTTAGATATTTATTATTTCCAGGTGAACTTGAGGGTGGTGAACGAAGGCGAGCTACTGATCCCATTTGGAGTATTCAGGTTTATGATATTTCTAGGAGAGCGATTTCACACAATCAACCAGTTTTGTATTATTTAATGGATGGACCTAGACGAGGTTTTGTAAGGGAGGAATTACAGATTGTGCCTTATGATACTGAACTCCCGCCAGATTCTGTTTTGGAGAGATGATGTCCAATAGCTAAAGTATTTATCCCATCTTCAAGAATTATTCTCTTATCATCATCAGCAGAAAGTGCAATTTTATTAACTGTTTCAGTATAAACATCATGTAAGTGGCTTCTAAATACATTCATCTGTCTCATTTGTTGTTTTCTGGTGAATAGACATTCCTTGTAATTATTGTGACTTATTGTCTTTTTTACAACTGACGCTTTTACTCCTTTATTCCTTTTTATCTCTTCACCCTCATCCATCAATATAGAGTATAGTTTGGGTCTTAGACCAACAAATTCTTTTATCTGTTTTCCACCAGCCTCATCTTTGAACTTACCAATTAATTTTTTGTTTACACCAGTCTCAATACCTGATGTATGAATTTTAGGATAATTACTAGTGTCGAACATTTCTCTAACATCTGGACTAATATCCTTATAAAAATCCTCTGTCTCTATTTCATATACAAGACTGTCTGTATCTGTCATAAGTAATTTTACCTTTTCTCCATATTTTAGCTTGATATAATTATAGTGAAAATCATACATTACTTTTTTACTCAAATCTAGAATACACATACCTAAGTAAACAGGTTTATTGAATTTTATCCTTTTTCTCTACATATGGATAGCTGTTAGATTTTCAGAAAAGATAGTACGATGTTGATAGTTGGGTTGTTTTATTAATTTTCTAGCCTCTTTTTGATTTGTAACTAATTTAATGTCAACCCTATTTCTAATATTCTCCATGGTCTTACCAAAGACAGAGTTATTCATTAACTTGAAGAAATCTTTTTCAAAGTCATTATTTGCTTTAGATCTGAGTTTAGTATTCAAATCAATGTAAGGTTTTAGCCATGCAGACTCTTTGAATTTAATTCCCCTATGAATCTTTGTTATTTTTAATCCTAAACGTTCATAAAGTTTCAAAGTCTCACGGTGAACTACATATTTTTCCTTGTTATTGAGGTTTGGGATTAATTTCTCCACATTATTAACTTTAAGCCTCTCTGGAGCTAGAGGATAATCATTGTGAAGATCGTGAAGGTGTTTAGAATATTCTAAATCAACCTCTAATATGCAGGGTATATCTCTCCAGTTTTTAAGCTCTTCCTCAGTCATCCATTCAAAACCGTGGGTTGGTAGTGGTTCACTCATTCCTCCTCCATATAAGTTATTTGCATCAAGATCTATAATATATTTTTTTGGTAGGTTGGGATCATATTCTTCCATGTATGGGTTATTAGCCTTAGCATATCTTTTTGATATTTGTGATACACCTCCTCTAACACCTTTCTCAAACATAAGTAACATATTATTATCAGTTAACAGCTCCAAACTCACTTTTGTTATCTTTAATGCAGCGTCCCAAGCTAGTCCGGGTGATGTATAATAGTGAGCGGGATCCAAACCATAATTTTTCATACAAACATCTCTAAAATTCTCAAATACATCCATTAAAAATAGTACATCCGACAAAAGATATAGATCATGATATTCTCTCATTGTTTTCATATTAAATATTTCCCACACATTTTCAGCATGTTTATAATCATCTTTCGTTATATTTTTATCATTTAGTTTTGAGTAAAACGCTTCTATTGGTGGAAGTTGAGTTTCATTTAATTTATCAAAGTTGTTAAAATCATCATAATTAAACACACCCTTTCTCAACATTAAATACATCTTATCTCCAAATTTCTTTTTCGTTTCAATTAGTTTATCATCTTTTGGAGAAATACATCTACTTCCAAATAACAAACAATTCTTACATTTTTCACATCTGCCAATACCTTTATACTGAATGACCTTTCCATCTTTTATGTATCTCTTCATACAATCCCCTGGTTTGCACGCCTCACACTTTCCGCATTTTGTAAGATTAGCAACTAAATTGTCAAGGCTTGTTGACATAAATTTAAATGAATCTATGAATCTAATATCCAACTTATCTTCTCTTTCCTCACCTTTTTTATCTATATATTTTCCAAGTACAATCTGTTTTGTAAAAGAAATATATTTTTCCTCGTTATTAGGTATGCAGTCTACTTTACCTTTTGTTATACCAATATTCTTAATAAAAAGATGTGCATCATATCCTGATAGATTGTGAAAGATAATGGGTATGAATTTTTTAATCTTGAAATTTAAATTACACTTACTATGAGCAGCCCCTCTATACTTTCCTGTATAGTGACAATGATCTTTTACCTTGTCTTTTTCTAATAATTCACCTTCACATATATGACAATGAGTGGCATTTTTATAGTTTAATTTTTCCCTTTGTGTCATCCAATTCAATTTCTTGTTTGGTTTGATTTTTTCATAAATTTCTCTAATATCCTTCTCTAATTCAGTCATAAATATCAATCCTACATCTTCGTCTGGTGATTTAGCGGTGTACTGTCTAATAAGAACTTCATAATTTTCATCAAAAAACTTTATTATATAACAGTAACCAGATGGTTTATGTTTTTGATATTTTTTTGTGAAACTTTTACTTTCATCTGGTGAGCAGGTGTCTATTGACTCTAGATAACACTCAAAGTCGCTATATACAACAAAGGGTACCCGCATTTTTTTGTAATAATTAATAAATTCAAGATATAAAGGATTTCCATCTTTATCCATTGGCATTTCACTCCTAACAGCTTCATGTTCTTTGCAATATGTTACATGATTTTCTAATGTTTCCTTTTTATGAGTATGATAAAGACATCTATAACATATGTAAATCTTAGCTTTATGTTTAGTAACTTGTGAAACTACCAATCTATCAAAATTCTTTATCCAACAGTAGTGGTTTGTTTCATCGTTTGATATTAGAAGTAAGTTGATTAAAAATCTGCTTTGTTTATCACCTATTCTTAGAGGGGACACTTCCTCATTATCATTAATCGTATAGTATGAGTTTTTTTCAAGCTTATCACTTATTCTTAGAGGGTATACTTCCTGTTTATCATTATCATATCCGTATACATTAATCGCATAGTCTGGGTTTTGTTTTTCAAACTTATCAATATCTTTCCATCCAGCGGGGAACTCTATTCCTTCCCAATTCAACTTTTCAGAGTTTTCTATCAGTTTTTTACTCATTCTCTCTGGATGAATTTCTATAGGGTGTACGCCTAAGGTTATTGCATACTTTAAACATTTATCATCATTCATATTCTGAGGGTTTACAACTGCCTTTTTTTTTGCTAATTTTTCTGGTAATGGAATATAACTACTTCCTGAAAGTGGTTCAAATGGGTCAATTTTTATATCAAAGTGTAAGACACTATCGAATTTCCAACCAGTGCCATTTTCTGTAAACCTTTTAAATACTTCAAATTGATATTTAGTCAACTCATCGAATAAGTTAGAGAAATCGGTTGACTCTGTTATCGTTTCTGGTTGTTTAGTGTGAATTGGAGGTTCTGCTTCATAAAAATTTCCTGTATTAGGATCCTCTTTTATAAATTTACAGTGAAGAATAAATTTCACCTTTAGTGGTTTCTTTTGTTGATTAATTAGATCTATAACTTTTGGTTTGATTTTTTTTATAAATGTCTCTTCATCATATCCTTTCTTTCCATATATCCTGTATGTTTTCAGATATCTATCAAACGCTGTTTCTTGTTCTATTGGGGTGAAGTCTTCTACACTTTCATTATTATTATCATTATTTGCAGATGTTGAAGGTTGAGGTTGTGTGTTATTTTTATTTTTTCTAGGGGTTGGGATTGTGGTAGACCTTAGCGGTTGAGATTGAGGTTGAGATTGAGGTTGAGGATATGGTGGATAATATTGTGGATAATATTGTGGTTGAGGATATGGTGGATAATATTGTGGTTGAGGATATGGTGGATAATATTGTGGTTGAGGATATGGTGGATAATATTGTGGTTGAGGATATGGTGGATAATATTGTGGATAATATTGTGGTTGAGGATATGGTGGATAATATTGTGGATAATATTGTGGTTGAGGATATGGTGGATAATATTGTGTCTGAAAAGGAGGTTGAGGTTGTGTTTGTGGTGTAGGAATATTTTTTCTAAGTCTAAGCCTAGGTTTTAGGATAGGTCTTGGAATAAGACTTTTCTTTTGATTAATTATATTTTTTCTAGGTTTTAGGGTTGGTGGTGGAGTTGGTGGGGGTGTGTCAGACGGCGTACCTGGTAATGATAATTTTGGTGGAGATCCTGGTGGAGTTTGAGGAAGAACAGTATCGGGTTCAGTAGTGGGTGGTCTTTGTGTTTGTTCCACACGATTACGCATCTCTTCCATAACTTCCGGAATATTACTCAACACTTCAATGAGTTGGGATTTACGCCGCAATTTATAAATTTTTTCAATACCATGGTCTTTAGCAATTTGCTTCAATTCTACAACTTTTTTCTTTTGTAACTCTTCCATCTTCTTTTTAATAATACTTTGTTTTGTCTTTAAATTACATTTTAAAATACATTTTTTTTATTTACCCTATAAAATCTCTGATAAATTCTTGATAAATTTTCACACATTTTTCACATTTTTCACACTGTCCCAGAACCCCCACTTCTCTTCTACTCGAGTAAATACGGTATACTTCATGCCAGTATGCCATGTAGTCTCCTGCACCCCTCACAATGGTGCGAGAGACTATATGGCATAATGGGAGGGTTTATACTCCATGCCCGTATGCCATATAGTCTCCCGCACCATTGTGATGGGAGCGGGAGACTATATGGTATACTGGCATGAAGTATAGGGTAGTGAATTATGTAAGCCTTTACAAAATATCCGTGTCATCGCAGTGGTCAAAATGTTGTGGACTCATAACGAGCAGCCGAATAAGTACACAACAAATTTTGACCGCTGTGATGACGCCTATCGTCGTCGACAAGAGTACGGACAACGCTAAACCACATTCCTTTTGATTTTTACCACAATATCAACGTCAAAGAAAATGTGTCTTTTTTGTCAGAGCGTGACCAAGATCGTGACACCAAGAAATAGCAAGCGATGTCTATAACTTTCTCGCAATCTTATTGGTTTATTCCCCAAAAGGAGCGTTTCTGGTAGGCCATTGCTTTGCGTGACACATTGGCGCTAGCAGCGTGGTCTAGATTCTTATCGACAAAGGCAAATTAGCCAATCAGATTGCGAGATTAGTAGCAATTGTGGTAAAACGTTTTACCTAGTTCCCTCCATTTCAAAACCAATGAAACTTTTGTTTATATGTTTTTCAGCCACTTCCCTAGGTGTTGACTTCAGCTACGGTTCTGTGTGTTTCCGGCACTGCAGCTGATGTCTGGCTCGTCACGCAACGCTTAGATGTTGTAGTGACAGACGAACAATGAACTAGTGTAACAGCCATTTCCGTTTCCGTTCGCGGTGCATTTTAGTTAGTCGCATTAAGTTAGATCTCGGATTTCAGTTTTAGTGAGCACGAGGTTTTGAGGGCTGTCCGCTTATTACGCTTATTACACCGCTCCTTTTTGTGATTCGTTAGAGTTTGAGAGAGAAAAGAGGTAAGGTTTTCTTAGTTTTGTGCTATTTGATTGTGATTAGCTGGTCTTGGAATTAGTTCATCGGTATCCTACAAGAACCGTGTATTATTGTTTTCAGTTTTTACGTGGTTCCAACGGAATCAATAAATGGACGAATAATCACAAGCGGTGGTTCTGTTGATCCTTAGTAAATCCCTACTTCCTACGGCCTAACCGGGGTTGGAGTTCAATCCATGACCTTCCCCAGCCGTAATAGGTGTGGTGTAGGGAGTAGCGTTGCGTGACGAACCGGACAATGATCTCGAAGGTTAAGCACCTATCAATGTTAAGCCGGCGGGGGGAGGGGGAGTCGGGGCATGAAGTGGGGATTTGATTGTCTTTGTTGGCCCTGGGGTAGGGCATTTGACTGACCTTGTTCTCCCGGGGGAGGGAATATTTGAATCTTTCTTTGCCAGCCTTGGGATATTTGACAGCGATGTGCAGCCCGGGGTGGGGAAATTTGGTTGCATTTGACTGGAATGATTCGCCCGTGGGCAGGGAATTTGACGGCAAATTTTTTCAAAAATGTCAAACTCCCACCCCATGCCCTGAATCCCCCCCCCCCCCCCCCCGCCGGCTTAACATTGATAGGTGCATTACCTGCTATCTAGTCTCCCTCGCAGCCGTTTTTTGGATGTCACGCAACGTTCACCCAAAGTGAACGTTGCGTGACATCCAAAAACGGCTGCTAGGGAGACTACCTGCGATCAGGCGATTTTCTTTTTTTCTGAAGGGGAGGAACAAAAACATCGCCTGATCGCAGGTAACCTCGAAGGAGACTACATGACACTGAAAAGTGGCACCAAACCCAATACGATAGCCGAGAATATTAAAACGTTTTAGACATGCACGTCGTAACAAAAATACCTACGAAACTTGCGGTTCAACGCATCATAATCCGTAAAGTTATAGATTCAAGTATCTCGATTGTAGACAAAGACGATACGCATTGCAGGAATCAAGGTCAAACATAACTCCTTTTGTCCCTTTGACCAAACGAGAAAACGAAAACCGTTACTGTCTCCTTGCTGTCCACTGAAGCAACCTCAATTCCTGAAAAAAAGACATTCGAACGCACTTACTAAACCCTGATTCCTCCTAGTTCGGGGTATATTTTGGGCCATTTCCCCCAATATATGAACTTTCTCGTTTAAATCCTTCCGAATTGTCTGCCGCAGGAAACAGACAGATTGTCTGGGCCCCCTGTGCAGTATCCAGGTTACAATTGCGCAAGATCTAGCGAAAACCACGTCAATTCTACGAAATGCGCACCCAACTGCATCTAGATATTCTTTCACTTTTACCGTCTATACAGGGTGTAACTGTATCAGGTTGCTTTTTGTCTTAGTGTTTGTTTTATGTTCGGGTTCAAAAGCAAAACAAAAGACTAAGCGCGTTTCTGACTTTGCTGGGATGTACCGAGATGACTTCACAGGAATCCAAGCTATTTCACAGAAACTAAGTCCAGCCCATCATCACTGCCACATTATTGGGGCTAAAAATTGGCGGTCGCACGGTCGCCATCGGCGAGTTAAAACTGACCAGGGCCACCAAAAGTTAAGGTTTGAATTCCTGATCTGCGACTATGCTACAGAATTTCAAGTATTTCAATTGTAGACAAACACGATACGCATTGCAGGAATCAAGGTCAAACATAACTCCTTTGGTCCCTTTGGCCAAACGTGTCCTTGTTGTCCACTGAAGCAACCTAAATTCCTGAAAAAAGACATTCGAACGCACTTACTAAACCCTGATTCCTCCTAGTTCGGGGTATGTTTCGGGCCATTTCCCCAATTTCCTTCAATTGTCTACCACAGGAGACAGACAGATTGTCTGGGCCCCCTGTGCAGGTTACAATTGCGCAAGATCTAGAGGAGCGTCAATGCTACGAAATGGGTGCCCACATGGATCTAGATATTCTTTCACTTTTACCGCCTGTAATTTGCATGTTATAACTGTATCAGGTTGCTTTTTGTCTTAGTGTTTGCTTTATGTTCGGGTTCAAAGGCAAAACAAACGAGACTAAGCGCGTTTCTGACTTTGCTGGGATGCACCGAGGTGCCTGACTTCACGGGAATCCAAGCTATTTCACAGAAACTAAGTCCAGCCGATCATCAAAGGCCGATAGAAACTTTAACGACAATCGAGGTGTCACTCAAGCCATAGTCTCTCCAATGTCTTTTATAGAGAGAATGTGCTCAAACACAAGTATATGAACCCCATAGTTAGTAGATGTATCTTATAGTGACGTCAGAGCTAACCTATTACTGACAGGTTTATTTCTGGATAGCCAATGAGATTTAGGGCTTTCCTTAAATTCTCGGTACAGACGCTGCAAAGAATATAACAGACGGCGGAGCTTTCCGCCAGCGATTACAATCATGTCTGTATGTATTTAGTAATTATATTACGCAAGAAATCTCTTTCCGGGAAAATCCACTCAGTCTGCTTTACAAGCAAGAACATGTTGCTTGAGGTAACTCTCCTTCGTTTCCCGCTTTGGTTTGTGCTCGGCACTTTGGTCGCATTCTCGAATGCAAGAACATTGTGTCCGAGGATCTTTTTTCAAAACGTAAATGAGAAATACTTACCGTATAAAATGATCGAGGGAGTGTACGTGAAACAGAGCTACAACAAAAACAGCTTCCCGGTGTACAAACGAGAAAACGGCAACATCTATTTCTACCGTCATGTGACTGACTCAGGCAAAAACTTTCTCATTTTTGAAATCGATCGCACAGTATACGTCGCTGCCAACATTTTCAACTTCGTGAATCCCTCGGTTTGGATCGGCTCTGGAGTGCTGAACAGGAATGATGTGTTTACTGGTTTGCTTCACCAATGGCAATACTTAGACCCTCGCGATCAGTTATATCACGTACTAAGAAATGGCATCAAAGCAATATGCGTGGACGACAGTTTTAGAGAATGCAACTCAGACCGAGTGTACATGAACGATAACTTTACTGATGGAAATGCGAACCTGCTGAACGACATGACTCGGGATTATTTCTCTAGGAGAGAAGGGGTGTTTCGCAATCTCCGTCCAGTGTATACACATAGCACACAGCCATGGTATTTGCAGTACCTAGACGGTTATTGGGTTGTTACAGGTAATTACAACCCTCAACATCCAGATGATAACGCTTTCATGAAAGTGAAAGATTTGGCCTTGAGGCCTGAATATGTCAGCGCGACTTGGTCGGTACATTACAATGGATGGCGTGACAGCCCCAGTCTCAGAGTCATGTGCAGAGGAGTGAGATCGATGTCAAATATTTGCCCGTCGAAGCCCTGCGATAGTAGGGCTTCCTGTGTGTACACCTCTGGTAATGAAACGCTTTGTGTTTGTCCTGCTGGTTACTCGGGGATGCGATGTTCGGTCAACAAACAGTGTCCCGTGCCAAGCCCAAATCCGCTTACCGAGTTTGCATTTGTGTATTTCGGAAAAAGGCCTGGTGATCTTGGCATGACTTTTTGCAAAGGTTCTACTCCTGATGTACGGTTTGTTCTCTGTGTAGGTAGTAGTAGCTATCCATCCTGGAGTAGGCAAGGAATGGCCTGTCAGGTTTCCGCCCCTTCTCCGACTACGCGACCTTACATTCCTCGAACCTCGAAATCAACCTTCAAAACTTTTTATTCTGTCACGCGCACATCTAAACCAATAAACTTTGATGACAACCCTAGTGTACTAGCAGCAGTAATCCCTTCGGCTATCCTTCTGCAAATACTGCTTCCTTTTCTATTATTGGGATGTGCCTATTTTATTAGGAAGTGCAAAGACAGCTCAGAGCACCGACACGAGCAGAGGAGACATCAAGAAGCAGGTGTAGAGCTAGAAAGAAGGCTTCAGACGGTTTCTAGAGCTGAAACCAAGGAGGAGCTTGCTCAAGGTGTTCAACAATACCAACAAACTGTCCAAGAATACCGAAACGAAAGCGAGGAGAAAGAACAGAGCCGTCAGAGAGGATGGTATAGGAACGTGAGTTTACGGCGACTGATTTCCATGCATTTATTTTTTTCGTTTTATTTGTGGGTTTCCTATGTTGTTGGATGTGAAGTCACCCAATGCACCAAGTATGGGACAGTACTGTTGGTTCTGAAATACATGGCTTATGTCGTGCTTGTCATTTCACCTTTGTTCATATTTTACGAGAGCTTTTATTCTCACGAGCTGGCCTACCTCAAGAATATTATGGTAGACGAGACAGCTTGGGAATACATAAGAAGAATACATGCAGTACAACCAGTTATCAATATGCTAGTAGAATGTTATCATTACGAAACTCGCACTAGAACCGTCTACTATACCGATGCTAATGGTAATTCACAGTCGCGACTGGAAACCTACCTAGAACTAGTGGTAACATTCACAGAGCACGAAGAATTTCCCTTTGGTAGTTGGGTTGATGTTTCCGAAAGAGAAATGCCCGAGCTGAGCTCGGCGGTCCTCACCCGGATCAAGATCGACTCTTCGATCATCTTCGGTGACCAAGAAACGGCCGACGACTACGAACGCAAGGTGGCGGAAATGGTGGAGAGAAATCGTCATCGAGATGCCTTCACGAGTTATTCATCATCAACAGACATTCCGGGCCTGAAGGAACGAATAAGCGCTTATGTCGACTTGAAGACGAAACCCTTTTGGATCCGGCCCTTGTTCTTTTGGATCGCCACTTTGTTGTTTATGACTTGGCCCTATCGATGGCTTTTTAGAGCTAAGTCAGCGAAGACCTATTATACCGTGAAGAAAAAGATCTACAAGAGCGTAACACCGCCAGTAGAAGTGGACATTATGGATCCAATTGCAATGTTAATGTCGAATGCACCCTCTGTTCCCAGCACAGTCTACCAGGGGGGGAGTCACCCTGGTGTGGGCAACTTAGCTTTTCAGAATGACACGGCTCCATATCCACCTTTTAATGCGGCCGACCTTCCAACTTACCCCGTCACACCACAGCCAAGTGCTCGTCCGGCAAATGCAGAGGGGTATGACACAGTGCCATTTCCCAACACGGTGACCTATCCTATTGCGGGGAGTACCTCACAGCCACCGGCTATTCCAGGACTACCAATACCGACAGTGGATGTAAGTAGCCCTGTTGCCCAATATGCCACCGCACAGCCAACTGCAGTTCCTGTGTTGCCTGTGAACAATGCTATCCCCCAAAACAGCCCGTTCAGGATGGATGCTGTGCCCCCAACATATCAGGAAGTGATGGTTCATAATCCGGCCATGAAGTAGGAAACTGGCAAGACGGTCTGTTGATTTAAAAGGATGAAAGCTCCACATCAAAGTCTGATACGTCACTTGCAACGCAAGAGTGAGAGTAGTATGAATACTCAGGTGATTATACAAAATCGCGCGCTCTGATTGGTTCGCTACCTCGGATTATCAGTCGATAATCACCTCGACAAACAAAATAGCTGCCAGTCGTTCGCGCGCTTTTCATGAAATAAAATTTTTTCGTGTTGTACAATGCTTTTTCTTTTCATTTTTTGAAATAATCACCTGTGTATTTATACTAAAACAATTATTCGCCTCAGGCTCAGTGATTATCGGTGAATATTCACCTCGACTTCGTCTTTGGCGAATAATTGTTAATTACAAGGCTGATGTTCATATCTCGGGAAATTCCTAGACTATCGGGGATTTCACTGTTCCCTATCGTTCCCGATTTTTCTGACTAATGAAAACTCGAGATCGTAGGCATACTCGATTGTCTGGGATGGTCGGCGACAAATCGGCAAAATCGAAAGCATTTCATTTTTTCAGACGCGTCCGAGATTTCTGCGATGATCGGCGATCATTAAAGTTATTTGTTTCATGTTATAGCTGCGAGTTCTACTCTCGGAGACCCTGGCGTTAGTTATAGCTCCCCAACAGTACTTTACATATAAATGGCGTATTCAGAGAATCGGGGACAGACATGTAGCGATCTTCCGATGTATGGGCAAATTAAAAGCTAGGACGGTCGGTAAACAGCTAAATCGACAATCGCCTGGGATTTTCCCGACCCTGCTATGAAAACCAGCCTTAACCCTCGTGAGGGTAGCTGCGGCATGAGCACAAGCACAAGCATAAGAAGAATACCGGTTTTGATACTCGCTGGGGTGTAGTGAGGATTTCACAAAGGTGGGGGGGGGGGGGGGGGGAGAGTCACACTGTGTCAAACCCAGAGTACTTACCACAATGGCATGTCGACATCCACGCCGTGGTTTACTAAATGTAACTTTCTAGCACTGGAAAAGATCTATTACAATTTTCTCACAAATAGGAGGTCACTTACACCCCAGAATATCCACCCCTCCCCCCTAGCTGCGCCCCTGTACTCGTAAGCTAAAGTAGTTCCATTAGGCCGGTTCTGGCGCAATCGATTTTTTCTGGCTGAGTGATTTTTGGGTCGATGATTTTCTTTAAGGTCCTTCGATTTTTGGGTCGATGGTTTTTTCATGATGTCGGTTTTTTTCAATTGGGTGTGGTTATGAATAATTAATTAGTTATGGGGTGTCAAAAATGTATCTTGTGGGGGGTGGGGTCGGGGGTGTGAAATTGAAATTTGGGTTTGGGGTTGGTAGCGATTGTTACGGATTTGAGAAGAATGAATAACTATATGGATATGACATTTAACAGAGATTTGAATTGGTTTGAGTTTAGTCTTTGGAATGAAAATGGTTTGGATAATTTTGAATTCATTAAGAGAATGAGAAATGAATTGATTCATTGTTTAACACGTTTTTCACCTACTGATGTGTTTGAACTTTTTGATGATCGTGTTTCAATATCTTATGGTGCTGAAGTGCATAACAGAGAAATAAAAATAAAAGATATTTTTAGTATTGAAACTCTTTTTGAGAATTTTTATGAGGGTTGTAAGAATGGTCATGAATATGCTATGAGTTATTACGAATGTGAAATGGATTTTGACGATGATTATAAGGATCTTATTAAACCTTTTGATTATGAATATTATAAAATTCAAAAAGTAACAGTGTTTATGTGTGTTAATGAGACGTTTATGGAAAGAGATGGTTATAATGAGTTGGTAAATGATATAATTTATAGATACCGGGGTTTAGACATTGATTAATAATAAATAAGGAATACATTTGTAACATGGATCGTGTTACAAAAGTATAAAATTTAAATAAGGTCTTAAATAGTGTAGTGATTGGTTTAAGGAGTATCATTTATTAACTCAATGATGCTATGGAGAACTTACCAGTAACAGAGTTGAGGTCAATAGCTAAAAAAGCTGGTGTAAAGGCTGGTGGATTCAGAAAGGCGGAATTGCTCGAAGCGTTATCAGATGTCCAACCCGAGAACTTGACAGTGAATGCACTGAGAATCATAGCCAAGAAGACTGGTACACAAGGCTATGCCAAGATGCGTAAAGCGGAACTCATTAATGTTGTTAGATCCCCACGAGTATCTGAAGCTAATGTTCCAATTTCTGGTCCAAGTAGACCCACAAGAACAAAGCCCGCTCGCGCCTCATATAGAAGGGCCATTGATTTAGCTAAGAATGAAATTAATAAGACCATAGATTGGATAGGATCTAATGTTACAGAACCAACTAAGAGGGCCGTTACTAAGAGATTAAGAAACCTTAAGAAAAAGGTAACTGGTATTCTCAAAGAGAAACCTGACTATTTTATCCCTGAAAGACATGAAATGGCTCTGAAAGGCTTTTTGAAGACTTATATAGTAAAGGGTAGAAGTGGCTATGATCCAACTTCATTCCTTAGCAATGTTAGATCACAATTCTATGTTTTGTTGCGTAAACACAAGAAGCCATTCAAGATGAAGTGTATTTTTTCATGTGGCTTCATAAGGAGGAACAACCAGGATAATCGTGTTATAGAGCGGAGTCAAGGTCATTTTCATTCACAGATGGAGATAGTAACGGCTTCAACAAACGGATTTACTATGTTTGATAATATCAAAGCTAGACTGATTGAATTGGTGGAGAAATATGAGAATGAGCGCTCTGGATGGATATTTGAACATGTGATAGACTTTCGTATTCACATAAATCCATTTCAACCTTTTTCTGGAACTTCATATATTAAATTACCACCTAAATTAGCTGCTAAGAAGGCAATCATAAATGTTAAGAATTATGAAGAAGACCAGGAGTGCTTCAAATGGGCAGTGACATCTGCTGTGTTTCCAAGGAAGAAGGATGCTGGAAGACTAAACAAAGAGATGAGAGAAAACTCAGAGAAACTAGACTGGTCAGGAATAGAGTTCCCAGTATCAGCACTTGGTACAAATCAGATAGACAAATTCGAAAGGCAGAATCCATATGGGATTAATGTTATTGGCTATGAGAACGGTGGTCCAACCCTAATCAGACGTAGTAATAAGTCAGGGGTGTCAAAGATAAACCTACTCTTAATATCAAATGATGAGACAAATCACTACTGCTGGATCAAGAACATGTCAAGACTTATTGAGTATAATAAGAATGAGCATGCTCGTTTCTATTGTGATAATTGCCTAAACTCATTCAGTTCTGAAAAGTCGCTGTATACACATATGGAGTATTGTTTAAACAATGAAGCAGTAAGAGTACAGATGCCTATGAATGAGGATGGCAGTCCAAGATACATTACTTTCAAGAACCACAGAAGAAAGATGCAAGTGCCATTTGTGATCTATGCGGATTTCGAGTGTTTCACGGAGAAGATAGACACTTGTTCACCGGATGATAGGGATAGCTTCACGAATCAATATCAGAAGCATAAGCCATCAGGATTCTGTTATCTTATAAAGTGTTTTGATGATGAGATCTTTGAGCCTAAGTTAGTGATGCTTACAGCCAACTCATCTGATGATGACATACCACAAATGTTCCAGGAAAGCTTGGAGGAGGACATCAAAAAGATCTATAGTCAATTCAAGTCTGAAAAGAATCTTGTAATGAAGAATAGTGATCATAGGCAGTATAGAAAGGCTACTCATTGCCATATTTGTGAGGGTGAATTGGGAAATGATAAGGTGATCGATCACTGTCATCTTACAAGTAGGTACAGAGGGCCAGCCCACAGAAAATGTAACCTGGAATTCAGCACCCCTAAGTTCCTTCCAGTCATATTCCACAATTTGTCTGGATATGACAGTCACTTGTTTATCAAGAAGATGGGAGTACCAGAGGGTAAGATAGATTGTATCCCACTCAATGATGAAAAGTACATCTCATTCACAAAAGAGATTGTGGTTGAAAAGTTCAAGAAGGAGGTAGAAGGGGATGAGGAGGAGGGGAAGGAGGTTCAGATTAAACGCTCCATTAGATTTATAGACAGTTTTAGGTTCATGGCAAGTGGTTTGGCCGGTTTGGTTGACAACTTACCAAGAGAGTCTCTGGAAAATCTCTCGAGGTACTATGAAGGGGGAAACTTTGACCTATTGGCTAGAAAGGGTGTATTTCCATATGATTGGTTTGATGGGTTTGATAAGTTACAAGTTTCTAGTCTACCACCTAAGGAGGAATTCTATTCGATACTATATGATGTTGATATATCAGAGGAGGATTATCAACATGCTGGAAACGTGTGGGATACCTTTGGTATGAAAAACTTTAGGGACTATCGTGATTTATATCTCAGAACAGATGTAATACTATTGGCTGATGTCTTTGAGAACTTCAGAGGGGTCTGTATGAGAAATTATGGATTGGATCCTGCATGGCATTTTACTGCACCTGGATTGGCTTGGGATGCCACATTGAAGATAACCAAGGTGGAATTGGAGCTATTGAGGGATCCAGATATGCTGATTATGATCGAGAATGGTATCAGAGGTGGTATCTCAATGATCTCCACTAGGTATGGTAAAGCTAACAATCCACATATGAAGGAATATGATCCAGAATTGCCTACAAAGCTAATACAATGCTAATGGACTTTATGGCTATGCAATGACCAAGGCTTTACCAACTAATGGTTTTGAGTGGATGGATGATCAGGAATTAACAGATTGGAGAGATCATCCATGCATATTAGAGGTGGATTTGGAATACCCACTAGAGCTACATGATCTACACAATGACTATCCATTAGCCCCAGAGAGATTGGATGTGGAAGGTGTTGTTAAGTTAATCCCTAATTTGAGGGACAAGAAGAAGTATATATTACATCATGAAGCACTGAAACAGTATTTATCTTTAGGATTGAAGTTAATCAAGGTACATAGAGGGATCAAATTCGAAGAATCGGAGTGGTTGAGGTCATACATTGACTTGAACAATAGTCTTAGAGCTAAAGCTGAGAATGACTTTGAAAAAGATTTCTTCAAATTAATGAACAACTCAGTGTTTGGTAAGACTATGGAGAACATCAGGAAGAGGGTGGATATTCAATTAGTCACTAATGAGAAGAAAGCACGTAAATTGATTGTGAAGCCAAACTTCCATCATAGGAATATATTCTGTGAGGAATTGACTGCTTTCCATATGAAGAAAACTAAACTGCTCTTTGATAAGCCCATTTACTTAGGACTGGCTATTCTGGATTTGAGTAAGATAACCATGTATGACTTTCATTACAATTACATAAAGCCAAAGTATGGAGATGATGCCAAGTTGTTATTCACAGATACAGATTCCTTAGCCTATGTGATACAGACTGAGGACTTTTACAATGACATAAGCCCAGATGTGAGAGACAAATTCGATACCAGTAACTATCCCAAGGATCATCCATCAGGAATTGAAACCGGAGTTAATAAGAAGGTCGGAGGTATGTTCAAGGATGAAGCTGGCGGTGAACAGATAATAGAATTTGTGGGTCTAAGAGCCAAACTATATGCTTTCAAAACGGATAAACAGAAAGAAGTCAAGAAGTGTAAGGGTGTGAACAAGGCAGTGGTGAGTAAGAGTATAAGTTTTGAGGATTACAAGACTTGTCTTTTCAGTGGTCAATTTCAGAGAAGGAAGATGAATACCATAAGGAGTCATAAGCATGAAATCTACACTGAAACAATTAATAAGATTGCATTATCACGCGAGGACGATAAACGTGTGATAATGGAAGATGGTGTAAATACTTATGCACATGGTCATTTCAGGACGCTAGAAGGTGGTGATTCAGTGTCTTGGGGTACAAATTGAAGTTCCTCACGAACAAATCCCCGTTTTGGACCTCCATTCAAATAGTACAAGACTGGTTGACCCGGCTCAATTATGGTTCGGGCCAAATCATAGACCTCAAGACTCCATATAGGAGCAGTAGCCCTTCGTTTGTCTCCACCTTCATCTTCACCAGGGGCATATAGATATCTGACTTGAACATCTGGAGGTAATCTCTTCTCATCCAATCCCACAGGTCGCTTATAGTCTGGAGTTTTAGTGCCAATTGAATCCATTTTCAAAGCTTCCTCAGGCTCTTTACCAGTAATACGGGTGGTCTCACTATTGAGGGTCTTCATGATGTCGGTCAATCTATTCACCCAAACTGTAGATCGGGTATCACTAACCATCTCTTGAGCGTATTGATGGCTGAATAACTTCTCACCGAGAGTCCTATTAGCCCTCTCAACAAAAGCCTGAGCTCTATGATTCCCAGCTTCACTCCGCTGGATTGTAACTTGATGCTTATTCATAAGATTTGTTACATCACCCTTGAATTCTGTTCCTGGATCCACCATTAATGTTTGTGGCCACTTCAACTTACGGGAATAAATCCTTTGAAAGGCATTAGCAACTTCACCACTCTCCTTTGAGGTCAATGCCTCAGCATCCTTATACCTTGAACCAATATCAATCACGACTAAGGCATAGCGGTATGTTTTTCTTCTCACTGTATCATGAGGAAGAAACAACAAGTCCGCTTGATGAATCTGATTAGGCTTATTCACACTCCAATGTGGCCTGGGTATATACTTGGGGGCTGGGAGATAAATTTGCCACAAGGCTTGCTTCTCCAACCACTCTTTAGCGACCTTTTCACTAACTTTGGCTGCTTTGGCTAATTTGGGTATGGCTGAGTATCCTTTCCAGTATCCATCAGTGGAGTAATATAATCGATTTAAAACGTTAGAATCATTCATTTATAAACAAGAATATAAGCATTTAAAATGAGTTCTATATCAAATATTCTTGATCCAAATCATCTTCCAAGGATTCGTGGAGGGTTGAAGGCAGCAACTTCGTTGTATAGAGTCACGTTAAATCCATCATCAGCCGAACCTGGTGAGACATTATACATAGAAATTCCAAAATTGAGTGAAAATTTAGTGATTGTGCCTGGTAGCGTCTACATCACCTTTGATATGGTTGTAACCGGGCACAAGGACAACACTCTTGTTAATAATTTGGGAAGGAATCTAATTTCACAATATAAGGTTCTATTTGGTGGTGAAATCATAGAGGATCTTAGTAGATTTGATTTATTCAAAACTTATCATGATTTGTTTTTGACAAGTGAAGATCGTGAGAATAGATTGAGACAGGGTATATCTGATGTTAACATAAGGAAGATTAGAACCAATGCAGGCAATAAAGATACATCAAAAGCAAGGCATAATACTTTAGCCGCGATTCATAACACTAGATATGCTATTCCATTGGATCATACAATTCTCAAAGATCATGGAGTATTTTATCCAATAGGATTACCACATCCACTTAGATTTGAATTGACTTTGGCTAAAGTTTCTGATGTTGTAGTTTATTCAAACAGTGAAACACCGGCTAATTATAAATTAATAAACATGGAAATGGAATACCAGTGCATATCAAATGATTATTTAGCAAGAGAGGCTGTATCGTCCTACAAAGTTGGAAAAGGATTCACGTATGAAAAAGCACTTCTTCACAAAACTTTTACAATCTCTGAGGCTAATGATGCTGTGATAAATCAGCATATTAATGTGCCAAGGAGATCTATGACTGGTATACTATGTCTTTTCACTGCCCCTCATGCAGAAGGACTTATGGATTCTGAGATTTTTGCAAACCCAAAGATCACATCAGTTAAGATTGACATAGATGGAGTGCCCAGCAAAGTTTATTTGAAAGGTATGATGGCGACTGATTTGTGGCAATCCATAATTAAGCGAGTTGGTCTTAGTGATTCAATTAAGGAATCTGATTTCTATACAGATAAATTCGCTTTGTGGATTGATTTGAGGACTTATCCAGATAATGATATCCATGGAAATGGTTTGAAAATTGTTGCTACTCGTGATGGTGTGGCTTTAGAAATTAAGAGAGAAAAGGTTGGAACTAGAGTTCTTACATGCTATATGTTTGTTATTGCTGACGCTATCATGAACATTAAGAATGGGGGCCTAGAGGAGATTAAGTATTAGGCTGCTATATGTTTTTCTTCTCACGTTTTCATGAGAAGAAACATTAATCTAAAGGATTTGATGTATTGAGTAATGATGAATGAACTCAAAGATATGATTCCATTCAATTGCATCATCACTGGTCCCACGAATTGTGGAAAGACCCAATATATAGTGGAACAGCTTCGAGGTCACTATAGGCAGGTATTCGATTATATTGTGTTGATTTGTCCAACATATGCCCATAACAAGACTTATAGAGGCTTTGCAAAGGGGGATAAACGATTCTTTGTACTCTCACCAGACGCGAGTGATCATGACGAAATCAACAATTTGTTGATGGATTGCTCATCATTCTTCTCAGATATTAATGCGTTCATAATACTGGATGATTGTGCCGTTTCAAAGGATCTGAAGAATAGATCCAACAAATTCATCGATTTAGCGTTCTCTGGGAGACATATAGGGATATCAGTGTGGGTTCTAACTCAGCAACTGACATCCATAGCCAAACCATTCCGTGAAAATGTAGCTTGTGTGGTTTCATTCCATAATCCATCACAAACGGCGATGAAGATGCTTTTCGAGGAGTATGGCGGAGACCTAGATGCCGAAACTTGTAAAAGATATAAGAAGCATCTTAAGAATGAAAAGTATGCCAGGCTATGCTTCTCCCTTAGGCATCCATTCCAAAATTATTTAGAGATACCGGCTATTACGGCATAATCATGACAACTCCCGAAGATATCATGAATGGTGAAACTGTTGTGAATGATCATCAAACAATAAACACTCCTGATGATGATTTGAAATCCAAAAGAGAAGAACTCTCAATACTAGCTTGTCTAGGCTCTACCAAGGAGTATATTGGTATGCAAATGACCCTTTCTGATATACATAAATTATCAGAAAAGGATGTTGAAAAGTACTACAAGAGGTATAAGATGGTGTCTGGTAAGAATCTAGCTGATGGACTAATAGATCCTCCTTTACATCTATTAGCTAAACTAGTTAATTGGTGTCTTAGTAGTTATGGTGGAATAGATGAACCAGACGCTCTAGTAAATGATTGGAAGAATAACCAATTGGTTAAGCAATGGCTATCAGAAGTGTCTGGTTCAATAGTAGTAAAGGGTGGAATAGCTGCTACATTACTAATAATAGGTATTATGACTATTAAGCATTTCAAACTAAGAGAGCCCCCTCCTGCTATTACATTTGATGATCAAACTAATACAAATCAAGTTGGAGTTGACACTGTCCGGTAATACAAAAAATTTAAAAATTAAGTTAGCCGTGCCAGGAATGTGTATACGCAACAGAAAGCAAACAACATGTCACAATCTTCTAGTGCCTCTTCAACTTCATCATTGAAAACTCGTTTTGTGCCAATTGACGAGACTAATTTTGATTGGGATTCCATAATTGTGGAGGATCCTGTGATTAACAAAAGGTACAAGTGTTCCTTTTCCAAAGTGTTTGTAATGGATGATGGTCAAAAGAAGGAAGTATCCTTTGAACTGCCAAAACAAGATATAACGAGTCTGTCTTATTCTTACAAATATGAAAAGAGAGAAGCCAAGGAGATCAAGGACATCAATGGAATACAGGTTAACTATCCATTGACATCATTCCATACCAAAGATGATCCAACTGATGTAGAAGAAGAAACTAAGAATAGGATTGATAAAATTATAGAGACTATAGGCTCTACTCTTAAAAAATTCTACAAAAATAAGGAGATTCAAGTACTAATGCCGGAACTTAGTAAGGCTAAGAAGAAGTTACTACAAGATGAGCCAAATGATTTGGTGAAAGTACCATATTCATTTCCAAAAAAATAAGGCTACTGGTATGATTGACAGTTCAAAGCCATTATCTATGTATCTAAATTTCAAGACCAGTGGATATGGTAGTAAACTAAAAAGTCATACTGTATTCAAAGGCCGTAAAAGGAATGATACTTATAGAGACTACTTGTGGGACAAGGATAAAAACACCAGAGCATGTGCACATATAGCATTAAAATGGGACAGTATATAATAATAATAATAATAATAATAATAATAAATATTTAAAGAGGATATTCCCGTCACGTTATGTGGTTTTCAGGGAAGTCCTCTGACAAAAAACATAACTAAAAAGATAAAAAAGATAACAACTATAAAATATATGAAGAACATCAGGCTACAACTAATTATTAAAAGTCCGATCTAAAAAATATTCATTCAAATGTCTTTTAAAAATGTTTTTTGGCATTGGCTGTCTAATTGAAAGTGGCAAATTTTGCCATTCAATAGTTGCTTGATAGCAAGTTAATCTTCGTCCCCACTCAGTCCTGATTCTACCAAAGCGTGGAAGGTGACCATTTCTTGTGTTGTATCCATGGGTGTTCAATGACGAATTGAAATTTTCAAAATGTTCTGGAATATTTCTTTTAATGGCATTCTGTACGAGAAAACAACGATGGATACGACGTCGATCCTTTTGGTCCACATGGTGCAAGTGATTTTATTGCATCTGCAAAATTAGTGATTCAACAAATTAAGCTAAGTAAGCCCATATTTGAATTTGAACCAGTGGAAGATGAAGAAGAGGTATTTAGTGATTCAGAGTTTGAGGATGATGAGGATGAGGAGGAGGAGAAGGCTTAATTTGGTAATAGTACTGTAGAAAAAATGTTTAGTTTCCTAGTATATATCTTACTAGGAGACTTAAAGTTTAGAATATATAAGTTCATAACATGTCTGAAGAAATACAAACTGAGCAAATCACTAGAGAGCCTTCTGTCAAAACAAAGGTTAAAGACCCCAAGAGAGTTCAGGCTGGTAAAACGTTATCAGAAAAGAATAAGAGGGCTAGAGAAGCTTTGAAACGTGAGGAGGAAAGGAAAAAGGAGGAAAGGGAAAAGGAAGAAAGGGAAAAGGAGGAAAGGGAAAAGGAGGAGAGTGAAAAGAAAGGGGAGAAGGGCTCTGGAAGGGATTGGATACCAAACATGTCATCCCAAACTGTTATTCTGACTATAGGTGCAATTGGCCTCACCGCCTATGCCTTATTCACAAACTATAGAGATAGAATAGCTGATTTGCATGTACCAACACCAACTCGTATATTTAATCCACCACAGCCCAGAGTCATAGAAAGTCAGCCCGTCAAAGAAGAGGAAAATAGCTTAAAAGATGAGATGTTGTGATCATAAATGGCTGAGAATAAGCTCGTAAAGACAGTTACTGACTCTGTAGTGCTCGTTGGATTGTCGGCTGGTATGGGCTGGCTGACCAAAAAGGCTCTTCGGGAGACATTCACCGGTGACCCATCGACCAGTCTTATGAACTATGGTAAATGGGTGCTTGTGTTGAGTATAAGTATGTATGTCAAAACCTATTTAGAGGATCAGAAGATATTACCCACAAGTGTATGATGGATTTCAATGAGGCATTCAGATATGGTAAAGATGATTATGGTGTTGAATTAATGGAGCACATTAGAAGGTCATACGTTACCGAGTTATATAGGGTTGAAGGGCATTATGATATTAGATATGATGATGATGGGCATGTGAATTTTCGAGAGATACCAAGCAATGAAGAGTTATTCAAATGGTACTACGATAGACATAGTCAACTTGAATATTCTCATAATGAACCTAAATTGAAAGATTTTGTTTTGAAACATATCACAATGAAGCCAATAATACTC
The DNA here is from genome assembly GCA_949710005.1 of Ricordea florida. Classification (NCBI taxonomy): domain Eukaryota; kingdom Metazoa; phylum Cnidaria; class Anthozoa; order Corallimorpharia; family Ricordeidae; genus Ricordea; species Ricordea florida. The sequence continues at coordinate 4,455,877 of OX453276.1, read as the reverse complement.
AAAGAACTACCACTAACAGAAGAAGAACAACCACAACTACGACCACACCCATTAGTATCATTTACACTCGGAATGCTCTCAGCCATCGTAATATCATATCCATTATTGAAAATTTTTAAGAAGAATAACAAGCAATCTGATAATAAACCCGGCCTGAAAAATTCTAAGTCTTGATTTTGTATCATTGCGCATGCGTTGAAATTGTTTAAGAGTAAAACATCAAATGATAAATGGCGACTATAGCAATCATGCTTGGAGGGGCAGTCCTCAATGCAACAGCCTTCATTGGTGGAAATTATTTAGCAAAGGTCATTAGCGGCTCATCTTCAGCTGAACTCCAACTTGAAAGGGAGAGGCATGACAAGGCAATGGAGCAGTTCCAAAAAGATTATGCTGCTGACCAAAAGAAACGAATGGCAAGGATTGACTTTATTAATCGTAGGAAGGGTGATGAGAATCAAGCCTCTGAGAACATATCAAAGACAGATGAAGCTTTGAGATTGTACAATCAAATCGGTAATCCTCCAAAATTCTCAGACTATTATAGACCCAGTTCAGATCAAAAGACTGGAGAAATGGTTTATGTTTCTGGAGGAATGTTAGTCTTGGGATATATTGTCAGCAAGTGGATATAATGACTGACAAAATAACAGATAACACAATGACTCCCCATGAATATATTCGTTTGGTAGGATTTAGAGCTGAACAGTTGAAGATGGGTAATAAACCATAAGAGTGAACTCAAACAGCGTCTCTTATCACTGCTTATAATTAGAAAGATCCCAGACTGTAATTCAAAGACTGGTTTCCGCGATGAAATATGGGACCCAAACGACATGAATATACGAGACTTTTGAATCAATTTAGAAAGTTCCCATATTCAACTTCAAATATGGCAACTGCTTATGATCCTGATTTAGATCCGACTACACTAAATGAGCCAGGTGATGATGATGGAGGTCATGATGATGATGGCGATGATACACTTTATTTGAGCCCAATCACAAAGACATCAACCACTCGTCCAATTGACCCTTATGAAGAGGAGGAAACATCATTTGGTGGTGGTGAAGCTCAGCCCTTGATAGATACCAAGATTAGAGATCAAGATGATGCTGAAGAAGAAATCAAAAGATTTTTCCCATATGCCAAGACTTCTGAATTCATCAAAGGTGTTGGCAGATCAATTAGTGGACGAATAGAGAAAGTATTTTTGAAATTGAAGAGGGCAAACGCTCGCGAATACATTTTATTACCCAATGGTGAATTCACTGAAGATCTGCCGAAAGGATTGAAAGAAAGTCTAGGCCCAAGAGCCCTAGAGGTTATAGAAGCTAATAATGATGAGATAACTAAGAAAAAAGGTTTGGTTACTAAACTCAAGGATAAGCTAAAATTCCATAGGGACAAGCCGCTGAAGACACCAGAAGAAAGTAGCCAAATAGAGACTCTGGAGAGGGAAATTGGTGAGCAGGAGGAGGAGATAGCTAACCTGGAAGGTGAGAATGAAAAGATACAAGAACGAATGTCATTACGGGATCGTGTGAAGGCTATATTCAAGAAATATGGATTCACAGTCTTTGCTGTAATGAGTGCAGTTGGAGTGGTCATTGGTGTTATAGTCTCCAATCTCTCCAAAGGGCTCTCAAGATTGGGTAAAGGGGTTGGTGATGGACTAAAAACCCTTGGTAAGAAACTTGGTGAATTATTGCCTGGGATGGTGGGCGCTATTGTAAGCTTTCTATTCAAGACTGCTGGAGAGGTCATTTCATTCCTAGGGAAACATGCTTGGCTGTTAATAATGGCGATTGTGCTTTACTTCATAGAAGAGTTAAAAAGGAAACGTAAATGAATCAAATGAAGACCTATTGCGTCAAAGAGAAAAAGCTGACTGATTGTGTGCCTGGTAGTGAAACCTTTACCAAAACATCCAAGGGGAGGCCGATGATGAAGTGTAAATGTTCCAGCTGTGGCATCATCAAAACTCGATTCCTATCAGATGCTGATTATCGAAATTTAAAGGTGAATAAGGAGTAATCAAACAAAATGTTGAGCATTACTATGTATGAGTCTGAAACTAGGGTGTATTTGGATCCCCCACTGGAAAAGGTTCGGGAGATACAACTCCTTGACTGTATTATACCCAAACGATTAGTGAACTTCAAGGATCGACAGGGCTTTCTCAAGGAGGATAATCGGCCCATCATAATAATTCAACCCGGTACGTACATACTCTCTACGTGATATACACGTAATATTTCTGAACGATACGGATAATGCCAAGCTATCGATCATTGAGACTGACACTGTTGATTACCTGTATTCTAATAAGAGCTTCAACATTAAACTTACAAGAGGGCTACAAGTTGGTCTTGGGGTGCCTGAAACCATAACCCCTGGAAAGTTGTACCCTATAAATATACAGATTAAGGAGCCACTGAGACTTATGTGTAGTATAGTGGACAATAAGTCATCATATATGAATAACACTCAATCTGGAGAACCTGTGAAACTCTCGCCCTCACACCTCCTTGCCAACATACCATCACAGGATTACCCAGCCATTCCAGTTCAAAAATATAAGAGCCCCATAAACTACTTCGACTTAAGCATCTTAGACATTAAATGGAAGAAACTTGATCTGAAGGGTTCTCCCATAACTTTCAGTTTAAGATTTAGATAACATCTTAAAAGTAAGTAATAATCATTCCAAAATGGCTGAATATAAGACAATATATCCCAACTTAGAGGCTACTGCACCTCCTGCACCTCCTCCAACCCCCACTGATGGACCATCATTCAGGCTTCAACAATGTTGTGATGCTTTGAATAGGCTAAAGTCTGAATTAAGCCACTATGAAACAGTACTCAAAAAATATAACCGATCCAAGGGTGTACTAATGAATGCAAGCTCTACCTGTGGTATATTGTCTTGCGTTTTGGCAGCTGGTGGATTGGGCACATCCCTTAGTGGAGTTGGAATCATCGCATCTGTACCATTGGGTGTAGTAAGTGGCGTATTTGTGTGCGCATCCATAGCATGTCAACAAATATCCAAGAATCTATCGAAGAAAGCTGTGAAGCATCAAAACACCATCACACTGGCCAAATCCAAGATAAACACCATTGAAGACCTGGTTTCCAAAGCCCTTCGTGACAATAAGATCTCTGATGAGCAGTTCTCATTGATTATAGAAGAACTCAAGAACTTTGAAAAGCTCAAGGCTGAAATAAGGGCTAAAGCTCAAAAAAATATGAATGGAGAGGACCCAGTGGTATTGAGACAGAGAGTACGCAAAGAAATACTCAAAGAACTAAAAGGAGGACAATAACTATAATTTATGAAAATCATAAATATTAGCTTAAAAGTTTGAACCCTTCTACCCAAATTATCTGACTATGAGCATAATACTGAAAGACTTACTCAATAACTTCAGAAATAAGTATCCAGAAGCTAACCATGACAAATTCAAATTTGTGACTGGTCATTATATAGGTTACATTAAATGGAAACATAATGGGATGACGATCATGTCTTATGATGACCTCACTAGCAAGCCATTGACTGATAACCTATCACCCCGTTTGAAAAGACTACTATGGATAGATTTAGGATTGGATGATGATGAATTGAGCTCATTCCCAAAGAGTTTGATAATACACCCATCTCATGCTAAATTTATCAGAAGGTATCCAAAATGTAAACTTGAAAAATTCCGTCTTTCAAACACACATATTGACGTCGTTAAGTGGAAATATGTGAATCTTTACCCTATGATTCAATTTGAAGTAGAACTTAAAATAAAAGATGATGGTAGTGTCTCATTTGATAATGAAATACCAAAATATGTCGAGAATATGATTCTTGAAGATCTTGGCGTGTGTAACTAATGGCTTAAAAGTTTGAACTCTTCTACCCAAATTCTGGATAGAAGATGGGCTTACTCAATGACTTCAGAAATAAGTATCCAAAGGCTGATTTGAACCAATTCAAATTTGTGAATGATAATTATGGTGGGTATATGGTATGGACACGTAATGGATTAACAATCATGTCTTATGATGACCTCACTGGTAAGACATGGACTGATGACCTTCGACCAGGTTTGAAAAGACTGCTATGGATAGATTTAGGATTGGATGATGATAAATTGAGCTCATTCCCAAAGACCTTGACTATGACTGATCGCTCTTACCAAATACCTGCCATTGACTTTGATGAACCCACAAGTAACACTACAAGCATGTTGACCTCATTGGATATATACGTGTCCAATACGAAAAAATTCACCGCTAAGATGCGTAATGTATTTAAATCCCAAGTTGTGACTTTCAAGTTTGGTAAACAAAGTCGAAAGTGGCTGAACGCACCCGACATGAACTATTGGCCTCAACAGCTGAACTTTGCAGTGTGGTGTGCGACCTCTGGTTGTGGAATAAGTCCTTTTGAAAGTCTCAACTACCCCAAAGTCGTGAGTAGCTTCATTAAGTTTCATGTATACTTCACCATAAGACGAATATTGTATGAATTGAGTCTTCCACTACCTGATGAGCAACCTTTTGTAATAAACAACAACCCTTACAGTAAAGTTGCATACCAAAGATTGTGCGCTGAATTTGGGATTGATACTAATTCTGATTTCAGATGGAAAGGTGGGAGAAACGGGGGTTTGGGTGATATATTCCTTGATTATGGTGCTGGATACCATGGAAGAGGTGGGGGATACCAAAATGTCCATGTGGTAAGGAATTATGATGAAGAGGCTGATCAATGGCCTGGTGAAGGTGGTAAATTCGCTGATGATGGGGGTAAGAAGGAAAAGGGTGATCTCATCTCATTCATCCGTAATGATGACTTTGCCGATTACAAATATGCCTGGTTCATCCCAACTAGTGGCTATGGACTCACTAAAGCTGGACTTGGTAGATTGAATCGATCTGCTGAGGCTTTTGTTTACTGTGTATTGGGGGCTCAAGTCAACACTAGAAATTCGATTGTGGGTACTGGTGGTGGAGCGATCGAGACTCAACAAGAATTCTTGGCTCTGTTTGAGAGTAGTGTGATTGAGAATGACATTTCAAGTTCGATCCAAAGGTACCAACTGGCCACTCAAGAAGCTAAGTTACGGCTTGATTTGGCCATTGCTCCTGGAGTGTGGTTGATGCCGAGTAACATGATAATAAACACAGAGAGTGTGGTTGGATATAACAACAACCTTATGAAGGCCACTGATGAGATGAAATTTGGTACCAACACAAATATAAACCTGGAGACTAAGACTGTTGGAATCAGCCATAATCTGGGATCTTCAAAAGTCAAGTTGCCACATGCAGCTGTAGAAGCTAAACAACCAACACCAACACTAAAGATTGATCCTCAACCTGAAATTAAAGGATCTTCACCAAAAGAAACAACTACTAATCATGAAACCAACATGATAGCATTAACCATTGGAGTTGCCACTATAGCTTGGATAGTATTCAGATAAAAATTGAGATACCCAATCCATAGATCATACCCATTCGTAAATCATGACATCATTGGCAATCGTTGGCAGTAGATACTTCTCTGACAGTAACTTCTTGAAAGAACAAATAAGTAAAGCTCTTAAGAAATGGAAGCTGGATCTCTCAGACATTGAATTCATTGTATCTGGAGGTGCAGAAGGGGTTGACTCCATGGCTAAAGATTTTGCCATTGAAAACGAAATACCCTTCAAGGAGTTTGAACCTCAATGGGACTATTATGGTAAAGCGGCTGGGCCAATTCGTAATAGAGCTATCATGGAGTGTGTAACGCATGTATTGGCCTTACCTTCATATCTTTACTCACCAGGTACTAAGTCAGCTATTAAGATGGCTAGGAAATACAAGAGAGAGGTTATAGTCGTCTATGTGTAATTATTGAGTGAACTTTTGTAACGTGAAGCGCGTTACAAATGTCTTTTTGATATTATAAATTTAGTGGGCCACACTCTTCACAAAATTTCCTTATACGTTGATGTTTACAAACATATTCACCAAAACATATCTTACACCTCATCTTCAGTAGAGGGAAAGTGACAGTTCTAGGCCAGCACTTCAAGACCAAAAACACAAAAAATCCTGCACGCGTGCAGGATTCCAAAAATGATACCATATCATCTTAAAGGAATGACTTGTACATCCAAACTCATCATGCCAAATCAACATCAAACTGTCAAAGAGCTCCGCGCCATTGCCAAGGAGCGCAAGATAGCCAAATATTATAAGATGCGCCGGGGAGAGTTACTAGAGGCGCTGGGGATGCCTGAGGAGGTACATAGTGGTGGAAAATGTAACCATGGCAGGCGTAAGGTTCAGTGTAAGGATTGTATGGGATCACAAATATGCCCTCATCTAAGACAGAAAGCATATTGCAAAGAATGTGGTGGTAAGGGTATATGTATTCATGGTAGAGTAAAGTACTCTTGCAAAGATTGTAAGGGTTCCCAAGTATGTACTCATGGTAGAACTAGGTACAGATGTAAAGAGTGTGGGGGAAAGGGCATATGCGTTCATTACAAACGTAAAGATCGTTGTATAGATTGCCGCGATCTTAGTAAGTTGTAGTAATATAGTGTGCATTTTTGTAACGTGGTTCGCGTTACAAAAATCATATCGAGTCCATCAAGGTGGCGAGTAATTTCAAAAGATGAAAAAAATATTTTCTAAGTTACAGTGATTGGTATGTTTTTGGAGAATGAATCCAAAGAAGTTGAAGAAGTTAAATTCTGTTAAGTTGAAGCTTATAAACAAAGAAAAGTTGAAGACTAAAGATTTCATTGAAAGGAATAAGGTTGAGATTTTATCCTTATTCAAAAAGTATGGAAACTTTATAGGTGAAGTCAGTGAATTCAGAATTAAATTTAATAATCGTAAAAATCATGTTTGTATTAAGAATGATTTACCAATCGATGAAATTTGGACTAAAATAGATGGAGCTAACTCTTATAGAAATATTTTCGGAATGTTAATTAATAGAGGGAGTACTCATGTTGATGAATTAGTTCTTATTATACATACTGATCCAAATAAAAGATTACATAAATACAGGTTTGATTATTTGTGTGAAGAATTAATAGCTGTGGCATGGGGACCAAGTAGGGTTGTAGATTGGTGTCTTGATTTTGAGGAGTCAAAGGCTTTGAAAGAGCGTTGGGGGATTGATAAGTTATAATAATATAGTGTGCATCTTTGTAACGCGAACCACGTTACAAAAATCATATCGAGTCCATCAACGAAACAAAGCCCAAGCCAATCCACCAACTACGATTATCAGTGTAATCATATTATTTTCATGTTGTGTGGTTTCAGGCTCTTTGATTTCAGGTTTAACAACCATCATTGGTGTTTTCACCTGTACAGCTTCAGTTCTTGTGTCTGCATGTGGTAACTTAACTTTCGAAGATCCCAAGTTATGGCTTATCCCTACAGTCTTGGTCTCTAGGTTTACATTTGAGTTAACTCCAAACTTCATGTCACCCATGGCCTTCATTAGGTTGTTGTTGTAACCAACCACACTCTCCGTGTTTATGATCATATTACTGGGCATTAGCTAAACTCCAGGTGCAATTGCCAGATCCAATCTTAACTTTGCTTCCTGAGTTGCGAGTTGGTACCTTTGTACTGAACTTGATATGTCGTTCTCAATCACACTACTTTCAAATAGAGCCAAGAACTCTTGCTGTGTTTCAATTGCACCACCACCCGTGCCCACAATCGAGTTTCGTGTATTAACTTGCGATCCCAGCACACAGTAAACGAAGGCCTCAGCAGATCGATTCAGTCTACCCAGCCCAGCCTTGGTGAGTCCATAACCACTCGTTGGGATGAACCAAGCATACTTGTACCCAGCAAAGTCATCATTTCGAATGAATGAGATGAGGTTACCTTTTTCTTTCTTACCACCATCATCTGAGAATTTACCACCATCACCGGGCCATTGGTTAGCATCTTCATCATAGTTTCGAATCAAATGAACATTTTGAAATCCACCACCTCTTCCATGGTAACCAGCACCATAATCAAGGAATATATCACCAAGACCATGGTTTCGCCCGCCTTTCCATCTGAAATCAGAACCATTAGCGATCCCAAATTCAGCGCATAATCTTTGGTAAGCAACTTTACTGTAAGGGTTGTTAGCTATGGCAAATGGTTGTTCATCAGGCAAAGGCACATTCAATTCGTACAGTATTCGCCTTATGGTGAAATACACGTGAAACTTTACAAAGCCAGCCACCACTTTGGGGTAGTTCAAACTTTCAAAGGGGCTGACACCACATCCAGAGGTTGCACACCACACTGCAAAGTTAAGCTGTTGAGGCCAATAATTCATGTCGGGCGCGTTCAACCACTTTCGACCTTGCTTTCCAAACTTGAACGTGACAACTTGTGATGTGAACACGTTTCGCATCTTAGCGGTGAACTTTTTCGTATTGGACACGAATATATCCAAGGATGTCAGCATGTTTGTTGTATCACTGGTGAAGTCATCAAAGTCAATGGCTGGTATTGGGTACGAGCGATCGGTCATGGTCAAACTCTTTGGGAATGAAGATGCATCATCATCATTCAATCCTAAATCTGCCCACAGCAGTCTTTTCAAACGGGGTGAGAGGTCTTCAGTCCATGTCTTACCAGTGGGGTCATCATAGGACATGATTGTTGTACCATTAACTTTCCATCTAATGTATCCTCCATAGATATCAGTCACAAATACGAATTGGTCACGGTCAGCCTTTGGATACTTATTCCTAAAGTCATTGAGTAAGCCCATCTTCTATCCAGTGTTTGGGTAGAAGGGTTCAAACTTTTAAGTCATTAGTCTACATAAATATTTTACCAAAGATCCAATATGCTAAATATAATGCTGCACAAGCTTTGATAACTCCGTTTGTTATGGATAAATTTCTCTTTGTATTTAAAACCTCTGCATACACACCACGAAGTTGATTTTCAGTTGCATATTTTGGAGTTTGGTTATTCATGAAATCTGTAATAGCACGTGCTAAAGATTCACATTTCTCTTCATTGGATTGTCTATTAGCCATGATTATGTTCTTAGTATAACCACCTTTTTAAGTCTATTTGGACTAGTATATGTTTTGCTCATAAGTTATGTTTAGGACTCTCCTTTTAGTTCTTTGAGAAGCTCTTCTCGTACTCTCTGTTTCACAACCGCAGGATCGTACTCCTTCACTGAATTTTTTTGATCCTTGAGTCGGATCTGAGCTTTCAGTACTTCAAACTTCTTGAGCTCCTTGATAATCAAGGAGAACTCCTCGTCAGAGATCTCATTATCGCGAAGCGCCTTGGACACCAAGTCCTCGATTGTGTTTATTTTGGCCTTGGCCAGCGTAACTGTATTTTGGTGCTTAACCGCTTTCTTTGCCAGGCTCTTGGAGATTTGTTCACATGCTATGGATGCGCCAACAAGTATACCACTCGTCACTCCCAATGGTATAGCTACCACAATTCCCACACCACTCAGAGATGTACCCAATCCACCAGCCGCTAAAATACAAGATAGGATACCACAGGTCGAGCTTGCGTTTATGAGCGCGCTTTTGGACCGGTTGTACTTTTTTAGTACCATCTCGTAGTGATTCAATTCAGCCTTCAGCTTATTCAAAATGTCACAACATTGTTGTAATCTGAAAGTAGCGCCATTAGGGGGAGGCGCCGTCGCAGGCAAGTTGGGGTAGATTCCTTTGTACTCACCCATGTTTGGTTACGGATCTCACGTATTTTTAAAATGTTATCTGAATCGCAAACTGAAGGTGATGGGAGACCCATTCAGATTCAATTTGTTCCATTCAATGTCGAGGATGCTCAGATCGAAGTGATTTATGGGGGTTTTAGATTTAAGAACGGGAATGACTGGATAATCCTGTGATGGTATGTTTGCAAGGAGTTGTGAGGGTGAGATCTTCACGGGTCCTGTAAATCGAGCATTGTTCATATAGGATGACTGGTTATTCACTAGACTGCACATAAGTCTCAGGGGCTCCTTGATTTGGAGATTTATGGGGTATAACTTACCAGGAGTTATGACTTCAGGTAAACCTAGAGCAAATTGCAGTCCTCTCGTAAGTTTGATGTTGGAGTTCTTGTTGGAGTACAGATAATCAACAGTATCAGTCTCAATGATCGATAGCTTGGCCTTATCCGTATCATTGAGAAATATCGCGTGTATACCACGCAGAGAGTATGTACCGGGTTGGATTATTATGAGGGGTTGATTTTCCTCATTGAGTATGCCCTGTCGATCCTTGAAATTCACCAATCGTTTGGGTATATTGCAACCCAGGAGTTGAATCTCCCAAACCTTGTCCAGGGGAGGGTCCAAGTACACCCTGGTTTCAGACTCGTACATTGTAATGCTCAACATTTATATTCAACGACGCCTCTTCTTTAATTCGTCTACAAAGTACACTACAACAGCGAGGATCAATAGCCAAGCGTTCTTACCCATAAATGAAATGACCTCCCCAGCGGTCTTGAACAGGAAACTCACGATCGCCCCCACCATACCAGGCAATAACTCACCGAGTTTCTTACCGATGGTCTTCAGCCCGTCCCCCACACCTTTGCCCAATCTGGATAGGCCCTTGGAAAGATTAGACACGATAACGCCGATGACCACACCAACGGCGCTCACAACGGCAAATACCGTGAAACCATATTTTTTGAAGATCGCTTTCACCCTATCTCGCAATGACATTCGCTCCTGGATTTGCTCATTCTCACCTTCCAAGTTAGCTATCTCTTGCTCTTGTTCAACAATTTGTTCCTCGATGGTCCAGGGGCGGATCCAGGATTTTACATGAGTGACTTGCGGCATGAGTGATTTTCAACTAGGGGGGTTTGGGGGCATGCTCCCCCAAGAAAATTTGAAATTTAGTGCTCCCAGAATGTAATTTTCCTGCATTCTGAGAGCACTTTAAGCCATTCAGGATAACAGTACCTCCTCAGAAAGGCATAATTCTGTACAAAAAAGTCAATTCTGTGTATTTACACAGACAAACCAGAATAACATTAATTTTTTTTTTGTCCAGAAATTTGCCTTTCTGTGTCTAAGGAGTCTAGCATGTGTATTCTGTGTATTTACACAGACAAACCAGAATTTGAAATTTAGTGCTCTCAGAATGCAATTTTCCTGCATTCTGAGAGCACTTTAAGCCATTCAGACACATTAACAGTTCCTCCTCAGAAAGGCATAATTCTGTACAAAAAAATCAATTCTGTGTATTTACACAGACAAACCAGAATAACATTAATTTTTTTTGTCCAGAAATTTGCCTTTCTGTGTATAAGGAGTCTAGCATGTGAATTAAGATTGAGGGCTACTTTTGAAAATGTAGTAGATCTGCTGCCTGGATTGCTGTCTTGGATGCTTGTGGGGGTGCCAATAACTTTCCAATGGGAATCAGGTCAGTTAGCTCAAAGTGGGAATGTTTCTTTAAGAAACATTGTTGTGGAAAGTATCAGGAAAACTGAAAAGTTGGAATCATACTTGCCTTTTTCAGCCTTTCAGATCAGTGTATAAATTAATGTGGTCCAATGAGCTCAGACTGAGAGAATATGTGAAAACCATTTAAGCTTATCAAGTGTCAGTGGAAAAATAACTCTAAAAACTATTGAAGAATGACTTTTTTGTCCAGATATAAGTATTAATACAATTGTACCACAGACACCAGTTATGTATCTGTATTGTTCTCCATCAGTTTAAGGATTACATCAATCCAGATGGAACATAACTCACAAGTACTCTAGAAACACTAGTGACTGCCTGGTACAAAATTATTCATTTAAAATATTTTCCATTCTCATTCTTCTGGGATGTAAATTAGCAAATAAATCTATAATTTGTTCAAGATCTAATTCCATTTCCCTATGGGCATGCATCAGTGCTAATCCATTCAGTCTATATCCTGGACCATTGTACTTCTCAAATAAGTCTTCAGATTTCGGAGGGTTGAAATGGACCTTTCGCAAGATGCCGATGAAATAGGAATAGTGATCAGGATTTGAAGTATAGTATATCCTCACAAAGGTAGAATCCTACAAACTCTTCTCTGACTGTTTTGGTCGAATCGAGAAATCTGATCACCACTGAAAGGTTTTTTTTTATTTGATATGTCAGCTGCTTCGTCAGACATAATAGAAAAATATTTGCTGTCCCTGCTTTTCCTGTGACAAATTATTCACTATGATAGCACCCACAGTTGTAATCATCTCATTTTGAATGGTTTTAGAAATATAAGTCGCATTTCTGGGAGCGGTTTCCAGGTGATGTTTTAGTGTTTGGTCGCCGCTGTCAATTCGAAATTCTAACAGTGCATGGAAACTACCGGAAAGACTGCCATTTCCTCGATCATCATCTCGTGTACCTGTGAAGGCTATGTTGTTTTTTCCGCAGAAAATTATTGTTTTAAAAAGGGATTTCAGAATTTCGCGATTTCTATTGATTTGCTGTTGAAGTAAATTGTTGATCTGCTGATCAATTGGAACCGCTTCTCTTCTCATGTTTCTCAGAAAATTCTCCATTGCGATCACTGCAAAATTATGCATCTCACATTTCCCGCTGGCATGTTTGGTAAAACGTGAAACGGCGGACGTCCAAAGTGTGAGTGGAGACTTGAACAATTTGTCTAGTTTATTCGTATTTCGCCCCCACTGGACTCCAAAACAAACAAACGGTAAACAAAATGCACCATCGACATATTTAGAGTATGCTAGCCAGGGAAATCTTTTCAGCCAGCTCCACACAAAATGACGGCTAGAATTCGAACATTCCACGGAAATCAAATAGCTCACCTGGTTTCCACACATTCTCTATGAACTTGTCCTGGTCCGAATATGAGTTGACTTCCTTGAAAACCAAGCCAACATCATACTGTGAACAGTCCTCCTTCCGACAAACTGGATCGCCTCGAACCATCATTTATAATTAAAATTTCCCTTGTCTTCCTCCGTAGCAAGTTACTTTATTCTTTATTCTTTATTCAACATTTCTTTATACACGGTTAAAAATCATCAGGTAATACTAGTATTTAATATTTAAAAATTAATACTAATAAACTATTAATAAACAGTCCATTGTAAATACTAATTAATAAAAATTTGAAGTAAAAATTCCTAATTAAATATTTAGCTAATCCTGTTTTCCATGAATGCCGTGTCTAACTTTACTTTTAAATTGATTAAATGATTTTATCATCCTGAGATTGCAGGGTAGGCTGTTCCAGAGAATTGCACCACTGTAACTAAAGCTGTTTTTCATATAGTTAGTTCGTGGATGAGGTACAACCAGTTTGTTTTCGGAATCCCTTAAAGAATAGCGCATTCCACTACGTTTTAGAAATTTGGACGATAGGTATTCAGGAACCAAGCCATTTAAAGATTTATATACCATTAAGGCTTTCTGAATTTGACGCTGGGTACACAAATCTTTCCAACCCAGTTGTCGTATTAGACCTTTGGCATCAGTATCATAACTAGAAAAAGTTAACACGCGAGCAGCGCGGTTCTGAAGCTTTTGTAGCCTATCCGACAAAGTTTTACCGGAATTACCCCAGACAAGATTGCAGTAGTCAAAATGAGGTTGAATTAGAGCACTGTATATATAAAGCAGTGTAGCTGGTGGAACAAAAGGCCTAACTCGTTTTATGGCACCAATCCCAGATGCAATCTTTTTAGACAATTTATCAATATGGGTTTGCCAAGTTAGGTTTTCGTCGATCAACACACCGAGCGATTTGACCGAGGAGACATGGTTTATTGGAACATTATTAATTGAGAGCTCAAGTGTATCTGGAAGGGTATTCAATCTTTGTCTAGAACCAATCAACATAAATTCAGTTTTTGTCGCGTTTAAAGTAAGTTTGTTAGAAGTAAGCCATTTGTTTAAATTACTTAGTTCATGATTTAGATTAGACTGTATGGAGCTCAAATCCGCTCCCGCATATGTGATATGGGTGTCATCAGCATACATCCGAGACTGACATGATGATAAGCAGTTGGGCAAGTCGTTAATGTAAATAAGAAATAATAGGGGACCTAGGATTGTTCCTTGAGGTACCCCACATTTTAGCGAACAGGTTTCAGAAAGAGAACCATTAACATGACATCGTTGTGTACGGCTAGTTAAATATGAGTTGAACCAGGCAAGAGCTATTCCTTGAACTCCGTAAAGGTTCATTTTAGTTAACAGAATTTCATGATCAACGGTGTCGAACGCTTTTTTTAAATCGAGAAAAACTACGGCATTAACATTTCCGCGATCAATATTAAGCGCCCAACTATCGGTAGCTTCTAATAGAGCAGTAACAGTTGAATGCAAAGAGCGAAAGCCCGACTGCTGCTTAGAAATTACGTCCTCTTTAGTTAGAAAGCTATATAGCTGGTCATACACGATCCTCTCGAATACCTTAGCAATTACCGGAATGACTGAAATTGGTCGATAATTATTTAGATCAGATCGCTCACCCTGCTTAAACAGCGGAGTAACTCTAGCACATTTCCAATCGTCAGGAAATATACCAGAAGTCAAAGACTTGTTAAAGAGGTCAGATAAAGAGACCGAAATAAGATCAGCACATTCACGGATTAATCTAGCAGAAATGCTATCAAGACCTGTTGCTTTAGATCTAGATAATTTGTTTAGATGAGAAAAAACAATATTACTGCTAGTTGGACAGAAATGGAATGTTTTGTTGTTACAAGTGATAAAGTTAGTGTAGCTCGAATCATCATTTTGACCTATTGGAGGTATTTCATTGGCAAGTCTGGGCCCGATTGTTGAAAAATGGTCATTAAAAGTATCTGAAATTTCACTAGAATTATTGATTATAACGTCATTTACTTTTAGTTCTTTCACAGTATCATTGCTTTTACGCCGAGATGTAAGTTCATTAATCGTTTGCCAAGTTTTCTTAGAGTTGCCCTCAAAATGCATAAAAGCTTTCGAAAAATAAGATGCCTTAGCAGTTTTGATCCTATTATTTATTGAGTTTCGCAGCTTTTTATACTTTGCCCAATCGCATGGATCATTTGACTTAACAGCTTTTCTCTTGGCAGCGTCACGATCGCGCATACCTATCTTCAAGTCTGAGTTGATCCAGGGTGCCTTATGTGATCTTATACGTTTAGTTCTAAATGGAGCATGAATGTTGACGATGGTCAGAAATTTTGCTTTCCAGTCAGCCCACAAAATATTTGGATCATCAGAATTACAGCTCCAGTCTTGTTGATAGATATCGTTGCGAAATTTTCTACGATTAAAGTTTTGAAAATTTCTGTAAGATATGGTAGAATGCCCCTTTGATGGGAAATCAGGAGATAGTTTACGATAAACATAAATAAGGCTATGATCACTGATGCCAATATGACAGACACCGGAACAGACTACCCTGTCTTAACAACCTTAAGCCTTAACAACAACAACCTTAAACCTTAACAACCTCAACACCCTTACTTTAACAATGAACTCTGATCGGAGCAAGAACAAACGAGGGACTTTCGGGTAGAGGCTTCCCTTTATATACGATTGTCAGTAGTTTGCACGGTAGTTTGCGTCCTGGATAGCCAATCACAACCGAGTTTGAGTGGTTCGCAAGACAATGCGAGTGATTCTGGCCAATAGAGGAGGGTTTTGAGTGATTTGTGGAAAGATCGATAAACTAACCACTCCCACCCACTGCGTACAAATTTTGTCCGGTCGTGCCTACGATTTTTTTCGTGTTGTTCTCCGAAGTCTCGACAAAGGACGAAAGCGCGCGAACGGAGATTCGTCAAATTCGTTCGGAATGGACTGGGTTTGCTGTGTAATCGACGGTAAAACGAGATTCGACGATTTTTTTCTTTGTTTTATTTCATAATAAACACTGCAACAAGAAGGATAATTGATTTCTTGAGCTTCAAGAAACAACCTGAGAAATAACAAACCCAGGTTTGGAAACATTTGAGTGATTTCTGGAAATCACTTGAACTACTCTGGATCCGCCCCTGCATAATGAAGTAGGGACCTGTGCGGAAATCATTCCGTAAAATGCGGAAAATACGTTTATATTTCCGTATCACCACATACTTTATTATGCATGCTGCATCAGTGCTGTTTCGTTCTTCAAAAACAAGAAATGTTAGCACGTTTAATTTACAACCCTAAACAACTCAGCTATATCATGCATAATCATAACTATAACAAAATTCTCAAATCTGATTGGCTATCAACTGCCCTGATTTCAGCCTTAATAGGACAGTTAAATTGGACAGTACGCGTCATGCCTGAGTAATTGGACAGTACGCGCCATCACGTGCGCGCTTAAATGGCTTTTTTTTTTTCACTGCTAGCAAAATAAATCTTGGCATTTCATGTGTTTTGATTAAGAAAAAAATAAGTTTATATATCAAAAATTTTGTTAAAGTTATGATTAATTGGTAATAAGACTTCGTGTCGTCCAATTCGGTCTGCAATCATACTCGTGATTAAACAAATCGGACTCCCGCTACGCGGTCGTCCGATTTTGTTAATCACTCGTATGATTACAGACCGAATTGGACTCCACTCAGTCCTATTACCATTACTAATCATAAAAATTACAATTTCCTCGGTCGTGATTGGTTTAAAAAAACTCCTATTTTCCACTAACTCACTTGCCAAAGTTGTTATCAGACAGTTTGTTATTAGACGGTTTGTTATTGGACAGTTCAATGAGCCAATCACATTCAGATTGGCTGAGGGCATGTCATTTAATCCCAAACAGTGCAGAAAATTGAAATGGAGTGCAGAAACTTGAAATTAAATTTTTGCATATACATTAATAACATGTAATCAAATGATTTTGAGTGCAATTTTGTATACAGAAGCACTCATAAATTTTTCAACACAAATCGCACTTGCTTTACAGGTTCGTGCAATTTGTTATACTTTGAAACGTTTGCTTGTGCTCATTTATTCTAAATTGCACTTGAAACCATTTGATTACCTACACAAACAAGTGCAAGCATTTCTTGTTTTCAAAGGACAAAATGGCACAGCCACAGCATGAATAAAGTATGAAATGATAGAGAAATGACTAGACTTTTTTTATTTTATCTTTTGAATTTTTGTTTGATATTTGTGTTGTCAAATGTTGTATTGGTTTTCTACTTTGTTCTCGTAATTAGTGATAAAAATATTTTTTCTTCCTTAACAAGGCACATAACCTCTTAAATCACTTAATGATGTTTTGCTTTCATATTTAAAGAAACTATGAAATTAATACTCTGCCCTCCATCAGGGGTCTTGTTCTCTGCAAATAAACAATTGGCTTGTGCAATCTGTTTGCAACCTCTTTGAAATTCTCTACCAAATAGTCCTTGGAACTGGGCCTAATTGACTTCCTTTACATCTAATGGCTTACGCTTCTGTCGTCAAGTATTCAAGTAACCTTAAATAAGTTCTTTAATATATTGCACGGTTAATCAGCAAGGAATAAGTTGTCCTTTTTTCTTATTAGAGTACTACTTGAACGTCTCTCCATATCATCATACTGCAATTCAATTTTAAGGAGTATTTTGCTTGGTATGTAGATATTGTACAGGTTAAGGGGTTGATAATAGTGGTACTACAATGGCCAGTATGATAATGATAATAATTATAGTGATAATCATGATAATTTTAATGATAAGGGTAATTATGGCAATGATGATGATAATGATGATGATGATTATAATGATGATTATAATGATGATGATGATGATTATAATGATGATGATAATAATGATGATGATGGTGATGGTGATTATAATGATGATAATGATGATGATGATGATTATAATGATGATAATGATAATGATGATTATAATGATGATGATAATGATGATGATGACGATGATGGTGATTATAATGATGATAATGATGATGATTATAATGATTATAATGATGATAATGATGATTATAATGATTATAATGATGATGATAATGATGATAATGATGATAATGATGATGATAATAGTGATAGCAATAAATATCATAGTGGTAATGATAATTAACTATGATTTTAGAAAGGTCATTTCAGGTAAAGGTGAACATGAGCCGTAAGGCTTGCCTAGAGCTTAAGTACATTAGCATTATTAAAGTTTCTACGAGTACTAACAATGTGGCTTTCTTTCCCCTAGTCAAAACATGCAATGCTGCCCAAACCTTTCAGCTTACAGATCCCCCACGGAATTCCGTCGCGAGACTACTGCTGTCATCAGTGAATCCGAAGTGGTTATTCGCTCATTTCAGTCACGTGACTACCACGTAGTTCGTGCCATCTTTGCAGGTAGCATGGGAGAAATGCGCGGTCCCTTAGTCCGTGACGTCATGCATCAAGCGTTCCTGTACGGATCATCCGTGCTGGTACCCTGTTGCGTTTTTGCCTTGTTTTTCTCATTTTGGTTGTTGGCAGTCTGTTTTGTAACATTTTTCGCCGCCATGGTGGCGCTGTTCGCAGGAATTCACATCGGATTTTCAAGATACATACAGGAGTGTTTGGACAACGATTTGAAAAATATCGAAAGCACATATATGCGTCATAAAAATTCCCACTTATGGGTGGCTGAGTACAATGGACTCGTAATAGGCATGGTTGCTCTCGTTCCTGACGTCGCTTCTCGGGAAGATGTCGGAAGAGTTCGGAGAATGGCAGTCGTTCCGGAGTTCCGTCGCCTTGGCGTAGCGAAGAATCTACTTTGTGTGCTCTTAAATTACGCAAAAGTAATCGGTCTTACGAGTGTTGAGTTACTTACCACGAGCGCGCAAGATGCTGCTATAAAATTCTACCGGAAAAATGGGTTTCAGTTGGTATCCAAACGCCTTGCGAACAGGGCCTTGAGGGGATTTTATC
Source organism: Ricordea florida (assembly GCA_949710005.1). Classification (NCBI taxonomy): domain Eukaryota; kingdom Metazoa; phylum Cnidaria; class Anthozoa; order Corallimorpharia; family Ricordeidae; genus Ricordea; species Ricordea florida. The sequence goes on along the minus strand of OX453276.1, from coordinate 4,436,978 downwards.
ATTTTATTTACAGCTATGATCTTGTTTGTTGAAAAGGATAAAAGCTAGGTCTTTCTTACTGGAAACCCAGACCGGTTTTTCCTGTATCTTCTCAGTTAGATTAACTTTGGACACGCCAGAATATCCCGTCCCGAACCCGAACCATGACACCCGTACCGCGCGTTTCTTCCCGAGCGACCTCTTAACCCGCAAGACCCTCGCCAGACAGACCTACCCCGCATTCTTCTCACTAATCCTTTTACGGGTCTTATGCTTTAGGCTTGTTGAAACGTTTTTCCGCTGCTGTCTGCAAGACAATTGTAAGCGCCGAGCTTTATACTAATGCTCTCCGTTAGTAAGATAGTAAGTGACAGGTCTGCAAGCGTCTATTGAGCCGTCTTGTGCATTTGCGAGACGGTTTTCACAGCACGGCGTCTGGAATGTTTAACACAAAAGATGACACGAGTGACGCGAATGTAAACTTTCCGATAGCGAAAGAAGATTAAATTCCACGCTTACAAAAACGTGAAACGGAGGTAAAAAGAATATTTGTTCAACGGATCAAAAAAAAGTCTTCCCTCCAACGGGCACGTCAAATCAGCCATTGAAGCTGAATTTTCCTCATGAAGAAAATTAAGTGTTCACGCGCTCTTTGTTGCGGGTTGGTGTTCAGTTTGTTTTTGTCGTTATGTACGATCGGGTTTCTATGCTACTTTGTGTACCGTTTTGACTCAAGACTTGTTGCTTTCGAGAGGCGATTGTGGGATGATCAACAGGCCTACACAGTTACACAAATCACGAATGAATCAGTTTTAAATGGCAGATCTCAAGGTAGACAAATTTCTCGTGGAACACGGTCAAGAAAAGCGAAGAAAAGGGACAGAAAGATGCGCATTTTTAATGGCGGAAAATCTCGATTGAAGGTAGTGGTTTCGTGACCTGTGTAGTTCTTTTACAAACAATGCTATGATCTGATTACGGCCCGACAAGAACACTTTTAGAATCTGTTTAAAACTAGCGAGTCGTAATGTCTGGTTCTAACTCTCTATTTTGAGGATGTTACCATTCTTTGAAATGTTTCTAAGCAGTATGGCAGTTCAGTGTCTTCTTATTTAACAGTGCTTTGATGAGGTGATGTTTGTTTTTTAAAATAGACAATCGTGGTTCTAGCTTTTTATCTGTGCACGAATCCATACAGTCTAACCGTTATATGGAGAGGTGCGAAACAGTACTGTACTGTGGTAGTCTGTTTGTTTTACTATACAGTGTGGTGCTAACTTTTTCATCTGTGGATCAAACCATGCAGTGTGACCATTCTTTGGAAAACAACCGAACAGTACTGTACTGTGATACTGCGGTTTGTTTTACTATACAGTGTGGTCCTAACTTTTTCATCTGTGGATCAAACCATGCAGTGTGACCATTCTTTGGAATGCTACTGAACAGTACCATACTGTGGTACTGTACAGTATGCTTCTAACTTTTCATCCTGTAGATGGAATATGTTTTAAGTTTGGCCGTGGAGAAAGCTTTATGAATTTCTCCATGTGTGCCTTATCATTTTCTATTTTTTTGTCTGTTCTAGAGAAAGTCCCTCGAAGTTTAGAGATCTACTTGTGGACATCAGAATCGTTGGGACCTCAATATCAAGGGGCTAGAGGAAGTATCCAAGATCCAGAATCCAAAATCAATGTCACCATTGAGGTCTAGGTCATGATATCTTAGACTGGTACTAACTGGTTTAGTCTTTCAGGCGCGACAAGGCACTTTAGACAACTGACATATTATTATACCTGGACCTATTAAACTGCACAGCAAAAGCTCTCTGCAGTTTCGAAATGCTTTATTTCTTGAGCTTTCTTAACAGCTAACGCAAGAAGAGGATTTCGCGGGACCGAATTTGTCAGGAAAAAAGGAGCGGCAGAATTTCCAGCAATGAGCAACGAATATGGTTTCACGCGAGCTCCCTCTACTTTGTCTGCACCACCACGAAGCTCCTTCCAGTCCAGGCCAGTTGACTCGGCAATCAGTCGACTTTACTCAGTTCAAGAACTACTGCTGGAGTTAAGCATTGTCTGTCTCGTATTTGGATGCTTCATAGCTACTGTGTGCTTTGAAAGGCTGCTTGAAAGTCTGGCAAACCCTTGCCCATCTTGGGAGCTGGAACTAATTATGCCGTGCAGATAGCGCAAAAAAATGCGTTTGTTGAAAGCCATACAGTGAGGAGATATTCCTTTGTAACACAGTAGCAAGAATTGAGAGGAAGAGAAAGAGAATTCGCCTGGAATCGAGAAGGAAGGTTTTTAATTTTTTAGACTGTAAACCATCTACGTGAGTCTTGAAGCTTTGGCTGAAAAAAAGAACCACCAAGTGTACCACTGGAACAAAAACGAGAGCCGAGTTCAGGAGCATTGGATTGGATCGCAACCAATGGCAAGAAACATCGCGTTGAGAATAATTCATATTCTTTCATTAGATATGATAAATATAGGTTAGTATTACAAAACATCGTTTCAAAATCACTGATAACGTTCACCGACCCTTGGTTCTATTTATTTACAAGCCACAATAATGCAAATTTGCAGAATACACTGAATTTTTTGTTCTTGACGTGCGATTATCATAAACTGTAGATCCACTTACTTTGCTCCTCTATGAAATTACTTAATACACGAAGGCACAATGAATTTGAATTTAGTTTCTGGTACCTAGGTATTCTTTCTTTGCTCACACAATGATTTTAAAAATTGTGCTCCTCTATAAAATTGTTTTACGAGCGAACGCAAAATCAATTTGGCATTAAGATATCTTTTTTCCTTTGGGTGATGTTCCGTGGTTATCTGTTAGATTCGGCGTTGTTGTCAACTTTAGTCTTAAAATATGAAACATGGCTCACTTCAAACCTGATATTAAAGTGAAAAACTGAACAACCAAGAAATAGCAGCCCTGGAAATTACTTTGCACTTTTGTATTTCTCTATGCGTCGCTGCAAGAAGACGCAGAAGTGTAGTGGTTAGCGTGTTGCACTTCGGAGTTGGAGGTCCGAAGTTGGAGCCCTGTTGGTTCATTACTAGTAGACAATTAAAGGCACCCAGTGGTGAGCTCGTCGATAACATGGTAACTTAATCTTCTCGGATAATGACGATAAACCGTAGGTCCCGTCTCACAGTACTGGTGAGGGACGTTAAAGAACCCACACACTGTTTGGAAAGAGTAGGGGACGTAGTCCCCGTTGTGATGGTCTATCACTTATTCTGTTCTGGGGGCACCTGTGTATCTTACTATTCACTCTGATAAGATTGTGGACTGCGTGGCTGCAATTTGCGCCTTTAATAATCAGTCTGGCAAAGTCCCCTTCAAAAAGTGTTGTAAAGCGCTTTGAGCCTTGGATAAAGCGCTATATAAATCCCTCATTATTATTATTATTATTATTATTACTATTATTATTATTATTATTATTATTATTATCATTATTATTATTATTACTTAAAAAGTTAGAGTAAAAATGCCTTCAGCATCTTGAAACCTTTAGTGCCGTATAAACTCTAGCCCGACCACGTGATAAGTACGATGATTGTGATTAGCTAGCAACCGACAAAACGAAACTTGACGACGATCATTTTACATGGAAAATCCAAGGTTACTATTGGCTCCGGTGTTTCGTTTGCTACCCGTTACTCTTGACATTTCTGACCCACCATCCCAATACCTCGAGAATCCACGAGATAAAACCTTAATTACACTCGGTCTCTCTCCACCCGGGTGTGTAAATGAGTACCCGCGATATAATGCTGGGGGTGGCCCTGAGTTGGACTAGCATCTTATGCAGGGGGAAGTAACAATACTTCCAGGTGCTTTATACCACTGGAGCCAGGATGAGTTATGACGGTGTGGGCTTCCTGTGGCTTCTTTGGGTGTCCTGTGGTACTCGTGATAATATATGCTTGGGGTAACCCTGTGTTGGACTAGCATCCCATCCAGGGGGGGAGTAACAATACTCCCAGGTGCTTCATGCTCCTGACACCGGGATAAGCTCCCGTCCTGTGGTCGTGTGCGCCTACCTTATCTTTGCATGAATTTTAAATTTCTGATTTGTTGACGTTTGTAGATTGCATTATAGTAGTGTATTGTGAATGTTTCGTTCCGGTTACGCTAAAAAATTCAGTCCAAGAAAATCTAGGTCTCTGCGAAAAAACCTTTCGAGACAGAAATGTTTAAAATGACTCGCAAGTTTTGGACCACACATTTGGTGTGTTCTTATTTATCCGAACTAATTGATAGGTATCGTATTTACGACGATAAACTGACTGCGAAGGTCAGTAGTCTTCAGGGACTCATGTGTTAGGCGCACGAATGGTCCAAGAAATAGAGGAAACATGGGCCGCGCGGAAATACTAAATTTCTCTTTGATTGATATTGAATTCGCGAGACAAATAGAGATTACTCCATGGAAAATGCGCGCGTACGATTTTTATTCACGAGTTGAGTAGTATCAGAAAACGAACGAGTGAGCGCAGCGAACGAGTGCGTTTTCTGATACAACTCAACGAGGGAATAAAAAATCGTACAAATCATTTTCCATGGTGTAATTTGTTTATTTTATAGATACTGAGATTTTTGAAAAGACAAATTTTGTCAATCTTAGCGCGTGTTTAGGGAACCCATTCAACTGCAATGTATGCGTGTAAAACTAGAATAACTAAAACATCAGTTTCTCTTTCAAAATCAAATATTTAATGAAGTAACACAAGAAATAAAACGTCAGTTTATACTTTCACAACTTTTATAAACATTTTTCAGCTGAAAAAAAAAACCTGACCGAGGCTTATAGGTTCAAATTTAATGGAAATCGCGATGCGATGTTGTTCACTAGTGAGTTTTCGTCGTTCGCGTTTGTGATTGGACGAACGACGTTTTTTCACTAGTAAGTTTTCATCGTTCGCGTTTCCTATTGGCTAATGCATTTTACGTATCATTTTTACGTACTCTTTTTTTCGTGAGGAAATCTCAGTATCTATGATATAAAAAGGTTTTCTTTGAAAAGCCACTAAACAACGTTCAACTGCATTACCGTCTCTTTTGCAAGAAATGCAGAATGGTTATAAATTTCCTTGTTATCTGATAATGCAAAAGAGAACGAAGAAATGGTAAACATGCAGCGTGCAACCATCGAGTTATAAACGCACGCGGGAGGATGCGATAATTCCATCGTCATCACCTCGAAAGGAGAAATTGAAAAAACGGCATTATTAATTTCGCGAAATTTTTCCTCGCGAAGCGAGGCCGAAGGCCGAGCGTAGCGAGGTTACTAATCGTGTCGGTTCCGGTCAGACCACGTGGCTCGCAAGCCCGAGTAAATCGAGCCGAGAGTTTTTATATATGTATATATATATATTTATATATATGTTTATATATATCTATATTTTAAAGGTGTCCGTTCGCAGGCCAGGTTACCTGGCAATAGTAACGCACTTGAGAACGCTGAATTTCCGCCATTATTCGGTGATGCCTTTTTGAAAGTAATGTAAATTTTGTGGAAACCGATTTCACTCGTCCTGGAAGTACATCCCAGCAAGGTGATCTCCAAGATATTCAAGAAATATTAGCACGAGATCGTCGCCGAGTAAGTTCGAATACCGTGAAAATCAACACGAGGAAAGCACGACTCAAAGCAGGGATAGAGAAACGACAGCAGGGAGAATAACAACAGAAATCGCAGCCAAGACAACAACTGCTCGCTCCAGAAAAAGGCAAACGAAACAGCAGGGAAAAGGACCAGGAATTCAATCAAGTTAGTTTTGAATTTGAATGTGTTATTGATAGAAATACAGGACATGAGTGAACGATTACATAACGAAATATATTGGTGTACTACATTTAGCAAAACGACTTAGAAGGGACACCGAGTAAGAACGACTTCAACGATTGGAGATGTCTCTGGAAAATAATTCTATTAGTCTAAAACCGGAATCGGAAGACGACCAACAGATTACAAGAGAATGTAAATAGGTATTTTTCATAATAAAACGATAGCGTTTCCAGTTTGAAGTAATTTCCAACACAGAGAGTTGCAGTTGTTATAGCAATCATTTATAACGATGTGATCTGATATCATTGCAACAGTGAAAATATTGTAAATTTTCTTGATCTAGCAGTTATGTTAAACATTTTCAACAGAATGTATACCCTGTGTCACTATAAAGTACTGGTTCTGCAATATTATCAGTGATCAATGTGATCATTTTAAAATAAAGCAAATGTGATTACTGAATTCTGAGAAGTATTTCTCTTTGCTATATATATATATATATATATATATATATATATATATATATATGTATGTATGTATTCTCTGATTGAAAGGTTTCAATAATATTGTGTAGAGACAAGTTTCATAGCCTTTTCACAATGGGTCAGTTTTACCTTAGAGTGCAATGACCCCCCCCCCCCTGATAATATTGCTATCTAGAACCCCTGCCCTTTTTTCACAAATGAAATGTTAATTCAAGCCTTAATTTGCAAAGTTAGACATAACATATTAACTTTGTTACTTTCTGCCATTTACTTTATTTTTATGTCAAATATCAATATTTCATAACAACCACAACATGCAATTAACCTTTTACATTGGAAAAACTTTATAAAGAAGAAAATAAATTTTGTAATGCCAAAATGTTTATGATCTTTCTCATATATTCATTGCAAGTGTGCTGTATGTAGTAACAAGTGTTTCAAGTTTCCTAAATGCCCTATGCTTTCAATAATGATTTTCCACACAAACTTTCTAGACAAATGACTGCACTAGATTCTAAGCCTTTAAGAAGAAATGGTATTGTTTGGAGCTGTTTTGATTACTACCACCTCTGATGGAAAGCCTATTAAGAAGATTTTTGTATTGCTTTTAGTAGTAGAGTAACAATAACTTTACCAAGATTAAGACATGAATCCCACCCCATAAAAATATATTATGTTTAACATAAAAAATGTAACAATAATAATATCAATACCAGTAATAATAATAGTAATGATAATAATAATGATAATAATATAATGATAGTTCTTCTCGTTACTATATGTCATTGGTTACAGTTCAATACCTCTGGCTGCCATGACTTTTTCGATGAAATACCGTCCTTATATTAAATCTTTCTTCTGCAGTTTTTATAATAGAAATTTTCATATATTCAAAATAATGTACTATTCTATGGTTGGGTATGGATATTTTGCCTGTTTCTGTAACAGCACAATTAAACTTTCATGTGGTATATACTTTTGACTGATTGATGTTGATTTCACATTATTTTTTTACAGGAGTACGTAGTGCAGCAATCTTTTTGAACATATTAAGATTTCAATAACTCTTTCTTACATGTATTGTTTTTATGATATGACCTAAAAATAGCACAACCACATACTATACAGTGGGCACTCACTATTACCAAACCTTTATTCAAAGCTTTTGTAGAATCCAATTGTTTTACCCCCAATTTGTTGATATGGCATCTCTTTTGAGGGAAGAGGAATTTTTCTATCTACCACTGGGGGTACCATTGCAACTGGAAAGAGTACACACATTAAAACATGCACTATTCATAATGCTCTCAATTGTGGTTACCCGGGAATGAAATAATGACTGCAGTAGACAATAAAATATCTAATCAGAAGATTCTTCTTACAATGAATCTCATGCAATTATAACCAAAAAAACATAAACAAAAAATAATTGGAGCGTTCAGCTCATCCTCTGTGTAAGAACATATTGTGTTCAAAAGTGATGTACAACAAAGAAGACAAAGCAGTAGAGACTAAGAAAATAAAACTAAAGAAAAAAAACACAGGTTTTTACACCGTGGTAAACACAAGCATTCATATCAACTCTTCAAGATTTCACCTGCAAAAGATTTACAATCATTTTCAATTTGTGTTAAGTGAATATTATTGTGATACTTCATCGACTCTGTATTCCCTGTCAAGATAATAAATAATTTTACTTCTATTCCCTCTGGTGCAATCTCAGTGGCAGTGAAAGAGCTAAATGAAGGTCAATTTTTAAGCACTGTGTTGAGCGGTATACTGATCTTGTAATTTGCACCAGGTGTCACTAATTGTGTACCAAACACAGCATAAGAAATAAAATAATGGGGATTACGCTAATATAAAAAATAAAATATATAATATAAAAAAAAATAAAGAATAAAATATGAAAGCATTGTGACTTCTTCAAAAACTAGCTTCGCGAGGTTTTTGCGGGAGTCGTATTTCTAGTATAATAATTCCTCGCGAAGCGAGGCCGAAGGCCGAGCGTAGCGAGGTTACTAATCGTGTCGCTTTCGGTCAGACCACGTGGCTCGCAAGCCCGAGTAAATCGAGCCGAGAGTTTTTATATATGTATATATATATATATATATATATATTTTAAAGGTGTCCGTTCGCAGGCCAGGTTACCTGGCAAGATTACTCCATGTGAAATGCCGCTATTTATACGAATTCCTTGAATGATGTTTTGAAAATAATGTGAGTTTTGTGAAAACCGATTTCACTCGTCTTGGACGTACATCCCAGCAAGAAGATCTCCGACATATACAAGAAAAAATGGTGAGAGATCGTCGTCGAGTAAGTTTGAATGCCGCAAGAAATCGGCACACGGGAAGCGGCGACTCGACCGGCGACTCAAAGCAGAGATTGAGAAACGACGGTAGGGACGATAACAAGAGACATCGCAGCTAAGACAACAACTGCTCGCTCAAAAAAAGCAAAGGAATCAGCAAGGAAAAGGACCAGGAATACCATCAAGTTACCATCAAGTTAGATTGGAAATTGAATTTGTTATCGATAGAAACAAAGTACAGGACACGAGCAAGCGATTACATAACGAAATTGGCGAACAAAATCGTTAGCAAAATGACTTAGAACGGAAACCGAGTAGGAACGACTTCCAGCATGCAGACAGAATCAGAAGACGAAGGACAAAACAGATTACCATATCGTCGTGAAAAAAGGTGTCGGGGAAAGGGGAAAGGGGAAACAGAAACCAACCGCAAAGAAATGAAAGATGACAGTCACGTAGTATTAATACTGCAATGAGAATGCAAGTAGGTATTTTTCGTAGTGAAACGATTGCCTTCCATTTGAAAGAAATTCCCAATACATAGATTGCAGTTGTGATAGCAGATGTTGTTACTGACTTCTGAGTAGTATTACTCTTTGCTATATTTCTTTGCTACATATATGTATTACGTAATTAAAAAGTTTCGTTGGGACAGACATTTTCCATAGCCATTTCAAAATGGGTTTTTACCTTTGAGTTCCATGTATTCCTGGGAATTACTCTCTTAGCACCCACCCTTTTCCCACAAATGAAAAGTTAATTTAAGTCCTACTTTGCAAAATTAGACAACACCTTAACCTTTTTCCTTAATGCTGTTTAATTCATTTTTATGATGCCAAATACAAATATTTTATAACAACAACAATATACAGTTGACCTTTTACATTGGAAAAACTCTACAAGGGAGAAACTAAAGTTTTAAATGCTAAAATTTTTAGCGATTTTTCTTATATATTCATTGCAAGGGTGCTGTATGTAATAACAAGTCTTTGAAGTTTCCTAAATGCCCTATGCTTTCAATCATGATTTTCCACACTAACTGTATGGACAAATGACTGCACTGGCATGATTGCCACAGGTCAGGAAATGGTAAGGGAAAAAAATTCTTCAAGGTCAGTGAAAAGTAAGGGAATTGTAAATCAAGTCAGGGAAAAGTGAAATTGAATACTACTAATTTATTTCTTGCCAATTCAGCAGTGGTTTGGTGTGGTCAAGAACGTGACATAAAATGTGTTGGATTGGTAGAATTCAATGGCAAGCTGATTTTGGTTTTACAAGAAAATCAATCCTTTTTCCATGAATTGGTTATCTTAAGAAACTATCAATCCATGTACACTGTATGCGACTTTCTGAAAGCATATTAAATAAATGGGTGGAGAGGTTGGTTGTGAGAAGAGGTTGGAGGTCATTACCAGGACTAATTTGTGACTTTTCTAATTTAGTTGGTAAGGGAAATTTTACATTTGTCAGGTAAAAGTCAGGAAATTTAAAGATCTTATGGCTGTGGCAACCATGACTACATTCTAAGCTTAAAAGTAGGAATGGTATTGTTCAGAGTTGAGTAATTTTTACTTCCTATGATACAAACCCTATTCAGAAGAAAAACAGAATTGCTTGTAGTGGTACAGGAACAATACCTTTGCCCAGATTAGGAGATATATACACCCCCACCCCATAACAGTATATTATGTTAAACATAAAAAATAACAATACTAATAATATAATATCAATACCAGTAATAATATTTAAAATGATAATGATAATAATACAATAATAATAATCATGATAATTGCAAAAAATGAGAAAGTACAAAAAGTAAAAATAATATAATAATAAGTAAATACATAAATTGGGGTTTGATACCTCACAGGAAAAACCATTAGGAGTCCTTTAACAACTAGCTTCGCGAGGTTTTGCGGGAGTCGTATTTCTAGTAATATATAATAATATACTCCATTTATATTGCGCATATTCTATATTAATAATCATATGCGCATTACAATCAGACCAATAGACCATGACACCGGGAACACGCCCTACTCTTTTCGAACAGTGCCATGGATTCTTTTAAGTCCCACATTACAGATAGAGTTATGAGACGGGGCCTACGGTTTATCGTCCTTATCCGAGAAGACTAGAAAGTCTAACCATTTGCAGATGCCATTACAAAGGCAGCACTTTCTACTCAATTATTTTAAGACCATGAGTGTTAGTCCGGCCGGGGTTTTGAACCCGCGACCTCCCGCACGGTAGTCCAGTGCTCTACCAACTGAGCTAACTGGTCGGCGGTTGAAATTTTGATGTTACACACGTGATTTTGTCAACTTGTCTTGGGGAAAGTCACATTCACTTTTGTTCGAGATTTACTTGAAATTATACCAGTATTTTCTAAATATAAGAACATGAGTGTGGCGAATGGTTCCATTACTACCTCCTTCCCATGTGGTCTGCGTGGATTGCATGTGAATCAAGATATCATGGAAACCAATAATTGGAGACACCTTTCACTGTCTCCGTGAAAGAAGCAACAGTCATGATCGTCGTTATGCCATAATAGCGACCAAACGACTCCCAGGACGCTTAGCTGATTCAATTGTGAGGGATTTACTTGCAGATTTCAAGATACACGCGTTTTCGTATTTCAAGACGAGGAAACGTCAAACGGTTACAGTAGTTGATTCCAAGTATCGACGATCCAATCTCGTACACGGTGGCCTTGGAATTCCTGTCACTGTTTGCATCGAACTCGACTCCACTTCGAAGAATGTTACATTGTTGGAACGTTGCAAGAACCTTGTGAGTGAGAAATACAAGGAATAGGCTCCTGAAGGAACCAAATTAGGGACCGCTCATTTTTTATGAGGGAGGGGGGCCTGGTGTAATTCGGGAAGAACCATTTGAACATTGCGTACCCCCCTCATCTTGGCAATTTCACATGCCCCCCCCTTCCTTGAAGCAGCGATTTCACTGATGGGCTCCTGTTGAATCATTATGCCATTACAAAGTATTGCGAAAATATTTCAAGTGACCCCCCCCCTCGCTTTTCCCTATTATTACTGGGATTGTCCCCCCTCCAAATCCGTTTTTTCCACATGCCCCCCCCCCAAAAAAAAAATAAAAATCCCACCAGCCCCCCCCCCCCTTCCTCGTAAAAAATGGACGGTCCCTAATGGCAATTTTGACGACTGGACGAAAGATATTTTGAGTGTTTCCTCGACGACAGTGGTGCAGATTAAGATAACAGATGGATTCTCTCCTTGATTAAAAACTGCAATTCAACTTAATTGATCACAAAACAATGCAAAATGGAGCTTATTAGTGAATAATTTATTACGAATGTGGATAAGTTGGCTGGCCTTGCAGTTCTTCATCTTGTTTATCAATCTTTTGTGATTTAAATCTGTTTGCGATGATAGTAGTAGGTTTCGCGAGGACTTTTGTTCGCGAGGCTTTAATTTCGCGAAATTAAAGACGCGCGTAATTAAGTACGAACAAAGTAGCTCGCGAATACACGCGGCACTTACATTGAAAAATGGCGGAGGCTTTGAATTCGAGCGGAGGCAACCAGGAACCGGAAGTAACGCCTGCACTTCGCAGGCGAAATCTTTCATCAAGTAGAAACGATCCGTACTAAACCGCTGTACTGTGAATTCGACCGTCCGCCTCTTCCGACGAAACTGTGCGCTGATGAAGTTTACAGCTGAGGAGTACCCTTGGAAAAAACAACAGACCTAAAATCTCTCGTCGAAAGCCCCGGTTCATGCCCGCGTAAATCAAGGGGTTTATGGCGTTAGAAACGTAAAAGCAGAACATGCAAAACAGTTCGATATTTCGGGGAAGATTTTCAACCAACGAAAAGCGTTTAATAACGACGATGACCCAAAACGGAATCCAGCACGTCATGAAGGCGAAAACAACCATGGAAAGGGACTTACTGATGCGGATTTCCTGTATGCTGATTCGCGCGTTATGGACACTATTCTGAAGGAAGGGTACAAGCTGCAGATTGTGCTGTGAGATGGTCTTGAAAACTTTGTAGTAACAAACAATTGACGTGCAAAGTGGAACAAGGAAAAACAGGGATATAATGGCAGCATAGTGGATGTATCTGCCAACTTCGCTTAAATGCACTGTTGAGCACTGAACGTATCCCGGTATGAAACCCCATTTTTGCCAACCACAAATCCGAGGAATCACGATATACAACGCGACAAACAGCCAAACAATTCCCAAAAGAATTCGAGAACGCACCGGAGAGAACACTTTGTGGTACACTTTTGTTTTTACAATTCTGATGTATCTGTTAAAAGCAGTGAGACCCATGGTGGTCGGTGAAACATAGATGGCGAACAAGCTGACAAAGGCGTGAATTTCACATCCTGTGTCACCGAAGACCCACCTGCCCGCAATCAACGAGGCAGCGGCCATTGGCATGACGATGATGGCCGATAGAAGATCGCTGATGGCCAGAGCAATGATGTAGAGGTTTGTTGTGGTACGAAGCCGTTTGTTTCTGGAAACTGCTACGCAAATCAGTGTGTTTCCGACCAAAGCGAGTAAATCCAGAAAAAGACAAGAAACTGTTTCCAGTACGGCAATTCCCAAGCTTCGTTCTTCGAGAGAATAGTTCATTTTGTCAGTTCTGGCAGGATCAACACGTAGCTTTGTTTATGCTGTTCCACTCTTTAAGATAACCACGGGCGCGTTGGAGAACTCGTTAAAACATCTCAAATTAGCGCAGAAAGTTGCCAGGTATTATGTTCTTGTCATCAACATCGTGATTCACAAATTTCCTTGGGGCTTCGAAACATCCATTTGGTGTTGCATATCTTGTCAACCGTCCTCACTGTTACTCTAACCTCAAACGCAAAAGAACTCTTTTATTTCATTTTCTATGCAATTTGGTTAGCTTTTTTAGACCTGACCTCCTTGTCTCACTATTTGATGGGCTTTATTAAATGCCCTCAGAAATTGAAAACGTTCACTTTCTTGTTAAAGTGAAAGTTTTGCAGTTTCAGATAGCGTCGTGTTCAGTACGCGTTTAGATTAATGAGCAAGTTTATACCTAATGACCGAATTGTTCCAGTGGCAGTAACAACCCTAAGGAATTTACAGGGATGATGTTTTCAATGAAATCCAGACGGAGTTTGTTCCAGTGGATAGGGGAGTTCAGAATAGAATGCTATAAGTTCCAAGTTCGAATCGCGGGTCGTTGAAACTATACGTTCTCGTTCTGGCTTGGGGGCCGAACAATCCACCCTCCCCTCAGGCCCCCTTCCTTTGGCATTTCTTACTTATTCCAGGAGCCCAACTAACTCTTAATCACTCTCCATCTGCTCTGGGACGAGTAGTTCCACATTCATGTTCTTTGTTTTAATTTTTCTTTTTGCCTAACTTCAAAAACTAATTTGCATTTTTCAAGCATGTGCATGTGTAGCGCGGAATACCTCTGAGACCACTACATAAAGTCTTTAAAACAATAGTTTTTGGGAAAGACTAATTGAAAACATAATAACAAACCGCAATTCATTGAAATTCAAAATTCAAACAGAATTTGCATTTTTCAAGCAATTTGTCGAGTTTTGTGAATATTTAATTATCTTAGCGTAACGCGGCAAAAATTGGTCAGGTGACTAATCATTTAAAAAGTCAGAAATTCGTTAGGCAAGGTACATTTCAAAAGTGTCAGCACCGATCGCAAATCGAAGCTTACTAGCTGTATAAGGAACACAAATTGTAAGTATTATATTTGCCTGTCGCTTCAACCGAAATCGACATCTGTAATAACCTTCTTTAATTTAATTTTTCAGTTGACTGTACTACAACAAGTGCAAATAAATTCCATGTACGGTCATGTACGCGAAAATCATCAGTTAGTAGTGAAATCTTCAACGTAAAGTAGCCCTTCAGTCACAGGAGCGAATCAAAAACACAAGCCAAAATATCAAAACCCACTGTTAAAGACCTAGCTCTCTTTTACCAATTTTATGTACTGAAATCTGTTAAATAACATTCGACTTTAATACTCCTACTGCATGGTTTTATCCACAGATGAAAAAGTTAGAACCACACTGTATAGTAAAACAAACAGTACCACATTACAGTACTGTTCAGTAGCTTTACAAAGAATGATCACACTGCATGATTTGATCCACAGATCAAAAAATTAGAACCACACTGTATAGTAAAACAAACAGTACCACAGTACAGTACCGTTCAGTAGCTTTACAAAGAATAGTCACACTGCATGGTTTAATCCACAGATGAAAAAGGTAGAACCACACTGTATAGTAAAACAAACAGTACCACAGTACAGTACTGTTCAGTAGCTTTACAAAGAATGGTCACACTGCATGGTTTGATCCACAAATGAAAAAGTTAGAACCTAAAACAAACATTTCTAAGCACTATTAAGTACCCTCTAAGGAGTGGCCATATTACTTACATTCGTTTGGAAATAAATTCACTTTGCAACAGATGATACTAAACCTAAGAAATTTGTGGATCAATGTCGCACAATACTCAACTGCTTTTCTTACTCTCCAATGAAAAATATCTTATCTCGGCTTTGGATCAATATTTTTAAAGATGAAATCATTATATCACTTGCGTCAATAAAAATTTTCCTTCCGTCTTTCACATATTCTTAGTATTGACATAAAGTAAATGATGAGCCTGTCTGCTGAACAAACAATGGAGATATTGTTCAACTCAACTTATCCACCAGCCAGTCAAATTATTTTCAGACCTTATCGGACTTGCTATATTCGCTTTGCGATGCACGTATTTCCTCCATACAGACAAGTTCTTCGTTGCAGAGTTAAACTTTTACATTTGTTTTGCAAATGTAGATAAGAAATTCCAAAACCTTAATTATGTTTGTTTTTGGTAAAATAATTATTTGACTTACCGTGCACAGAATGAAAAATCGGACAGAATAGGCCTGCTTCGTGTGGCAAGTAAATTAAAGTGAATGTGAGTTTAATGGACGCGGTTTAAACTATTTGAGCAGCGCATTTGGTTAATCAGTTAGGCAGAATTGCGGCGGAAACAAAGCTTTCATAAACTTTAAATTCTAGACATAACACTTTCCTGTTTTGTCGTTAAGAAAAAGCCCCATTTTGCTCAGTTTTGTATGTACACCTGCCGACTTTGAACTTAGCGAGAGGCTGTTGGTATTAGCTTGTAACTCAGTTGCACTTTTGCAGCAGAAAGAAGTTTCAATCGTAGTCTGCTAGTAGTTGGAGTAAAATAAAACACTAACTCTTTAGTGAATAACGAGGCATTAGCACATTATTCTTATTTACACAAATTTCCCGGTTTAAGTTTCACATAATTTCAAGTCTTTGCATTAATGGAGTTTTATTTAATTTAGCGGGCGATGTTTATATCCCGCGTCAGACTTAATGTTCGGGATTTCAGAGCACCTGCTTGGAACAATACGTCCCGGAGGAAAATTTCGAGTGGTTGAATTTGCTGTGAGCGTTGGTTTTCAGCATATTGTCGAGGTTGGCGATGTTTCATGTTAAAGTAGCTTCATCTTAGAAACCGTCGTAAGCCGGCGGGAGAGATTTGGAAAAGTTTAAAGTCTAATTTAGTGCGTAACCAAGGAACTGATTTGCGGCGTGTGAGAAAGAAGACAATACTTGTCTTTGAACATAATACTTCTGCTCCTAATGATAGTAGATCAAACTTTGAGATGTTTTAACGGGTTCCCCGACACGCCTCTGGTTATCTTAAAGCTCGTTAACGTTTTGACAGAGTGGAACAGCATAAATAAAGCTGTGTTTTGATCCTGCCAGAACTGAAAAAATGAACTATTCTCTCGAAGAACGAAGCTTGGGAATTGTCGTACTGGAAACAGTTTCTTGTCTTTTTCTGGATTTACTCGCTTTGGTCGGAAACACACTGATTTGCGTAGCAGTTTCCAGAAACAAACGGCTTCGTACCACAACAAACCTCTACATCATTGCTCTGGCCATCAGCGATCTTCTATCGGCCATCATCGTCATGCCAATGGCCGCTGCCTCGTTGATTGCAGGCAGGTGGGTCTTCGGAGACACAGGATGTGAAATTCACGCCTTTGTCAGCTTGTTCGCCATCTATGTTTCACCGACCACCATGGGTCTCACTGCTTTTAACAGATACATCAGAATTGTAAAAACAAAAGTGTACCACAAAGTGTTCTCTCCGGTGCGTTCTCGGATTCTTTTGGGAATCGTTTGGCTGTTTGTCGCGTTGTATATCGTGATTCCTCGGATTTGTGATTGGCAAAAATGGGGTTTCATACCGGGATACGTTCAGTGCTCAACAGTGCATTTAAGCGAAGTGGGCAGATACATCCATTACACGATTGTCATCTTCCTTTTTCTCGTACTCCCGTTCGTTATCTCAATAATGTGTTACTATAAAGTGTTCAAGACCATTCGACGACACAATCTTGACAAAGCCACTTCTTTTCCATTCCGGAGACAAAACGGTAAGATAAGCGTTCAAGAAATCCGCATTAGTAAGTCACTCTCTGTGGTAGTGTTTGCCTTCATATTGTGCTGGGTGCCTTTTTGGATCATTGTCATAATAAAACGTTTTTCACTGGTTGAAAACCTGCCGCGAAACGTCGAACTCTTCTGCTTGTTTCTACTGTACGTTTCCAATGCGATCAACCCCGTCATTTATGCGGGGATGAATCGTAGCTTCCGAGGTGAGTTTGGCAAATTGCTATTATGTTGGAGGAGCGTCGAGGAACCGTCAGAGACGGATCCCACGACCAAAAAGACGCCTAGCGTGCAACTGAAAAGCTTCCGACAGAGAGGAATTAAAGAAAGTCCGCTTTCAGCTGGTTTCGATACTTTGCAAACCACTCGTACTGATTGTTTGCCTCGTGTACCGCACCATAGACAGGTTTTCAACACTGCACGATAAAACGCTCTTCGAGGAATCTACAAAAACTCTACCGGGTTTTTTGAACCTGAAGAACTTGGGAAAAATGTATTTTTCAACGACGCAGGTGAAGTTGGAAAACGCGTAGAAGTCTTCCGGTAGTGGTCGGACCTACGACCTTCCGATTACTAGACGGACTAGTTTTGTTAAAAGGAGCGTTTCGTAAGCCACTGTGCTGGATAAAAAAAAAACATAATGGTACCGTTTAGATTTTAGTGTTTTCCTTATTAAATTTTCTTAAATAAACTTTAAGGTTAATAAGATTAAGAAGCGAAAGCACGACGTAAATAGAAGACCAAGCAGTACACAAACACCGTTTTTCGCGGTAATCTGTGTGCAAAAATTGGCGTCTCCTTATGCAACAGTGCGATTTATATTTTAATGGGTATATAAACGATAACTCTAACTTTTGAGTTAAAGAAACGGACGGATATTTTTCCTCGACTCTTTTTGTAGCTCTCCGTTATTCCTCAGGTTTCGATTCGCTCATTAAAAAAAAAACGTTGTTTATCTTCGCGCCAAAATTGGGCTGCCATTGGTCAATTTATTTGCTCAAGTGTTTTCATTGGACAAGAGTTTATCACGTGACTTACAAATAACTACCTATACTACCTAAGGCATCTTTAAGTAGGAGTGCGTTTGTCAGCGGGGAGTGATATTCTTTCATGACTTAATGAATCAGTTGTAACCCGCAACCATGGCAAGCCAATGCCCCAATCTTTTAAAAAAGAAGTAAATTTAAGGTGTGAAAGTTAAAACCACACTATTGTAAAACAACCACAGTACCACAGTACAGTACTGTTCAGTAGCATTCCATAGAATGGTCACACTGCATGGTTTGGTCCACAGATGAAAAAGTTAGAAACACACTGTATAGTAAAACAAACAGTACCACAGTACAGTACTGTTCAGTAGCTTTACAAAGAATGGTCACACTGCATGGTTTGATCCACAGATGAAAAAGTTAGAACCACACTGTATAGTAAAACAAACAGTACCACAGCACAGTACTGTTCAGTAGCTTTCTTGAGAATGGTCACACTGCTGGATTTGATCTACGGATGAAAACGTTAGAACCACAGTGCCGTTTTGGTCGTATAGCAAGCGCGGAATTTATGTATTGTTCAAATAAATAAATAAATAGTCCTAAGTTCTCGAACAACGTGAACGTAACAGGTAACGTTTGACTTCAAAGCATTTTGTTCCATTGATGATGAATGAGATACCAGCTTTGAATTGGACTACGCAGTCTGGGCTGCTGAGAACTGATACTCATCTTGTGGCAAGCGAAGCAGGCAACATAAACCGAAGTCTGCTCCTTGCACGTTTGCCTGCCTACTCGATCGAGCAATTCTGAAGTATTTTTCTATTGAAACTCTGCGCTTTGTATGGTGAGAAATTTGTGAGTTTTGTCAGTCTGCCATCTATAAATTCTTAGTGCGGTTAAGTTGCCAGGATATTAGGGACGTTAAGCAAAACACGACGGCGGCGTCGACTATAACCGCCGACCGGTTAGCTCAGTTGGTAGAGTACCGGACTACCGTGCGGGAGGTTGCGGGTTCAAACCCCCGCCGGACCAACACTCAGGGTCTTAAAAATAACTGAGGAGAAAGTGCTGCCTTTGTAATGACATTTGTAAATGGCTAGACTTTCTAGTCTTCTCGGATAAGGACGATAAACCGTAGGACCCGTCTCACAACACTTATACCTAATAATCTGTGGGACGTTAAAGAACCCACACACTGTTCGAAAAGAGTAGGGGACGTAGTTCCCGGTGTGGTGGCCTATCTCTACGTCTGGTTTCATTTGACAATTCATGCATGGGTTGGGTGAGTGTGTGAGATCATATATGGACTGATAGCGGCAGCCAGACGCGCCGTTACGTGCTGACGTCCGATCTCACCCAATAGAAGTGTAAAGCGCCTTTGAACATATTCATATGAAAAAGTGCGCTATATAAATTCATTATCATTATCATTATCATTATGACCGAACCAAACAATAGCGCTGATGAACGAAACAATGAAACTATAGGTGCAATTCAAAATATAGTCTGGTAGATTTCTTTGTCGTCCTCTGCAAAATAACAACGCGAAATGATCATTTTTTAGGTTTCCTGGAAGACGTGAATGTACAACTACAAAATTGCCAAGAGAAATCAGTCTGTAATGAACGGGTCAAGTTGGAAAAATCGGCGGTTTGAAAAGTTATGAAAAGAAATTGAAACAAGCCAGCCGCCATTGGTACAGGAGAAAAACAAATCCATTTTTCGAACGTGCCGTCCTTGGCGTCATCGTCGTTCTTGCTTTAACTCCCTATTGGCCTGATCAAGAGACCATCAATAGGAGCGTTCAACTCTTCTTTTTACCTTTTGGATCGGGCGTTTTGACTGACATAGTTATTTTTAGAAACACGTTGGCCTCGGCTTTCGTCTCAAAACATCTTCTATAATTTTGTGACGCTTTTCAGTTTTGAAATTCAACCCACCTCTATGAAGAGCGCAAACTTTCTTGCAGTGTGCGTTTGCGTGCGTGATTGTTGAAAGACGTTGTGGGATTGCAAACTGATTTTACTGAGAAATGGGCTGTGGAAAAGTCACTACGGGAAAATGAAATGTGGAGGAGAGTTTTTTATTTATATATTCTGTGTTGCTGAATGCTTGTATACTGCGTTTAAAGACAATTTGCTCAAATTTAGCCCTATTGATCAAGTAACAACTTTGGTCCATGGCTGCTTAAGCTGTTACGACTTCTATCTCCAAAAGTGATCAGTTGACAATTTCTCCTTACGATGAAGTCAATACCTTTCTACGTACCGTAAACAGATGATGAAAATTAATGGATTTACCAGTTCACGAATATCGAACTGATCTAGCATAAAATTCTCTAAACTAAGATAAACGGAAGAATACTGAATTTACAAAGGAGAATTGATGGTAGTTGAACAGCTTAATGGAGCCTCTTTAGATGATAGTTCATGAAGAAAAAAAAATAAAATGAAAGAAATTACCAAATTGAATAATAGTTCAGTTTTGTTTGGAAACTAAATTTAACTATGCAATGAAAGGCGTGTTAGCTTACGTTACACAAGAAATTTTCTAAAACTCTTAAACTTGCCTTATCGTTAAATGATCTGTTCTCTTTTTAGGTTCTTCTTTAACAGAAGGTTAATGAGGACGCTTAGCTTTCAAATTTCATTTCAGTTTCAATGTGAAAATTAAAGCCTATCACTGGTTCTGAAGAAATTTCCAAACGTTGATTATTCCGGAAAGAAAACTGTTCTTTTCTCTTGTAGTTCTTTGATACTCGCTGACTGAGGACGCTTAGTTCAAAAATTGTCGTCTCTGTTTATGCCCGTGTTAAAACTCAACTGAACCTGCGGTGATGTAGTAACCGACATACATTTGCTCTGACTCGTTGTATGGGCTCTATCAATATTATTTAGATTGACCGTGAGGACGCTTAGTTTTGAAAATTTGGCTATCGTGATGTATTTACTTGTTGATATTTTTTGTGGCTCGGCTGTACGTGTTTATTTGATACAAGAACACTGAACCTATTGCAAAACAGTAACTGGTTCTGAAGAAATTTCCAAAAGCTGACCATTTCGCACGGAAAAACGTTTTTCTTTTTTACATTTTTTCTCTTCGCCTTAGGTTGAACGCGAGAATATATTTGAAGGTTTCGAGATCTCAGTAGTAACTGATTAATATTTGCTCGGGTCCGTTGCATGCGTTCTTTCAATATTGACACCAACACACATTCAACTGGTGTTTCGCTGAGACAATCAGCTGATTCAAGTCCGCCAATAACGATTATTTTTGTTGCACATATATATTGATATTCTTTGAGGGCTTCGGCTAAGGGTTCGAGATTTTACAGTCTTAAATTTCCTGCCTTCGTATACAGAGCACAGTCCTCTCGGAATTGGCCCTTTTTTACTCAGTTCAGATCTAGAAGTTTGACGGAAAAAGCACTTCCTTAAAAGGCTCCGCGGGCTAACTTCTTTGTTTATATTGATCAAGCGTATTTGTCGAGGGAATCGCAAAAGCAACTGATATTTCTAACACCCTGAGATCTCACGATTGTTGTGGGTCTGCCCAGGTACTAACTAGAGGTAAGAAAAAACTTGCAGTATACTTCATAGAAAAAATGTTTTAGTTCTTGTCCCTACGAGTTACGTGTTTCAAAACGTGGCATAATCAAACATAAGCAAACTCTACGGCGCCATACACCAGGACGGCACCGTAAAATTGTAAGTGCAAAAGACGGTCTGGTAGGTTTCTTTGCCGTCCTCTGCAAAAGAAAGTTTTGCTTATGCATAACGGCCTTTTTTGAATAAAGTTTCACCGTCACTAAGATTATTTCATTGATGTACACTAGAACAACCATTCTCTTTAATCTCGATGAATAGCAGCTTAAGCCAAATATCTACCTTGCTGCTTCACAGGTTGGTAAATATTTTTCCTCCAGTAACCGTGATTTCAAAGAACAATTGTTCAATTCTAAAGCAGGATATACGAGGTTGATTCATGCGAATTTGGTTAATGATAATGATAATGAATTTATATAGCGCACCTTTTCATATGAATATGTTCAGAGGCGCCTTACACTTCTATTGGGTGAAATTGGACATTGCATTTCTCCTTTTGAAAAGTTTTTACTCGCAACATTTGTGTAACCGTAGTAAACTGACTCTGAAAAGCCCCGTGGGGACGAGCCAATAAAGTATGTATGCATGTAGATCATGGTTATGAAACTTGACAAGCTTCTTTGTTTCATGTTTTTGGTTCGCTTTTTTGGCGTTGAACCTGCACAAAAACACACTTTTTTCAGTAGGATAACCAATCAAAAGTTTCGACTCGTTTATTCGTATGTAACATGCGAACCAAAAACAGAAGGGTCACGGTCGATTCAACATCTATTGCGACTGTACTGTTCTTGCTTTTAAAATTTCCAGGGGACAAGATTTCCGCACAGGTCCTTACTTCATTATGCATACCGTTCTTTGACTGAAATACGGAAAATCAGATCCGTAAAATTTCTGACTGCAAAACGAAAAATCGAACATTTCCTGCATGCATAATGAAGTAGGGACCTGTGCGGAAATCATTCCTTCCAGGGTTTCATAACCAGTCTCTAGATTAGCTATGATATGAGGCACTTCCAACAGCTCGAATCGTAGATATTTATATATACCAGGAGCCCATTACCAGGAGCGTGATTCTACCATACTGGGTCTGGCCATCAGCACAGTCGCAAAAGTGTCTATTTTTAGATTTCCTTTTTCCGCGAAACAAACAAAGGGTGTCTTTTCTGACCAATCACAGTATGAGATTTTATTACGTCACTGGACAAAGTAATGTGCGAGAAAACGCTGTATGGCTCACACTGAATACTCGTAAGACTGAAGGAGCTCAAGTCAATTTAATACGATGCCAGAAATTCAAACACGGTTTGTGGCTTAGTAATTACTTTTATTAAATTTGCTTCTATTGCACGATCGGCTTCTTTATCGTAAAGATAGGAATGGTTTAAGCTGTCTTGGACCACGTAACTAGGAAAACGGACTGTGCCAATAGTTTTTCCGCCATATTGTTCGCTTCTGTTTTTCGCAGTCATCATGGTAATTACTTTTCGCGGGAAATCGGGATCCAAAAATTGACACTTTTGTGACTGTGCTGATGGCAGGATGTACCGTACAATCACGCTCCTGGTAATGGGCTCCTGTATATACCCGTTTCTGAGAAAACGTACCTATAGAAATTTCGCCTGACGTGAAAAATCAAAGCGCCTTAAGCTTAGCATTTCAGACCAATTACCTTAACTAGACATAAACCAAAGCCTATTAGGCCCCCCTACTACCCCCCATCCCTGTCCTCCCCACTTACTGCGTCCCTGCCCTATCCCCTGCCGACCCCACCCCCCCCTGCAGCGTCACTAACTCTCTCTAGGGTTTACATGCAAAATAAAGTACCGTACGCAAGCTCTGATTACAGACTGAAACAACTGAGATGTGAAATTAAATAAAATAGCAGAGATGTTTAGCCTTAAAACCAAGGCTCCCTAACCCTACCCCCGACAAAACAAGAGCACCAGTCTGACAAAGACAACATGGCAAGGTAGAAGGGGGTATGAACAATTCGTTGGCACTATCACAGCCATTCTCCCCCATCAAATGAAGAACGCCTGCTAGGCCCAATTCCTTGCATCGCCCGATTTTAGACAAAAACGTTAGCTTGAATTTTGCAGGTACGTTCTCTAAGAAACACCTAGATATTTATTTACCTTTTAATTTCATATTTATTTATATTTAAACCTATTGTTTGGTTTGCAGGCTATGTTGCTCCGTGCACGGCGTCCGGTTGGCATGTGCATTGTCGGATTTTTTACGGTGGTTTTTCTTTACGTTGTCTCGCATGGAATGCAGAGTGTTATGCCATGGCATGGTATATTGTTTTTTTTTATACTATACGTAGATATCAGTGTGTTGAAGTTGTAAATAAAAATTATTGCCGTAAAGTTATATAATGTCACTTCACGGGTTGTGATGTCAAATTGGATTCAGTGTCATAATCTGATTGGACCGATCCAGGAGATGGGAACGAATCTCGCTTTTCAGTGTCAGTGAATGGCGGTTTTAAGTTTTTAGGACTAGATACTCTTTTACAGCAAACATAATAAACAATTTATCAGATGCTAAGAGCTTCTTATACTAGTTTCTTTTCGCTCGTTACTAACCGGCCGGCCATATCGCTCACTCGCTCAAAGACTTACT
Organism: Ricordea florida; assembly: GCA_949710005.1. Lineage (NCBI taxonomy): Eukaryota > Metazoa > Cnidaria > Anthozoa > Corallimorpharia > Ricordeidae > Ricordea > Ricordea florida. The sequence continues at coordinate 4,412,674 of OX453276.1, read as the reverse complement.
CTTTACTAATACCATATCGCTCACTCCCTCAGACTTACTCTTTACTAATACCATATCGCTCTCTCCCTCAGAATTACTCGTTACTTATATCATACCGCACACTCGCTCAAAGACTTACTCGTTACTAATGCCATATCCCTCACTCACTTGCTCAAAGACTTATTCTTTACTAATACCATGTCGCTCACTCGCTCAAAGACTTACTCGATCGTTACTAATACCATATCGCTCACTTGCACAAAGACTTACTCCTTACCTGGTCAATAGAGTAGTCACCTTTACAAGATTTTATTCGACGCATTCCGTGCTTCTGAGGGATAAAGTTGCAAGTTTCTCAACGCTGTTAATTTGTGATTTGCTGATTTCGAAGTAGTTCTTTTTTTCTTTATTTTGCAGATTCGATCTACAACATTATTGTGACCAGAGGGATGCCCTCGATTCAAAGAATCATGCGAAAGGTAAGCACTCAAGAACTGGACCCAGAAAAGTGTCACGGTGCGTACATCCGGGACCCCACATCTACCAGGCTACAGATCGCTGGATATAACTACGGCCCAGTCCCAAACTGCCATCTTCCGCTCTGTGCTCTCAACAAGCACCATCTCCCCGTCAATGTTCTCACATGTGACGTCACACCAGCCGAGGTGCGAGTTACGGAGAAAGTGACGGTCATAGTGAAAACAACTCAAAGACTGAAAGAGACAAGGCGCCTCATTAACTCACTGCATAAAATCTATCCAGGGTTAAAGGTTGAAGTAGTGGACGATGAAGCAAACATAACCAGAGTAACAAATTCAAAAGACGAACAGCGCTTGTGGGAGACGTTCGTGTCTCAATCGAACGGCAGTGTCCATTACACGAAACTTCCCGGCGACGCCGCCATCTCGAAAGGGCGGAACGCCGCTCTGCGTTTGGTCAACACGGAATATTTCCTTCTCGTCGATGACGACTTCGTGGCTGACAACAAAACCAATATTTCCAAACTGGTGGATATTCTCGATCGAACTGACTTGACGATAGTTGCTGGAGAGTTGATGCAGTACAAGCGAAGGCGCATCTTCAGTGGCATCGTGCGGGTCCATCAACGACCAAAACAGTCAAATGAAAGTCAATTTTTCGAGTATTTTGATTTGGCGTACGAGGAGATTCCATTCTTTCCTTCATGTTATGCCGTGGATTACGTTTTGAATGCCTTCCTTGGAAGGACTGAAGAAATACTGAAACTCGGTGGCTGGGATGAAAATCTGCCCGTTGGAGAGCATCGTGATTTTCTTTTGCGTTTGCGCAAAGCTAAATGCAAAGTGGCTCTTTGTACAGACGTAGTTTTTACTCATTTACCACCCAGCGTTATGCTCAATGTACATACAATGACATTCTTTGAAAAATCGGGTAAACACTACTACGCTAAGAAATGGGGCGTTCCATTTAATGAATTTATCTCCTGTAGAAGACAACAGTATTTCAGTTACAGTTGTAAGTGAGTTAGGAGGGTTCTCCAATACACCGACAAATTTACGCATTGCATTGTATTGTATTATATGACCATAACAATAGTTCAACAATGCATTCTAGAACGACACAATACAACACAATCCATTTTAATACAATGCTGTGCATAAATTTATCAGAGGATTGGACAAGTATGTGAGTTAGACCCGTTTCAAACCGCGTTGTGCTAGTGTCGTGCTAAGTTGGCACGACTCTAGCACGACCTTCACGACCTTAGCACGACTTGGTTTCAGACGTCGAATTTGTCGAACCTGGTTTAATCACCCTTTGAGCAGAACCTGTCTGTCCCAAGAGAAAGAGGACTGAGGCTTTTTGAAGTAAAGGAAGACTGTGTTGACATTCACTTTGACATTCATAATGTTGGAACACAGAGCTCATCTGCTAGCTGTGCCATGCTGATGAGGCCTAACAAGGCCGAAACAGCTGTCCATGGCTGCTGGCTTTTGAGCTCAATTTTTTCATTTTTTTTTTTTTGGTAGCAACAGGGTTTAATCCCTTCTACCACTGTCGCCTCAGTCCGCATATGTGTGGCTTTAACTTACCCTTATTACATTTTGACGTTGTCATTTCAAGCCACATCCCACAACCCTACCATTTTTCATCTGTTGTAGGGTGGTTAAGGCTACAAGACGACCTTAAGGGACGGACCATTAGAAAACTGATGGGGGGGTTGGGAAGTTTCAGTTTGCACGAATTTTTTTTTTGCTGACTGCTTGTGCAGGAATTTTTTTTCAGGTGAACCCCTCTGCACGAATTTTTTTTACTACGTGTGAAAAAGTCACAATTGGACCTTCCTTCTGCATGAATTTTTTTTTTACCTTCTTCTTTGCATAAATTGTTTTCTTGGCATTTTCCCTTGCATGAATTTTTTTTTGTTTTTTCCCCACCCCCCCCCCCCCCCCCCATCACTTTTCTAATGGTCCGTCCCTAATATGAATAGTTTCCTGACCCAACCGCTTACTGCGGATTCCATGCATGGGTACTTAATAGACCTACTTTCTTACTTTTGATCACAGGTGTTTGCGTTTGAAAGGATCGATACTCTCTTCTTCTAGTTTGGGTGGGTCTGCTTCTCATAGTTGGTCTGGAAAGCAAAATGTGGTACTTCATTGACAAATTGATAGACATGACAGTGAATTCAAAACATTAATGGCTGTGCTATTCACTTCACCAGTTTGTCTCCTGTTTTCTATACTCTACAAGACCCAGGAACGAAGAGTAAATATCGCATAAATTTGACGCGGACTGATACTTATTCTACAATACTAACAATACATAAATGTGTAACACTAATGGCACTGCAAGTTTCATGGTCCATGCGCGATCATGATGCATTTTATGAATACGTACTGTGCATGAACATAACGTAACGTGAAAAATACTAACTGAGCTGATTTCTGAGACAGTACATGGGCTTTCTGATGGGGTGATGTCTATATCCTTCTTATCTGATTCATTTGGCTCTTTGGGTCGTAAGCGACCATAAACGGTGAATACGCATCTGTTCGGTGGCTTCAAGGTAGTTCCATGGAATGAACGCTTTCGTTTGTATTCTCAGTACCTCCATGCTAGATTTCAGCCGCCGGCTCGCGGAGTAATTGTTCTGACATGTGATGATCACATGTGCAGCTTTAAATGACTACGCATGATCTAGTTGCAATACACAAATGCATTATGAACGGTCAGGAGCTGACTAGGTACGTTTATCAAATGCAGCATCGTTCAAGGTTTGTTAACATGTACTAAAGTTATATTGTTTGGAGGAGAATCAGATTTTTAATCAGTAAAGTAAATCCGGATACAATCAGTAAGCGACTCACGTCTAGTTTTCGGCGTTTCGCAAAGGCGGTAACGACTACATCCTCTGTTATCAGTGCTTTTGGACTGACATCCCTTGTCACTGCCTCGCTTTACGTTTTTCTTTTTTTTTTCAAAGTTGAAAATGGTAGGTAACGCATCGGCTTTCGGTCTAAGTTTTCTTGGTTTGAACTCTGTTCCCATTTGGGCCCTTAACTCAAGACTCTGCTCGAAGCTATCGGAAGAGAAATGCTGAGAGCAGAGACGATATGCCGCAGTTGGCACGAAGGCTTTAACTTCACCCATTCGTTGCATCTTTTTTCGTCTTTATGGAATGTGAAGAAGCTTACCCTTGATTTCGAATTGTTACTACAATTGAAAACAGCACAAAATACCACAATTGTGGATGTTTTGATATTGCGGACCTTTGGTTTTCCCGCGAGGAAACTCACCGCATATGACGTCACAGGAGCCATTTCCGACAATTTTGCAAGTTAGCCCGAACGTTTCCGATTCTAAAGCGTAGTATAAGGCAGATTTCAAAGTCGAATATCTCGACAACGTTCAGTCCAAATTGTCTCAAACTTCGGAAAATCTCTATTCAGAACATCTCCTGTTATTTCGAATTTAAACCAATTTTTTCAAATTTCGTTGCCTTTGACCTTTTTAAAAATGTCAAACACCCGACGTGCCACAGGCCACTTACAGTTTCAATTTATACAAGAAACTCCAACCAGCAGTTGTCTCACATTCCAATGTATCTTTTTATCTACTGAAGTTGCTGTTATTACCTATTTTGGCATGAAGCGATTTCTGAAGAGTGTAAAACTGTTTATGTGCCCGATGTTCTCAACAGCTTTAATTTCCAACTTTCGTTTCCTGAGTCTGACATTTCCGCCGTAGTTTCTGGCCGGCTTCCCTCTATGTTCACTTCCTTTTCCGGTTTTAAGTGACAAAACCATTGGACTTTGGCCGAAACATGTGGATCTTTTTCTACATTTTTTTTTCTTACTCAAAGTACCGTCAAACAAAAAGTACAATACATGCGTGATGCGAATGACGTCGTAAAGTTATCACTTAAACAACTTCCTGTCATTACGTGCAGGAGAGCTAATCGTCACGCACATTTTCACATCTGTCTGTGTCAATCTCAACAACTCACGACGCCCAGAATCAGAAGAGGAGCACGTTACTGTCGTAATTTTATCCTCCAAATTAAGTTAATGACATATGCATGAAAGCCCTTCTCATTCATCGTTATTTTGTTTTTGTTATTTTGTTATGCCGCCCCGTTCCGGAGACAATCGGAAGACCCGGGGGTACTCCCAGAAAAATTGGGTAGGAGTGTGCAGTCCGCTTCTCAAAACCCTTACCCTGTTTATGACAAAAACCTGCGATTTTCCCGACTCTATTTATGACCTGACCAGAAATTGGATACCCCATTTATAAACATAATTGGTGAAAGGCTTTTGTTGGTGGTCTTATGTAGGCATTAAACGGGGTAGAGGATTGCAAAGCGCCAATAGAAGAAGGAGGAGGACATGATGAAAAAGTAACTTCTTCTAAAAATAAACGAATTCAAGACTAGAGTTCAAAAATCGATACCTTATTTATTACCAAAATGGCGGCAAAATGGCTAAAATGATACCCTATTTATGACCAAAACGACTGAAAAACCATACCCTTTTGGGCCGCAGGTACCTATATCGCCCATATAAGACTATTAACTCACCTCGGGGGAGAGAAGAGAGAAGGAGACCTTGTCTCTCTTCTCTTCTCGTGATCGTTAAATTGAAACACGAAACTCACCCGCGAGGAGAGTTAATAGTTGATGGCGTTAGTAGCTATAGTTAAACAATTATGGCAACTTGAGACGTATTGTAAGCGTCGTATTAACATTGCGACAGACCGGTTAACGTTTGAAACTCGCAACGTGTAAAACAACCTTCGCTCTGATTCAAATCGGCCCCAAAGCGGCAAAAAAAGACACCGGAACGCAGGTAAGTAAAAAACATTTTATTTCAAGATCATGTACAACTAATACAGCGTTTGGGTTCCCTGTGACAACGTTAACACTTTTGACCCGATTTACATCGTATTTTTATTTCACGTTTGTAGCGCTGAAAATCTGCTTGCACGACTTCCGGTAACCCAGTAACACTGTCTTTTTCCTGTCGTCAGATTAACCGCGTATCAGTACCAAACTGAGTCAAAGACGTTTAGTGTTATTGCGCACAGAACGGCATCGGGTGCAGAATGGAACTCGTGAAGCAGTTTTTCGTGGCATTGATCTGTGTTCCTGCTGTTTTCCTCCTCGGAACGGAAGGTAAATTGCTTGTTGTTTTACGCCACATTTCTGAACAAATTTCCACATTTTCTAAAATATGAGAACTCGGGAACGAGCAAGCGAAATTCTGCACGTAAGGAGCAGAGACTGGCCTTTACAAAGATCAGTAAAATATATGTTTACACTTTATATTTAGGGGCTCTGATTGGTAAACAACTGAAGTAAACAACTCTATTACGAAGAACACTTTGCAAGAAAATACTACTAGTACTTTCCGTAATGGGCCCACTTAACATTTTATTTTTACTTAGCCTAGCTTTTAGTGCCTAAATTTTACGATTTGTTTGCAGCACTAGTAAGGTTGTGTTGCTGTTGCTGGCTTAGTACAAAATAACGGATTCGCTCGAATCCTACTCCGATTTAATTAACTTTCAAAATTTTCTCCAATAGTATGAACAAAACCATTTTCACAACAGAGGAATTCGAAAGCACGCGCGAATTGTAAGCAGGAAGTGGCACGGATTCACACTTGTCTACCATAAAAGAAGATTGAGCCTAGGTTAATAACCGTGCTTTCAAGAGCCTCCTAGAGCGCAGTGGCACAGTGTCGAGCTAGTAATCGGCAGGTCGTGGGTTCGACGCCTGTTCTTCGGGAGAACTCGGATTTGCTTTTTCGAGTTTACCTTTGATAGCTTTTGCTAAAAGATACATTTTTCAATTAACCTTCTAAAGTTATTTAAGTCTAACGAAACCTTTGTCTGCGTACAACCATTTTAGTGCCACTTTGTCAGTGAATTGTGTTTAAATGTATCCAAAGTTGCTTGGCACAATCCCTCAAGGCATATTTCCAGACAAAACTATCAGACCCTTCCAAGGATCTGTTCTCTTGGTACTTTGCCATCAAGAAGTATCAGAGGTGTGAAGCCATAGGGTGTGGCAGGGAGAATTGCCGTGATTCCGCCCCTTTTAATAACACATTGTTACTATGATTTTCGTTTGGTACATTGTATCGATTTCACTAACGACGTGATTGTATCAGTTCATAAAACCCAATTTTACGTACGCTGCGCGTGGAGAGCGCTCTTCATTTAGCGACAAGCCAAACTAATTCGAATCAACTGCTTAGGCTCAAGTGTTCGATCCCTTATGTCGCTGTTATACCATAACAGACATTGCAGGCTTCAACACTAAGCTTGTCTTCATGCCAAATAATCTAGTGTAATTAGTGTAAAAAAAAAAAAAAAAAAATCATGCAAGGGAAAATGCCAAGAAAAAAATTCATGCAAAGAAGAAGGTAAAAATAAATTCATGCAGAAGGAAGGTCCAATTTTGACTTTTTCACACGTAGTAAAAAAAATTCGTGCTGAGGGGGTCACCTGAAAATTCCTGCACAAGCAGTGAGCGAAAAAAAAAATTCGTGCAAGCTAAGAATTCCCCACCCCCCCCTCCCCCCCGCCCATCACTTTTCTAATGGTCCGTCCCTTAGTTCTTGTGTATTCAAGGGAGGTTTTTTGCTTTGTTCGTCCGAACCAGTAACAAGAAGGTCTTAGGTTCAATTCCTGCCGGGAGACCTAGGATTCCCTTTTCTAGAGTCTGCCTGTGACAGTGCTAAAAAACACCTTCCTCAAATTCACCTGGCTCAACATCCACCATCTTCGTTACACCACAAGACTCTCACTGTCCCCGTTTTAGAATTGAATTTCCTCCGAGCAAACAGGGCTGCAGCAAATATCATAGAAAGTGATGGTTGTTTATCCACATCAGCCTAGTGCTGCCATTTTACTTTGACCTTTTCAAACATATTGATGTAATGATGTACGCAAAACAACAGCGGACCGGAAGTGGTACCCGCTGTCACAAAGCTGGCCAGTAACCAGGCTGGGATCGGAACAGGAAGTCACGTTTGGCTCTTTTCGTTTTCGATGCCGTCTCATAATGGGATAAATTGATACGAGGTAACAAGATAGGGATCTCTCTGCATGTATCACAACAGTAGGTCCTTCTTTTGCCTTTACATTTTCGGAAGCACGTAAACCTTTTATGTAACATCCTCTGAACATATGCATTGCAGACTTTTAATACGCAATATAAGTGGTGAAGTATTGTTGGCGCGAATTTACAGTACAGTAGATTTAACATCTTTTCGCGGAAAAAGATGTGTTTCAAGATCGCCTTTAAATGATCGACCGTTTAGCTCAGTTGGTTGAGCACTGGACTATCGTGCGGGAGGTCGTGCGTTCAAACCTCGGCCGGGCCATCACTCAGGGTCTTTGAATAACTGAGGAGAAAGTGCTGCCTTTGTTATGACATCTGTAAATGATTAGACTTTCTAGTCTTCTCTGATAAGGACGATAAATTGTAGGTCCCGTCTCACAATCCTTGTTCGTTAAAGAACCCACACACTTTTCGCAAAGAGTAGGGGATGTAGATCCCGTGTTGTGGTGTGGCTCTTGTGATTGTAGTTCTTTCACATTCACGCGTGGGATGGGTTCTCGCATTGTCAGCTGAAAAGCCTCATCAGAGGAGTGGCAATAAACAGTTGCATTTCGTCGCATAGTGAATGAGGCTGAAAGCCCCTTTTCTTTTCTTCGAACAAACCAGAATAACTTAGTAGAATGGTGTTGCTTAACCTTAGAAACCAACAAAATTATTATCCCTGGTGTAAGCCTTGCAAAAATAAAATAGCTTTTCGAGCCCGATAAGTTACCGCGCAGTTCACGAGAATCGAGCGCAAGATTCTTAGTTTCTTATTTTAGTAAGAAAAAAACTTAAACTCAAGGGGATAGAGACTTCTAAAAATGGCATCAACAGAAGGGGTGGGGTCTTGTCGATAGTGACTTCCCCCCCTGACCAGCTACCTCTTTCCATAGGAGAAATGAGCATTACCCAAGAAATCACTGTGTATGCTGGGCAGAACCTAACGATGACATGCCGAGCCAAAGGAAGCCCCACAAATTTCGTTTACTGGTACAAGCATGGAAGACATAATGACAGCGTTGGACAAATCTACCTTCATACAGGTCCCTCTCACACCATCTCCATGGCAACGACAAAGGACACTGCTCTTTATTGCTGCTCTAGTACTGAGTGGGGGATCTGGGGCATATGTCGTTACATCATCGTCAACGTCATCGGTTAGTAGAAAACAATTTCATTTACCATGAATAGACAGCAAATCTCCATGGTTTCGTTAAGCTTCAGTGGGAAATCCAGACACTGTAACTTCAAAGCTGCTGAACAGTACTGTACTGTGGTACTGTTTGTTTTACTATACAGTGTGGTTCTAACTTTTTTATCTGTGGATCAAACCATGCAGTGAGACCATTCTTTGTAAAGCTACTGAACAGTACTGTACTGTGGTACTGTTTGTTTTACTATACAGTGTGGTTCTGACTTTTTCATCTGTGTATCAAACCATGCAGTGTGACCATTCTTTGTAAAGCTACTGAACAGTACTGTACTGTGGTACTGTTTGTTTTACTGTACAGTGTGGTTGTAACTTTTTCATCTGTGGATCAAACCACGCAGTGTTGCCATTTATTGGAAAGCTACTGAACAGTACTGTCTTCAAGCTGTTGGAATATTAACAAGGTGTCTTCTTACATATTTCTAGACCCAGGGAAGCCCTCTTGTGCAAATGGCTGGTCTCTTCATAAGAACTCGTGCTTCATGTATTACGATAAACAGCTTGACACAGACTGGAACAGAGCGAATGATTACTGTGGTAACGTGTCTGGGGCGTCCTTGGCTAAAATTTTAGATAAATCTGACATGAACTTCACACGTGATCTCGTGAAGAACAGAAACGAGGCCATCTTTTGGACGGGTCTATCACGTGATGCCAATGGGAGTTTGCATTGGTCTGATGGGTCAACTGTCAGGGAGGCGTTGGATGTCCAGAGTCACCACATACGTAACAAAATTGAGGATGAACAAGCTACTTGTGTTGCACTTCGTCAGCACGAGAGTATTTGGAAAATGTTCCGCTGCACAAAAAAACTTCCTTTCATCTGCCAGAGAGGTTTGTAAGATTTATTTTGTGAAATCAAGAGAAAATGAGGTAAGAGAACGCATTTTCCATACTGGGTTCTCTTACTATAATAAGGGGGACAGAATCTATTTTTAGATGCGGAAACTATTTTAACTGACCAATGGTTTATGTCCTCATCACGTGGTTGTAATTGCAATGCACCATGGGAAACCGTGCAGCCATGGAACGAGATATAAATACATTCCGCGCTAAAAATAGATTCCGTACCCTTATCATATCAGACGGGGTTATTCCTTCCTCATTTTCTCTTGGTGAAATTAAAATGTCACTTTGTTGGGTCTTCAGGGAAACAAAAAATGAAATCCTATTAAAAGAGGTCTCAGTAAAGATTGCCAGCGTTCGACTTTTCAGCAATACTGCTTTTTAGGCAAAGCAATGGTTTCCCGTCAACTTGATGAAGGCAGCATATCGGTGACATGTCGATCAATATCATTCAACGGTGCTTTTGGGTTTGTAAGTTGAAATTTCTCAATGACTTAGCAACCAACTAAAATGAAAAAAAGATCCTCTCAGTTATGTAAGCGACACAGTCAGTTGCAAACATAAGACCTGAAATAAAGGACGGACCATTAGAAAAGTGATGGGGGGGGGAAAACCAAAAAAAAATTCATGCAAGGGAAAATGCCGAGAAAAAAATTCATGCAAAGAAGGTAAAAAAAAAATTCATGCAGAAGGAAGGTCCAATTGTGACTTTTTCACACGTAGTAAAAAAAAATTCGTGCAGAGGGGCTCACCTGAAAAAAAAATTCCTGCACAAGCAGTGAGCGAAAAAAAAATTCGTGCAAGCTGAAAATTCCCCACCCCCCCCCCCCCATCACTTTTCTAATGGTCCGTCCCTAATTCAGGCTTAAACGGGATTCGAAACCATGACCTTGCAATACCGGCACAACGCAACTGAGCTATCAAGCAAACTGGGAGCTGGTCATTTGTGAGTTCGTACTGCACCCGTAGAAGTTGAAGCAGCCATCTGTTCGATAGGAGGTTACTTCTATGGCCACTGCAATCTCAATCCCAGGGCGCTTTTCGAGCTTAATTTAATTTTAATTTAATTTAATCCATTTTTATCGCATACAATATACACAAGTAAGCAGCAGGGAAAGACTTGAAGGGAACCGGAGAACCATACGTGCTAGTCCACCCAACTATTAAAGGTCAACCACACACCGGGGTGTACGTCCCCTGAGCTTGCTCACCCCAAGTGCCAATGGTATAAAGTTTATGGCTACTGACCAGGCAGCATTTACTAAAACAATGTACATCCCATTACAAAACGTAACTCAAACACTTTAACTCTTTAACTTCTTGACAGATTTGCCCGAAGCTCCACGAAATATCACGATTGCCGACATTACCTCGTCGTCCGCTCGTGTCGTTTGGAAACCGATTTCTTATCCAATCGACGCTAAGACGACACAATACTTTATAGAATGTACAACGCACTTGGGAAAACTCGTGTCTTTGACTTCTTCGGTGAACTTTTTCTCGTTGCTTAGTAACCTCCAACCTAGCACCCAGTACAAGGTTCGAGTCCAGGCCGGGAACGTAGCTGGGAATGGTTCTTACTCGCCTTATGTGACTTTCTCTACAAAAGATCGTAAGTATGTCTTTGAGTTTAACTTATATTAGGCTTTCGACAGTTTTGACTCTATCAAAAGTCTGTTGATTCTGTATGGTTTTTTATTACATCTCTCAGTACGCGCGCTGTGATTGGTCAATTTAGCGGGCCGTACTTCACTGTACGTCCACTAAATTTAAGAGTTTGTTTTGAGATATAATAAATATCTTACCAACCTCGTTTTTTCGGTCCGTACTCTAAGTTACGGATCCTCGTTTTTTCCGCTCAGAAAAAAAACTCGAGCTGAAAGAACTCGGTCCGTAACTTACAGTAGGGACTTCGAACTCGGTTAGTAAGAGGTATATCCAAAACTGGTAGTAAAACAAACTATCAAATTGTCTATTAAATTACGGGACTCATACGCTTTAGAAGGTATTGCGCATAACCACTGCGCACGTCCAGATTGTAAGCAATCATTTGCAGACCACGCTGTGGGCTCTCGGCCAATGAAAATGTAGGAGAAAATATGCTGAATTATACTACAATGTAGTATCTACTTGATGTCATGTAACTAATCATGCAATTTGTTTCTGAAAGCCAAGTGAACATTGTCCAGAAATGCATCACTTTTATTTCTCGACCAATCAGAGAGCGCGGATCTCCATAATTTTGTGGACAATTACTTCAAATTCGGGTTTCGTCTGTGCAGGTCCTCCTACAATTGTATCGTCAGCGCCAGATGGTGCGGTAATTGCAGGGCACTCCGTAACGTTGGAATGCGGTGTTTCGTCACAGAAAATCACGTGGTACAAGGATAACAGTGAGGTGCCCATACACACAGGACGAAAGCTTGACATTTACGACACAACGATAAAAAACGAAGGAAGCTATCACTGTACAGTGAACGATGGAGACAGGGGCTCGGTTAATATTACAGTTATTGGTACGTGTAACTAATAAATTTGATATTGTGTTCACATTCTCCCAAAGGCACCGTATGACATACGTATGCTAATGAGATATGGGCGACAATTTTGCATAAGGTATAGAGTAAGAGATTTAGAAAGAAAGGCTGAAGTCACTGAAGGGGCGGAGGGTCGAGCAAAACCAACCCAAATTCTAGACGGCGCGTGGAATCGCATCTAAATCTTTGCCAAACACGAAGAGCTGGTCTCCAGCATCCGCCATCTTGTTTGCTGTGTGCATGGTCAGAGTCACGTGACGGGTCAACTCAACATCACAGACCTGCTGTATTGTTAGGCGCTTTGAGGTTTGCTCGTTTCATAACCAGTCCCCTTACTATTCATGGTGAAAGGAACGAAACCGTCCCTCCATTGTGCTTAAAAGGATGCAAAACCCACTGGGGATTAAAGTACATCAACTACATTCCAAAGCCGTGATGACGCCATTTTTAATTAGTGAATGACAATAAAAACGTAGGGGGCGTTTTTGGGATTTATCATTAGGGAAATTGGTGTCCCATTCCAGAGTTTTTCGGGAAATCGCTGAGACGCGAAACTATCGAGACCGGGCTTAAAAGTCTTGAGACCAGTGAATATTTATACCTGTGTGTTATCTCCAATAGACTTAGCAAGATTGTTAAATGATCAGTTGTCTTGTATCTTAACGCCATAAACCTGAAGAAGACTGATATGGCGGCCGGAGTATTTTAGATATTTAATGCATAATATTTAACTCGACCGGAATACCAGAAATTTGACAGAAAAACATGTCTACGATTACGAATAGGCACTCAACGCGTAGTTAATTCATTGTCCATTTCGGATTCTAGTGCCAGTTGTTAGAGTTAAGCTTCTATATGGAAAATTTAGACTACCTTACAGTGTAGTGGAATTAAAATTTCTTATAGTTCATTCGATGTGCTTTTTTATCAGAGCCACCGCTCATCACTGGATTAACGGGCGTTTTCCTCAAAGAAAGCTTAAGGAGCTTTGATCCTCTTACAGTACTGTTGGAATGCACAACGGCTAACAGACACCCCCTTAAGTACGCATGGAACAAGAACGGAGTAACGCTGCCCAGTAGAGATAGACAGCTAAAGATTCAACTGAAAACAAACGAAGCGTTCGGAAGATACGAATGCAAAGTGTCAAATGTAGCAGGCGCCGCTTCCAAATCCATTGTCATTTCTCCTCTGGAAAAAACTGGTGAGAAAGTGAAATTAGTTAACTTTGGCAAATAACGAATGCAGTAAATTATTGGCATTCAAAGGCCACTAAGCCCCTAATCCGGCTTAGTATAACGACTGCGCGCTTGAAAGGGCGCGGCCAACTACAGTTACGATTGGTTTCAGTGCAACTCTTGATTGGTTGAGGAAGTGGTCTGACATTCTTTGGTCATCACTTTTCATAGAAATTTTAATAGTTTCAATAGTTAATTGAGTGTGGCTCTAGTTTGTTAATTTTTTTTTACTAGACAAGTTAATTTTCTTTGATCATTTAATTTCAGATGCTATGCTAACTTCAACTTTTTTCGCTGTTCTCTTATCGCAGATGACGAATACGGCTCCTCTCTTTCAATTGAACTTCTCGCCATTATCGGCGGACTATCACTTGTGCTGATGTTTTGTGTTGCCAACATCGTGTATATGAATATTGCGCCACGCAGGAAAAGCAAGAAAAGAGCGAGAAAATACGCCACGCGGAATTCCTCGACCGAAATCGAGGCGATAGAGCTGGGCACTTCTTTGTCAGTTGAGTCACGTGACGTTGAATCACCGTCAGGCAATGTCACGCAAGGTAACGACGATGTTTTTCCATACGAAGTGATCGGCGCGTGGACAGGCTCCAGCCCGGAATATATGAGTCTGAGAAGAGACGACGTGTCCGGTGGTCACGTGCATGTCACGCAAATCAGACCTCCCGACTACACCAACATATCACCTAGCAACCGCAATGATAGTGCTGCTAACTGCATGTACGCACCATTGAAACTGACCCAGAACTCCCACTCTGGGTTTAAGCAGAAGAACAGGAAGTATGAAAATATGGATGCTTCAACCGCTAGGGGGAATGACCGCTGAACATATACAACAGACTGCAGTCAGTGAAGGAGAACATTTGACGTCGTGCTGCCAACACCAAAGGCGAGCAAAGAACATTTGAGTGAAGAAGAAAGACCACAGTTTGAACTAGTTCTTCTGCTTATGTTATATAACAAAAATTGTTATATACCTAGACTTTCATTCATCAAAACGAGCACTGTGATTGGTTGATTCTTGGTCACGTGCCCTTGAACAAATTCAAATGTATCCCGACCGGGAGACAATTGCGCAGTTGTTGCCCGCGCGCCAGTTGTACCGTCTTTGTTTGCTTGTTTTTGCTAAGGGAAAGTCTAAATATATAACAAAGCACTTAATGTATGGTCCCTCGGGAAACTAGTTAGTTTTGTTTTCCCTCGAGTCCTGATGTTTCCCTCGACTTCGTCTCGGGAAACATCAGGACTCTCGGGAAACAAAACTAACTGTTTCCCTCGGAACCATACATTAAGTGTATACTGTCATGCGGTCATCGTGTTTCTTTTCCTTGGACAAATTCAACTCTATGTACCATTGTATTCACAAGATCTGAGTAGCAATTCTATTAACTAGAAAGCGCAAAAAAGCAAAGGCGCACAAGAGCCTTATGCGCTATTCCTGGTTTCAGTAGTAAGAATCACCTGGGAACATTATTACTCCCCCCCGGATGGGATGCTAGTCCAACGCAGGGTCACCCCCAGCATTATATCACTGGTACCCATTTATACACCTGGGTGGAGAGAGAGAGACAGTGTGGAGTTAAGTTTCTTGTCTAAGGAAACAACACAGTGCCACCCCATAATGATAAGTTGACATATGAAGTTGCCTTGTGGTTAGTTGTCCTCTTAGCTCGTAGGTTCCTGCCATTTCCACATAATGAACCAGTAGTAGAAGGCTTCAAGAGAATTTTCGAAAGTGCACCGTTATAGAAGTAAGAGTTGAGCCACAGACTTACCAAGCCATGGCTCAGTGGATCTGGCCGCTTTTAGGAGTGTTTTATTAGTAGTCATTAGTGTTTTGTTAATACTCAGTACACATTATTAGGCATCTACCTGGCCATTTAAACAGATAAAGATTTTTGGGCTTTTGCAATATTTCGACTTGAAGCGCGAGTTGAATCACAGACCTCCCAAGGTCAGGCACTGTGGCTCCTGTCTCGCCGTTCTCCATATATCATCAATACACATTATTAGACAGTTAACTACTCACTTAAACTGATAAAGATTTTTTGGCCTTTGAACAACCCAAGACCTCCCATTCTATTTGTAACCGGTTCCGCGAACGGGCAAAATAAAGTAAATCCTAAGGTCTAATTGGCTGCCTGAAAGGCCAATAGAGGCTCATCTTGCCCTTCCGGGAAATTCCGTTTTGTCCCGTCAAAGAAAGCAAAACAAAATGTCCATATGATAAACCTATATTAACCACGTTGGTTTGGTCAAGACGGCTGGATGTTGGCATTGATATTTAATTGCGTTTTTATTGACTTTGACTACGTCTCTGTCAATAAAAAAGCAAAAAAGAATTCGGCCAATATGCAGATATCTTAACTTCACCCTCAGTCAATAACGCACGTATATACACACACACATATATATATATACATATATACTGAGTTGTTATATATATAAAAAACCACTCAGCCTAGGATATTTCGACTAAAAGCATGAAATTGATGCACAGAGCTCACAAGTTCGTGCTCTGTTAATCACTCTGCTTTTTATCTGTAGCACACATAGTTAAAAAATAACTAGCAGTACGATGATTGAACAACACTTGATCCATCTCGACAGGCTTTATATCTCTTGCTCGTCTGTCGGTCATTCCAGGAGCGCGCCATGCACATAGTGAAGAGCTTACCATTTGTATACCCTTTTATTCTGGGTTACAGAGTGATCGTTCTTAAAGCAAATTTGCTCTAGAAAGCGTTTCTATGTGATATCTTTGATCATTGTATAATTTCTATTAACGAGTGTCACACGGTGTTGTAAATTTTAAACCATACTATTGGAGACGTTTTTGTTAGATATGTATGTACTATCAGGGATATTTTTAGGTGAAACCAAAAGGTTTTTAGTAGTTTTGTTTCCTTGTGCTTTATAATGCTCTGATGAAAATTTGACTGTTTATCTCTGCTCAATGTATCAAAGATAACCTTGAAAAGAAAACAATAAACCAAACAAACAAAAAGGTCAGGAAGCATTTTCACAGCCAATCGCATCATACCTTTACTATAGACGGACCTTAAACCGACCTATTTGACAAACAATAGACGGATCGAAACCGACCAATGACTGGTAACAAACTTTACACGAGTCTTTCAGCCAATACCATCATGGCTAAACTGACCAATCACGTTTAACAGACCAGACTTATAACATCATCGTCTGACAAACACTATTCACGTGACTCTGAAGATGACTTCCGCTCAGGTTGTCGAAACGTCAGTCACCAACCACAGTTCTTTTCAGAACTACCCTCACCCGGACGATCAAACTAGACGAAATACTTTTACTGAGTAACGCCTATTACAGTGTAACGAACTCAACCGAAGCCACCCAACGCTTTTCTGCCAATCACAAGACGAGTTAAGAACAAAAGAATCGGAGTTTGTTCCAGTTTCGGACCAATCACAAATGAGGGACTTAACGCCAAAAGTTGTTTCTTTCCATCAACGAAAAGGCTAATAAATATTTACTGAAAGGGGGCAGGAATTTTCGAGACTAAAATGGACCAAACACAAAAACATGTGACCCAATGATGGCCTGATTGCAGATGAAACAGGCTCAACGCAAATTGATTTATCTTTACCAAATGGCTGCCGTGAATGTTGAGGACGAAACGAACAAACACAAATATATTTCCGTGTAAAGACAGCGAATTTTGAGGTTCTGTCCCGTACATTGTGTTTCAGGGAATAACCTGATTGTATTTTCTTTGTTTAGGAGTCATTGTTTAGCTCCGTGTATTGTTTAGTTTTTTGAATCGGCTCTTGTGTACCGGTACACGAGGACAGAACCAATTTTGAAGACAAACCGTGCATGACAAATATGTTTATCGAACGGACTCGACGGTCGCGAATGTTATTAGTTGAGGATTCGAAGGACTTAACTTAAAACATATTTTATACTTCGAATGACTACAATGTTGAAGACAAAAAGGACTAAATACCAGTATTTGGACCCGACAACGGAGACAACGAGTGACTACATAAAATAAATAACTTCCAATTGATCACTGATCGGTCAAGAATAACGGATCGCCAGCATGTTGACGCGACGGCCGACAAAACGGAGTTTCATGACCAGCTACAATTTTGGAGGCCAATAAGTTTTCACAACCTGTAACATCAATTCGAACAGAGTTATTCTCATCTTTACTAGACAATACAGTGCATTACATTTCATTATTATATGACTAGCTCCGTGAGCGGGCAAGATGAACCGAATCTCGCGCTGTGATTGGCTACCCGAGCGGGCAATATGGAGCTATCTTGCCCGCTCGGGATAAGGGCTTTGTCCCGCAAGGAAAATTCATCCGAGGCGAAAGCCGGTTTACCAAAATTTTCTTTCTTAGTTTTTCCCTGAAAAATCTTTTCCGTGACAGTTACCCTAAAGATTTCCTGTGGTTTGTGTATCGATGGAGCTGGAAAACGAGAAAACTTGATTTTTGCACGTAACGGGCTTCCTTTTCAGTCCTTGAAATAAACACGTGCACGGATCATTTTTTGGTGTTTTATCCCATGTAATAAATCCTTTATTGACCAAGCTTGTTCGGTCAAGATGGCTGGATATTGGCCTCGTTCTTTTTTTGCGTGTTTATGGACCTCGACTTCGTCTCGGTCCATAAAAACGCAAAAAAAAGAACTTAGCCAATATCCAGCCATCTTGACCTCACCCTTGGTCAATACTTCGCGAAGGAAGTGTCGCAATCCACTTTCACATCAATTCCCAGTCTAATTTGACATTTATTACTATCGGTCCGCAAAAGAACGAACTCAGATTCTTTTCTTCAGTTAACTAGTCATGTGATTTGCAGAAAAACGTTGGGTGACCCCGGTTGAGTTCGTTACACTGTAAAAATACTTGTATACCAATACAAGTGCAGCAATCTGATTGGCTGAGCTACTGCAGACTATCAGCCATTACACAACCGGCTTAGTTGAAGATCGTTTTCAACAACGCAAGATTCGTTTATCATTCATTTATTCGTTTATCATAGCTTCTTACAAAAATTAGGACATCGCCTGTCAGTCTTCAATCGAATCTATCATATGCTGGATCAGAAAAGTTTTATATCATATTTTAATGGTCTTGTCCTACCACACCTAGATTATGCAGATATTGTCTAGGGTGAGCAGCCTGGTTTAACAACACAGATGAAACAATTACAATCTTTTCAAAATCGCTTTGCGAAGAAGATCGTTAAGTCGAAAATGTCATCAGCAGAGGCTCTGACGTCGTTGCGGTGGGTGTCTCTACATGCTCGGGGACGAGATTGCTGGTAGAGCGTCACACCGGTATTTTCGCACGAGGTCCGAGAGAACCATGGGAATGAGGTTGTGGTGACGCCTGGGGATACACAGCGTTGTGACTTATCTGCGAACCATGCCGGTTGATAATCGCCGAATACAAGGCCCAGAGTTGACTCAACCGGTCTTAAGAACCGAGAGAAAACGACGTGGAAAGTCTTTGGTAACCTCATGTGTACAGAACTGTTATATTTATGGAAGTAAAAGCCATTTACTTATGTTTCCAATCATTTCTTTTAGATCGATAGCGAAGGTCTTCGGGAAGATGGCCGAAAAGTCGACGAACTACGACCCATGTGTAAGTCTGACTCGCTGTTAAATTAGGCCATTATACGGCTTTGAAAATTGGATTTGGGAAAGAAAGTATTGCCTATGTACATCATGTGATCACTAACAAACTCATTGTGCTCTCAGCACAATAATACTGTAACACATCAGTGTTGTTGGAGACAACCGCTCGTTTTTGTAATTTAAGATGACCCTTTTCATGCTGAACAAGCTATTGTGAAAACTAAAAAGCTGTAAATCATGTGGGAATTTCAAGAAAACAATGGATTTTGCTCATTAATACTAATGAGCCTTCCTTTAATGTGAATCTTTAACACGAGTACTTAACACAAACGCACACACGCACTTGACTAAACTTGAGTAAGAGTGCATCTTAGACATGCCAAATAAGGTGATTTCTTGTTTAGTTCTTCGTACAGGAGTTGTTAGCCAAGCGAGAGGCTCAGCCTACATTGAATTGAGAAATACCAAAGTTACTTGTGCTGTGTATCTTTTCTTAAACGAGTAAGACCTATAATCAAATATCTACATGTACTGCTGGCCCCAGTTGTTCAAACGTTGGATAGCGCTATCCACCGGATAAATAGCACTCCAGTGTAAACTGCAATTAGCTTTCCCCAATGCTTATCCTCTAGATAGTGATTTATCTAGTGGATAGCGTTACCCAACGTTTGAACAACCGGGCCCAGGTGATTAAATGCAGTATACACCTGTAGAACTTTCAAATATCTACTATTTGTATAAATTCTCAAGTGATTATACAAAACCGCCCGCTCTGATTGGTTCGCTATCTCGGATTATCAGCCAATAATCACCTCGACGAACAAAATGGCTGCCAGTCGTTCGCGCGCTTTTGATGAAATATAATTTTTTTCGTTTTGTACAATGCTTTTTTTTCTTTTTTTGAAATAATCACCTATGTATTTATACTAAAACAATTATTCGCCTCAGGCTCAGTGATTATCGGTGAATATTCACCTCGACTTCGTCTCAGTGAATATTCACCGATAATCACTTCGCCTTCGGCGAATAATTGTTAACTGGTGATTAAATGCAGTATAGAACTTTCTCCTACTGATATCAAAGTAGAAATTACCCTAAATGGTTTCTATACACTTCCTTAGGACATTATCATTGTTGGTTTCAAGAATTTGTCACAGTTTTTTAAGTACAATGAAAAATATTAATATTATCATTGGTAACTTCTGAAAGTAGAAGGACTTGCTTACTGGGAAAAAAAAACAAAAGAGGTCAAAGTTAAAGAAATTTCAATTTATTTTATGGTAGCCAAACTTAATGTACTAATTGTCCTTAATGGTAGTAAGATATGGACCAAGAGAATCACCACGGCAACAGGAATATTGCACTAAGGTTAGTTATTGCTGGACCAGGGAAAATGATGATTTTCCAGCTCCATTTCCCAAGGGAAGTCAGCTTTATTACCAGTAGCTCTTGAGCTGCTCTGAGTGCCTTATTGCCAAATTTTACTCTTAATTATTTTGATCGTAACATGTTTAAAATTATGGTAATAAAGGTTATATTGTTTTTGTATTGAATGGATGAATTAATTTTGGTGTGTCAACTGCTATAGACAGGCACATTGCAGTTATGTGTAGCATTTTCTTAAAACTGGTGTATCAGAGTATGCAGTCCTTTTGAAGCCGTTATTAAGTATCCAGACTTTCAAGGAAGGGGCGCTGAAAGACCATGTTATTGATTTAGTATTTACTATAATATGTTTACTGTACGTGTATTGTTTAGGTTTTTTTGTGTGTGTGTGTCTGTTTTTTTCTAAAGGGCAAATTAACCTGTGAGTTCAAGTTTGCACCATTTTCCTGTTGGCAAAGGAGACAACACATTCAGGTTTGTCAATTTTTTCTCCTTCTTAATTTTTATCATCAGGCCAAGGAAAAGAACAATGGAATAATTATGCTTTTTGATTTATTTTAGCTCAGACACTTCTAAGTTGCTTTAGAAAACAGTCCTAAGAAAGTACGCGCGCTGATTGGTTAGAATTCGTGTTTCTATAACTCGATAGAAACAAAGAACTAGCACAAGCTGTTGACGTAATGATGACGCGAGCAAAGAGAATTTACATTTTGATAATCAAAGCTAACAAGTTGTTTTTCTTTTTTTCGTCGCGGTGTTTTCTAAAAGAAATGGAAAACATGTTCTTCGTGTTTCTATCGAGTTATAGAAACACTCGTGAAAGTTTGGGAGAACTTGAAAAAGCTGTGGAAACACTTGCCTGTGGCTCGTGTGCCCACAGCATTTCTCGTTCTCCCAAACTTTCACTCGTGTTTCTATTAAACAATTAGATTATGAGCTCGAGATTTCTATCGCGCGATAGTTGACGAGGGCGCAGCCCGAGTCAACTATCACGCATAGAAATCGAGAGCGAATAATCTAATTGTTTTAGTATAAATCTACTAGTCCTTCAAAATTTTGTCTTTTCTGGAACAGCCTCGACCAGTAAACTGTCTAAATCTTCTTTATGGACACTTCGAAAACGTGAAGAAGCGGCCGCCATTACGCTACTCACTATCTATCACAGAATAGATGGTGAGTAGCGTAGCCAATCAGAGCGCGGCATTTGTGATAGAACACCAGTAGATTTATACTAAAACTCGATAGAAACACAGTACATGTTTTCTATTTCTTAAATAACGGAACATTTAGCTTGAACTTTTCTTCATTCAGGATTCAGAAGAAAAGGAGATTTCTTCATTTGTTGTACAAGCATTAGAACCTGCCATTTGCCTGGTTAGTTGGATTTCACTTGAATTTCTTATAATTTCATATGACAGAGGTCTTCTTAAATACAGTTGAAGATCTCCTGGGAACCTTTCTTATTAGTGAACAGCTGTAGTTAAGACCAGCTGAGTGGATTATCCTATAAACTCTGTGTGATGAAAAGCTCTCATAAGCGGCCCTGACCATTGAAAACTACTGGTACCAACTGGTCGTTTTCTTTGTTCTTAAGTTCTCTTAAGCAATGACTCAACGAGTCTGATTTGCGTAACTCAACACGTGTAACAAGTTTTCAATCTGTTTGGATGAATTAGCTGTGCATTAAGACTGTGTCATAATTTAACTAAGAAAAATGAATTCCAATTATTTGCATGTAGCTGTTTTATGTAATTTCCAGTTTTATTGTTGCTGTGTCATATTTCTTATTCAAAGCTGTTGTCATGGAAACAGTCCAATGTTATGACTTTTGACTTAATGATTTTTTGACTTCATGGTCATTCTCTCCCAATGAGATTCTAGCAAAGTGACTTATACTTGACATTCATAGCAATTATTTGTAATAGCACAGAAAGTATTTGCAGCAAAATGCTCTATGCAATCTTTATTCTCTTATTATTAATTTTACAGTTGCACGTTTATCTGTATTAAATTTTCTTATCTCAGGACAAATTCCCAAAAGCTCAGGTGGATGTCTACATCACTGTGTTGGAAAATGATGGAAACGGTTAGGCAAAGTACAGTATCATTAATTTTAATAACCACTATTAACATAGTATTAGTTAAATATTTATTTTTAAGGGACTGTTGATTATTTAACTGGGGAGGGGGGGGGGGTGGAATTTTGTTACAGATTCAAGGGATGGGACTTGAAATTTTTATAAAGCGAGAAAAACTAGAAAGGTCCAGATAATGAAATATGTAATAGTCGTTTTTACGGGAGAAAGGTAGCTGCAGATTTTCAGAGGGTAAGGGAAGGTTCCAAAAGCATTAATCAGATGTTGCAATGACAACTGTGAATCGCTTAGAAAGCTGTAAGAAACATTTTGACTGTATTTTTACTGAAAAATGCTGTTAGCACTGAGCCTTCTTAAATTTATAATACCAGTAGTTTGTTAGTGTAATGAATTTGACATCTGTAAGTTGGTACCAATATCTTTCATTTATAATTTCTCAGTCTTAGTCTATTTCTGTATGCAAACTGTGACAAGAATCTCATTCAGAATCAAAGTCAAGATTGCACTGTTGAGTAGTATTGTTTTTGTTTCTTCTTTGCTTTAGCTCTATCTGCAGGTATTCTATGTGCTTCTTTAGCCGTGGCTCAGGCTGGAATTGAAATGTATGACCTGGTTTCAGCCTGTTCTTTGGTAAGGGAAATCAAACTGGTAACTTCCTGTTTTAACCATTCAGCTGCACATGTACAGTACCTTTTGTCCTGCATTGCAACAATTACAGTATTCCATTATAGTGAAGCCTCTGTTAAGTGGACACCCTTTGCACCTTTCCAAGTGTCCACTTAATAGAGGTTTGTAAAGATTGCACAATGTTTGTTAATGATTAACATTCAACAGTTACTCTGTACTGTACTGAGGTACTCTTACTTTTCGTTACCAACTCTAATGTGTTTGTAATAATGCAAAAACATAACAGCAAAACAGCAATAGTAATGCAGTACATTGACTCTTTCAGGGTTTATGTACAAATTATTGGTAGTCATTTCTCTAAGTACAATCACAAATTCAATGAAGAGTGTTTCTGGTTTTGAATAACTATTTCCTGAAGCAGATCTGTTGATTCAGACGGGACCGGCAAAAGTTTCTCATTCTCTTTATATCTTGGATATTCAAGATTAGCTCTTTGGCCATTTGTAGTGCTTCCCAGTTGGCCAAAGAAAAAATTGGCCAAAGAACGATTTGATTGTGAATTACAGCTGTGACGTACTTTGTGAAATTTGATTGCAGATGACAATTGTACAGTAGGATATTGGCCTGGTTGACAGTTTATTAACAGCTAAATGTATTGATTTTCTTTTAATTGACTTTTGCAAAGACACAATCCACTGCTCATTGTCAATTCAGTCTGGTGTCTACTTAATGGAGTTTTTTGACTATAGAAATTAGCCAAATACAATTTATTTTAGTGTCAGTGTCTGCTAGAGGTATCCACCGAATTGGGGTTTGTTATAACGGGAAATATAACATGTTAATTGTGGGTTCCGGCTTAGCGACAACCTAATACAGGGTGTCCACTTGTTTTGGGGTCTGCTTATTAGAGCCTGGTTTCACTGTAGTAGTCTTATATAGCTGTGGGGAATAGCTAGCCGTATATACTGACGCCATGTTGGTTAAAGAGAATAAACTAAATACCTTGAACATACAGCACCATGTGGCAACCTACTCATGCAGATGCAATAAAACACTACAACTAAAGTTAACTTCCTCATATCAGTATTTTGATAAAAGTAATATTGTGCATATGCAAGTTGATACTGTAGATAATTAAAATGATTTTAGAGCTAGTGTTTTATTTTTCCTTAATAATTTATTTATTGTGATGTTATTTTCAGGTTCAAAAAGGACCAATTTCTCTAAGGGATCCCACAGTTGTAGAGGTAATGAAAGCAAATTATTTTTAATGAGTTACTAAAAGCATACCTTTTTTAATGCTTTCTCTTTAATCTCATTGTGAAAATTTTGTTCTTCATAAGATGTGGCTATTGTTAGTATGCTAACTACAAGTTGTAAACATTTGGTAGCATTATTATGAATGCATGTGACAGTATGAAATTTTAATTTAAAAGTATTTGGTAGACCAATGCAGTAAATGGTTTGAAACCAGGAGTCTTCAGCAGTTGTTTGTTGAGCTTGACCATCTGTAGCTTTGCACAGTTCTCCAGAAGCTCCGGTGACCGGTGAAAACTCCTGGTGAGTCGTTACAAATGCTCCTGCTACTCAAAGAAATGAGTTCCTACAGTATGAGGGATATTAAAAATAAATATGCCCTGGTTTGTTCTATAAAACAAATCCTTGACATTGGCAAGATAAGAAATCAAATCAAAATACACTGAGATCTTTGAGCCATGAGATTCACAATTTCCACTCTTAATTAATAATAATAATAACTCTTAACCCTTTCACTCCCAAGAGTGACTTTACAGATTTTACTCTGTCTAACGCCAGACGATTTTACTCGTCAAATGGAGACCCCTTGGGAGTGAAAGGGTTAAAAACTATCTCCCTTAACCCTTTCACTCCCAAGAGTGACTTTACAGATTTTACTCTGTCTAACGCCAGACGATTTTACTCGTCAAATGGAGACCCCTTGGGAGTGAAAGGGTTAAAAACTATCTCCCTTAACCCTTTCACTCCCAAGAGTGACTTTACAGATTTTACTCTGTCTAACGCCAGACGATTTTACTCGTCAAATGGAGACCCCTTGGGAGTGAAAGGGTTAAAAACTATCTCCCTTAACCCTTTCACTCCCAAGAGTGACTTTACAGATTTTACTCTGTCTAACGCCAGACGATTTTACTCGTCAAATGGAGACCCCTTGGGAGTGAAAGGGTTAAAAACTATCTCCCTTAACCCTTTCACTCCCAAGAGTGACTTTACAGATTTTACTCTGTCTAACGCCAGACGATTTTACTCGTCAAATGGAGACCCCTTGGGAGTGAAAGGGTTAAAAACTATCTCCCTTAACCCTTTCACTCCCAAGAGTGACTTTACAGATTTTACTCTGTCTAACGCCAGACGATTTTACTCGTCAAATGGAGACCCCTTGGGAGTGAAAGGGTTAAAAACTATCTCCCTTAACCCTTTCACTCCCAAGAGTGACTTTACAGATTTTACTCTGTCTAACGCCAGACGATTTTACTCGTCAAATGGAGACCCCTTGGGAGTGAAAGGGTTAAAAACTATCTCCCTTAACCCTTTCACTCCCAAGAGTGACTTTACAGATTTTACTCTGTCTAACGCCAGACGATTTTACTCGTCAAATGGAGACCCCTTGGGAGTGAAAGGGTTAAAAACTATCTCCCTTAACCCTTTCACTCCCAAGAGTGACTTTACAGATTTTACTCTGTCTAACGCCAGACGATTTTACTCGTCAAATGGAGACCCCTTGGGAGTGAAAGGGTTAAAAACTATCTCCCTTAACCCTTTCACTCCCAAGAGTGACTTTACAGATTTTACTCTGTCTAACGCCAGACGATTTTACTCGTCAAATGGAGACCCCTTGGGAGTGAAAGGGTTAAAAACTATCTCCCTTAACCCTTTCACTCCCAAGAGTGACTTTACAGATTTTACTCTGTCTAACGCCAGACGATTTTACTCGTCAAATGGAGACCCCTTGGGAGTGAAAGGGTTAAAAACTATCTCCCTTAACCCTTTCACTCCCAAGAGTGACTTTACAGATTTTACTCTGTCTAACGCCAGACGATTTTACTCGTCAAATGGAGACCCCTTGGGAGTGAAAGGGTTAATTAGTGGTATATTTATTTAGCACCCCCCAAAATAAAATTTTCTCTGGGGAGCCCCACCGAACGCCACCCCCCCCTCCCATACCTGCACCGAGTGAAGGGCACTTCATGCCATTTAAATGAACCCACTGACATCTACTTTCATTTCCTCTCCTTCTAATTAAAATCTTCTGGAGAACCCTGGCTTTGTAAAGAACTGTTGTTGATGCTGACTGATATTTTTACAACCTGAGCAGAAGTTACTCTTCGACTCTGATGATGACTTCCCCTCATCTTGTTAAAACCTCAAACACTGAGCAGCAGTTCTTTAGTTGTAGGAAAATGGTGACTCTGGAACATCCTTCATGTTTTAGGCATTAATTCATCATGGAATGTCTCCTTTGCCCAAGATCATGCATGCAAAGGATGATGGGTACTGGTAACCGGTTTGAAGCAGTGAGTAGTGGTCTATCCCTACCCCCTCAAGGTAGTGAATCATGTAAGCCTTTACAAAATATCCAGGGATCTCCTCGGGGGAGGGGGGAGAAGAATCTTGGGATATTTTGTGAATGCTTACATGATTCACTACCCCACGGGATATTTTGTAAAGGCTTACATTATTCACTACCCGCCCCCTCCTCAAGATGTTACCGATCATCCTTTGCATGACCTAGGGTAAAGGAGACAATGATGAATACATGCATAAAACATGAAGAATGTCCCAGAGTTGCCACTTTCCTACTTCTTTTCATAACTATACTTACACCAGGATAATCAAGCTCAACAAATAACCAAAACTGGTATTTGCTAGAGAAAAAAAAACTACATGTGTATGTTTCTTGTAAGCCCAGAGATGACATTATTGCTATCATACAAACATATAGTTTTTTTGATTTATGTTATTGTTGGTTATAAAGTTTTTATTGGCTCTAGATGAAATCTCCAGAAGCTGATGGCCGTGTCACTGTTGCCTTTCTTCCTTCGATGAACATGGTTTCTGGGTTGTTACAAGATGGAGAGCTTACACAGGATCAAGCAGTCAAGGTGTGACAATGCAATAAGCAACTGTGAAAGATGTATTTTTCAGGACTGTCACAGACAAACTCTGAAAAAGCATATCTGCTTTCTCCTATAATCATAATCATAACAAAATTCTCAAATCTTATTGGCAATCAACTGTATCACCTGTATGGACTGTACGCGTCATGCCTGAGTAATTGGACAGTATGTGCCAACACTCGCACGCTGAAATCATGGCTTTTTTTTCACTGCTAGCAAAAAAATCTTGGAATTTCATCTGTTTTAATTTAAAAAAAAAAGTTTATATATCACAAATTTTGTTAAAGTTATGATTAATTGGTAATAAGACTTCGTGTCATCCAATTCGGCCTGTAATCATACTCGTGATTAAACAAATTGGACTCCCGCTATGCAGTTGTCCAGTTTTGTTAATCACTGGTATGATTACAGACCAAATTGGACTCCACTCAGTCCTATTTCATAGCATTACTTAGGAATCAAACCTACAACCTTCCGATTACCAGCAAGCTGTTTGACTCAGATTTGCTTATTCTGAGTTTGCCTGGGCAGAACTGAAAAACACATCTTCAACAAATTTTCCAGGCTCAAAATTTTAAAACTTTACACCATACAGTACATCTCACAAGTTTTAAAAGCTGGTATGCTCAATCGCTATTGGAGTTTCATCTAGCGATGTACATGTACTGAATATAAAATGTCACAAATAGAATGTTATTTTGCTTTTTATCATCAAATTCCATTTCCATTTCCATGGTAAAGCCATGTTACCCATTTGAACTTACCCTAAGCTTGGCACTTGCACATTTTTATTGCATTTCAATAGTATGAAACTGCAAAATCACAATGGTATTGCCCCTTTAAAATAATATTATGTATGTATGTACTACGTATGTATGACTGTAGAGCATAAATTTTGTTTCAGGCTGTAAAGAGTTGTATAGAAGGATGTCTGAGAATTCATCCAGTTCTACAAGAAACTCTGGTTGATAGCGTAAACCGTAGCATCAGAGACAAATGCAACAGCTAGCCTGTGTTTATTTTTTGCTCTACATGTATAATCACATTGTTTGATGACGCAGAAAGGCTTTGTGCTGCAACATACCCCCCTCTGCCCAGTTGAATACGTAGGAAATAAAACTTATCGACTGGTTTTCCTTAGGTTTATACAAATGTAGTTTGCATTTAGGAGAATTCTAAACCAAATTATACAAGCATGAGGCTGAAGGTCAAGTGTTTGTGCCTTAACACAAGAATTTTTCCCAAATCCACCAACGTTTGGATGTATAAATTTTCTTTCATGAAATAGTTCCTCAAACTACAGATACTGTGTATGCCACATACTGGTTGTTTGAAGATGACATTGAGGCCATTTTTTGCTGCAATTAACTAGTGACATTATGCTTAGTATCCTTTCTTTTAGCTCGTGGAGCTTCAGCTCAAGAGCTATTGTGGTGGATGCTGGGAAATCACAAAGTCAGGTGTAAACAATAGAATACTCGGAACTCACGTGATCTTTGCGTGTTTGGTTCAGGTTCGGAAACGTGCAGCAGGACATGACACGTAGCCATTTTTAGCTTGTGGAGAGCTATCGGTAACAAAATAGAACAAAGAAGTGAAATCGTAATACAGTATTAAAAGTGTATTGCATGGAATTTGAAACCACTCTACATGATATGCTTGATAATTCGCAAAATAAGATCCCTGAGCCAACATCGTACTCCACGAGCTCACCACAGGATGCCTTTTATTGTGTAATAGACTGTTTTTAAAAACAAACACAGGTGTAAATGAGGTATGTATGTGTTATTGCCTGCACTGTTAGTAGCCCCCAGTGGAGGGTGTTAGGATACCAATATTTTGGATTTCTCCAATATCTGGATTTAGTTGCCCAACAGCCATGCAATTACTGCTTGTATTCCAGATTAAAATGTTAGATGATCACTTTTACGAAGTAGTATTATGTGTTATTAAATTTCAAACTCTAAAACAATTGCTGCACTTGTAAAAGTTTTATTGAATTGATCCCTGGTTCTATCATTGTTGAGCTACATAATTATACATGTACAGTGAAAAATCAGAGAATGACTCTAAAAATTTAAGACTCAACTGTCAAACCCCCAAAGATGTTGAGAGCCTTCAACAACCACATTATTTTTGTTATGAGATTCCAAGCTTTTATCATGCAAGGACAAAATAGTGCAGTTGTTGTTGTTTGTTGTTGCAATATTGTACAAAATGAAGTATTAATAAACCCTCCAAGTTTGCATAAAGTGTTTTTTTGTGAAAGTGGACTTTGTTTTTGTGGAGGAAATTTGATCCATTCACTATTTGATTAATTTACTTATTACAGCAAATTTTGAAAATGGTGAAAATGGAAAGGATTTGTACTCTGATCACATGTATTTAAAATGAATATTGTCAACCGAAATAATTATATGTGAACAATGTATCTGAGATTCATAAGATTTCAAATAGTTTATAGATGATTCACACAACTTTTTTGCTTCGAACTTTCCGAGGAATTGGCATTGCAAGTTCAGCTATTCTTGGTGTTGATTGGGCTGCCTTGGCACCCTGCGACACTTTCCATGCATTAGGATTGTAATCCTCATTATATTGACTACGACTCTTGGGTCTTGCCAGCTGTTGGACTCTAAGTGATGGCAGGGCTTTTTGTGTCAAAGCTGAAACTTCCCACACAACAGGTCGACCTTCTTTGTAATCTCGATGTGGCATTTTTGCATTTGAAAGGAACAGAACCCTATCAGAAGCAGTTGCATTCTTTGCAGCATCTGTTAAGTCTGATTCCCATTCGCTCCAATCCCATTGGCTGTTCGGCTTTATCTTCAATGGCATGTAGGTTTTAGGGTGTGAAAGAACTTCTAATCTTTGCGTTGGCTCAGCTTTCATAGCAGCTTCACTGACCTCAGTTTGAACTTGGCGGCATGGTTCGTAATCTCGATGAAGAGCTTTTGGTTCTGACATCCCCTCTACTCGTGCAGATGCGGTGGCTTTCATAGCAGCCTCACTCACCTGCCATATGGCACTAGGTCTGTCAAAAAACAAATCATACTCTTGGGTAGGTGAAATGTAACTATTTAAGTTACATTCATCAAACTCTGATTATCCACATGGTTGCGTTTTGCATTTTTCTTTCAACAAAACATGCATTTATTTATAACCCTTTCACTCTGATCCTGAAAGTGGTCAACTCAATTAGTACATGTAATTTTATGTCTTTTTCCAACACTGAAGTTTCCAAAGTAGCATCAACAATGTTAAATTGAGCTAGAAAAAACTATCCTTAAAAAACTGTCCTTAGATTCTCTTCCTATAAGTACAAAGGTACTGGAAGTATTCAGGGTGTTAACAATGGCTACGTATACAGTCATTTAAACTCAATTCTGTGATCATGATCATGTGTAATTATTACTTGACAAACATTTTGTTCCATAATCTCAAAATGGCCCTTGGCTTGCTTCATACTGGCTACAACCCTAAACAATATGTCGTAAATCAAGCAATTTTGTGACATTCCAAATTACATATTTATATAGAACACCAGAAACTGGGTAAATCAAACGAGTTGATTGAGTAAGTTATACCACTGTAAGGTAAAAGGGAGGTGCTGACGTTTCGAGCATTAGCCCTTCGTCGGAGCGAATGAGAGGATTGTGGGTTACGTTCAATTTATATAGAGAAGTTTGGAGCCATGCTATTGGTGGAACCATAGCAGTGTGTGAATGGAAGTGAATAAATTAGATGAATGATTAAATGAATGAGAAATGTTCGTTGATACCGTGGGGATTAAGAGAACCGAGTCGGAAGATAAATTTCTGTTCTAGGTTTTTACGGCTTTCCGTGTTGCCATGATGCACGGTTAGGCGACATACCGTCATGTTGTGAGTTGAGTGGTTAGGTAGATTAAAGTGTCGCGCTACAGGTTTCGATGCAGCTTTGTCATTTCGTTCGACGTCACGCAGATGTTCGTGGAAACGGTCACCTAATCTTCTTCCGGTCTCGCCGATGTATATCTTCTTGCATAAGGTGCATTTTATGCAATAGATAACATTGGCGGAAGTGCATGTGAAACGGTCGGTGATTTTAAAAAGGCGGGGGAAATTATTAGGATTTGGACAAAACGCAAGTGAAATTATTCCCTAATTTCACTTGTCACTATTAATTTAATTTAACTGTATTTATCTAGTATCATGTATATTTTGATCTAATTTACATTGTAAATTTATTTATTGTTTTATATTGTATTTATTGATGTCAGGGGCAACAGGGAGAACAGTTATCTGATGGTGTTCCCTGGTTAAATAAAGCTATTATTATTATTATTATTATTATTATTTGATTACACATACATATCTTGGGAATGAAGGGGTTAAAAAGGACAGCTGGTTGTTATGATGAAATGCTATCAGCTAAGACCCATAAAGACTTGAAATGTGTAACTTCTTTTGAACATCTTCAATGAAAGCTAATGTCCACTCCTTATATGGATCCATATTTAATCTACCAAGTACCATATTTGGAAAACATGAACCAATCAGTGCCAAAAAGCTCAAAGGCTGGGGCAAACTGTTTCCAAATATGGCACTTGGGGAATATTTGATCTTGACAAGCTGTGGACATGACTTACATGTTTCAAATCTTGTGGACATGTCCAATTTGTAAACAATAGTTATTAGGGAAATAAAGAACTGAACTATGGGTTTCTGATGCCATTGGACTCACCTATCACCAACATAATCCCTGTGAAGCTGTTTGCTGTACACTAGTTGGGATTGTCTGTCAGTGAGCACTGAGAGGTAATAATTTTCAGAATGAATTAAAAGAGAGAAAATCAATTATTTATGATAATAAGGAAGTACATAATGATTTTGGTAAAAATAGAATGAGCCTTGCATGCATTCCCTTTTAAGGTTGCAGTCATGTCTTACAGGGCAGTGAAAATAATGGAATGATTTCTGCACAGGTCCCTACTTCATTATGCATGCTGTGGCCACACTGTTTCATTCTGCAATAACAAGAAATGTTTACATGTGCATTACCCTAAACAATTCATCTGCTGCATGCATAATGAAGTAGGGACCTGTGCGGATATCTTGCCAAAATAATAACTACTTGTCTTGAAAACATGTTTTTCTTGAAGGAAAAAAAAATAAAAAAGATTGTCACATGTATACATATAATTTATACAGTATCTAATTCTGTTTTAAAACTATCAATCAACTTGATAATTATTATACTCTAAGGGTGCGTTTCTTTGGTTAATGATACGGATTTGGATTTGTGATCCGAGATCACACGGAACATAGCGCATTAAGGGGACCGATGAATCCTCCTCCATGCAGGGTGGTACATCGGTCCTTTCATGTGCCATGATACGTGTGATCACGGATCACAAATCAAAATCCGGATCATACCAAAGGAACGCACCCTAAATCTTTGTAAACTAAATATCAGTAAATTAGACACTTCTTTTGGGTTGATAATATTTAAGAAGCCACAATTTTAAGCTCTTACAGAAACAATCGCTCTCATTGACAACAGTGAGTCTAAAACTTTCGGTGGCAATACTGTTACTATTTGAAGGTATCTATGTTGTGGTTCAGTTTTATCCTCGATTCAAATTATGTTTTCCTTTGTTTCAAGCTCATTATCATTTTAATGAAAACCAGATTTGAACCAAGGATAAAATTGAACCACAACATCTACACTACCTGCTCCATGTTGCCTACAGTAATTATAATTTGTTGTTCAAACTTTACTGATGTAATTATAGAAGCTTACCACAATTGGTCTGTTGTATATTATCCCAGTCTTTGGCGAGATTGTTGTCCCAGTAAACTGATCGTCTGAATACCAGAGAATATCATTTAAAATGTTTATTGAATGCGCGAGCAAATTAAAATGCATACGAAAATGTTTTCATAAATTTTGTAACGCGATAAATAAATTTGGAGTTTTGTAAACATTTATTCGTCTACCAATAAAAGAAACATGCAAAACTCAATTCAGGCAAGCTTAATTTGAAACAGTGCAGTTTTGACTTCAGTAACTAACTCTCTTAATTTTCATGTATTAAATGCTGAGAGAATTGTTCGTTACTTTATCGATTAATTTTCCCCGAGGCAAAATACCTTGGAAACACAACTCAAGAACAGTCTAGTTTAAAATACATATTTAGAGATAAACAGAGCACTACTTCGATGCACTGGTTTAATTTAAAACTTCAGTAAAATTTCTACACTGACCTGTCTTCGATGAACCCAACGGGAATTGGTTTAGGTTGCGCTAGAGTTTCGATTCTTCTCGAAGCAGCTGAAGACAAAAGGATTTTATTGAGTTAGAAATCGCAAATTACACCCGCAAGACTGAAAGCAAGACCTCTTTTACTTTCTGCTGCCATGCTGTCTCTGTCCCCGGTTTTTTCCGAGTCTTGTTTGTCCTTCTGTTGTTGTTCCGTACTTTCCATGCTTGTGTTGGTATTTGAATCAATCGTAACTAGGAACGCCTGACCGGCTTGCTGCATAGCAACAAGGACTTGAGCATGCAGTTATCCCTGGTCAGTGAAGTAGCCCATGACAAACAACAAGATGGGAAACAAGATGGCGTCTGTAGTTTCGTCGTATTCTGGATTTGCAAGCAATCTTGTTAAACTTCCAACCGTTGAACAATTATCTCCGCGAGTTGTACGCATTCTAGGATGTAATCCAAGCCCTATGACGCTGCAAGGTACAAATACCTACCTTGTTGGAACGGGAAAGAGGTCAGTTTTATAATAAACAGCTGATTTAAACTCAAGTAAGCCCAATGTAAGTGATAGATCGTTTTCACTCAGTTGACGTAAGTACGTGTGTTGCGCGATTACGTAATTTCTGTTGAGCTGTCAATATACCCCTTTGTTGTCGCGTTATTCAAGACAGTTCACAGTTTCGTTCCTTGTGTTGGATAGGCCCTGTTGGGGGGGGGGGGGGGTGCCCATGTCCCCATGTCCCCATGTCCCCATGACCCCATGTCCCTAGGCCTGTCCTTTGTCTGAATTTCACAAGCGGCTATGTCGGCATTTCGCAAGGTTCTTATGTCGCTTGTCGGAATTTACCCCTAACAGGGCCTCGTTAAAGAGTGTGATCATCGTCCGTAAGCCAGATTAATTAATCAAGCAGGGTTTAAAGGGAGAAATACTTTGTCAATACTTTCGACTTTCCTATTTACTGCTGTGAATCAATAGTCTTAGTCTTTTAGTATCTCAATCGATTTCTGGTATGCCACATGCTTTCTGTCAACTGTTATTGCAGTTTTTACGTGAATCAACGAAATAAGAGTTTTTATAACAAAGTGGAAGTTGGTTGGGTTCACAGTTACGAAAACATCTCCCGAGTTAGTGGTATTGACTTATTCCGAATTATGTCGGTCTCTGCACACGATGTCAACATCCTTCCCGTTACACCCAAAATCCAGGGGGGGGGGGGTACTCCCATATGTGGGTTATATAGGTATGTGCTGCGGGATAGGGTTATGGTTTTTGAGGTTCTCAATCCTTAAATAGGGTATCAATTTTGCCCATGTTGGCATAGTGTTCCCAGTGTGATCCTTAGATACGGTGCCTAAATTGTATCAGCTAACATAGCGGTGCGTAAATACCCATGCAGTTAAGTGGAAAAAAAATGATCAAATGAAGTATTAGCGATTTTATAAACTAAGATTGTAGTTTTTTCTGTTCAAGCTAGTTTTAGTTTCTCCCTTGCATAGGGTGTCATTTTTTTCTTCATCCTTAAATAGGGTCAAGGTTTGAGACCCTTCGCGGCACACACCCATCTGAAATTTACGGGAGTACACCCCACCCTCCCCCGGGCCCAAAATAAATCCGTGGGATACTTGTGGCATGGCACAGTGAAAATTCGGTCGAGTTTTTCTCTTTTTGGTGTCTGCTGCGTTAGCACATGGACACCAATGGAAGAGCGTAAAAAATTGGATAAGGTCTTCATGTAGCGTAAAAAGTGACATCAAACTGACAAGGTTTCACTCAGGTTTCCCTTAGGTGACTGCTTACATGAATTGAAAAGCAAACGGGTAACTGGCGTAACACGTAACCGGGAAAGGTCTCGTGTATTTAACCACCACGAGTCCCCACCTACGTAACACATGTTAAATTATTCAACTTACCATTCAATTATGTACATGGGACTCGTGGTGGATATATACATGGAATCTCTGCCTGTAAAGGGAAACAATTACATTCAGTGGGACTCATGGTGGGTATATACATGAGATCTCTGCCTGTAAAGGGAAACAATTTTATTACAATGGGACTCGTGGTGGGTATATACATGAGATCTCTGCCACCTAACCCATGTCAATATACAATCGTTCTGCATTCGGAGTTGCACGAGCACGCTAGAGTTTGGAAGATACCTTTCCTGTCTGCAGTGCCACAAAAAGATTGCTGATGGATCCTTCTCTGCCAAGATCCTCAAGTATATTTACTGTGGCCTAACCCAGAAAAAAGTATAAATGCCTTGAAAACTGCTATACTCAAGCTAACCCCTCCTTGTTGCTGATTTTCCTAGGCCACCAAATCCACAAGATGTTCCTCAGGCTCTTATTGATGAACACTTGCAACTTCTGCTCCAATCCCTTAGTCAGCCTCCAATCCTTTTACTTTTGCTGTTAGGTTATTCTTTTTGCCACGAGGATGTATTTTTTTTGCTGTGACAGAGTTCAAAAATCCAAGTTCCAATTCTTGGCATTTTTGAGTAATTTGATTTGCTCACTACCTTGCCGGAATATATATTTCAACATTATATAAAATATTATCTAGAGCCCTTAGATATGGGTAAACACATATTCTGATTGGATCCCTATATCCACAGACTGTCAGCTCATATACTGTGAGTACAAGTATACCATGGATGAAAAATTTGCTGAATTAGAAAAGGAAGAAATTCAAGTCTTGCTTGAAACAAATCTACCAGAAGAAAAGCTAGATAAGATTAAACAATAATTTTAAGCTCATCTCCGGTGTAATATAATTTATTCATTTTCTTTGTTAGTTAGGGTTGGGTACATCGTCAAGAATGCTTTGTGTCCTTTGTTTTGCGTCAGTTGTGTGAATAAATTATATTACACCGGAGATGAACCTAAATTTGTTTTTCTGTTCAATCTTGTTGTACATGAACTATAGCTAAGTTACTGGACGCGTAATGCACCTTGGTTATTTGCACAGGTACGACCCGATTTTGTGAAATAATAAGTATTGACCTCCTACAAAGCAAATAGTTCTGGAAAAGCCTCATGGAAGTCATGCAGTTTCAATGGCTCTGCATGACACTATTAAACTAATGAAGTGAATATAAG
Source organism: Ricordea florida (assembly GCA_949710005.1). Classification (NCBI taxonomy): domain Eukaryota; kingdom Metazoa; phylum Cnidaria; class Anthozoa; order Corallimorpharia; family Ricordeidae; genus Ricordea; species Ricordea florida. The sequence continues at coordinate 4,376,008 of OX453276.1, read as the reverse complement.
AAAAATTTCATACTGTGAACTGCAGAAGAAAGATTTAATAAGTGAAAAATTATTGCAGTTGTGTAAGCAAGTTAAGCAGTTGCAAACTTAAAGTGAGACCTTAAATAATTTTAGTAAAGTGTTATGCACTTTTTGGCAATTGGTGGTTACATATTCTCAGCTGGTTTTACATGATTATAGTTTTCAGCCAGAATTTCCAGTGGCCAGTGTCTGCCTTGTCCACAATATTTTAGAAACTATTTTACTTTTAACAATCAGATTCATTCTCGTGTGACGCGGCAGAAAAACAAGCTTCCCCCCCCCGTCTGCAGTCACAACTGAGGCAGCTAAACGCTCATTTTATTATCATGGATGTATAGTTTTTAATACGTAGTTTTAATTAATTTTATTTGTAATTTATTTATTAATTTCATTATTATTATTTTTATTATTGCTTGTATATAGTATAATTGTGAATATTTGTACATAGCTAATAGTATACATAGTTTTTGTATACGTTTCTATAATATTGTAAATTTAGATATACTCAGGGCTCCCATTGATAACAGGACCAATCTAGGCCCTGATGGGACCACTCTGAGTTGTTTTTAAATAAAGGTTTCATTCATTCATTCATTCCTTCATCAGAGAATCTAAAGGTGGACAGTGCATGGCCACTAAAATTTTTAGGGACTGCATAGTACAGATTGGTTAATTAAAACCAAAAGGAAGCTAAAAATTATGTTAGAAAAAGTTAATCTTTGTTTTACTCACATTGGATGGTATATGTGATATTTCAGTCGCATACTGATTGATACTGGAAATGGTGAAATAAGTGAATACATATCAAATTTGAAAGATGTGCTATCAAGCAACGAGACCAGTATCCAAGAAATTTTGCTTACACACTGGCATCAAGATCACGTTGGAGGCATTTCGGATGTCCTTGAGTGTTCAGATAAGCCAGGTATCCATACAGTTATGTTTATTCATTTATAGTTGTTTTTCAAGTTCAGTCGTCAGGATTTAGATATGTGCAGTTCAGAAAAGACTGTTTTCAATGTTCAACATGACTGACATTTCGATAACCTAAGGGCAAGTTATCATCAGAGTCAAGCAGGGTTACAGGGGCTCACTAACTTCCTGGCACTTAAGATGTTGAAATATCATTCAGTCAACATCAGCAACCAACAACAACACCTGACAATCAGAAAACATCAAAGCAAGCACACAACAAGCCAGGGGGCCTCTTAGGTAGACACAGTGTACGAAAACAATAGCTAGATCAAAATGCACCAATCACAGCAACTGATCACAGTGATACATAATGCTGTACCAGAACCTGTTGATGCTTTCTCTTGAAGACAGGTATCAGTATAAAGCAGTCAAAGCATTGCAATTAGCAATTAGCAAGTGACTCCCTCACAAGACAAATTTATGTTATATCATCGAGCTAGCTAACATGATGAATAGCAGTCTATTTCAGTAATTCGATCTACACAATTCTTCTCATAACTTATACTTACACATGGACAAACAATCTCTACAAAAAACTATACTGAAACTCCCGGGTTCAGGTCACTGTGTCTTATTAACCCAGGTGGTAAGTCCCTGTACTGACCAGCATCCAATTTCTCATTACAATTTCTCTGTTTAACCATTCAGGTACCATTATTGAAAACAATTAATTATATGAGAACAGGCAGGAGAAAATGAATTAATATACCAATATGCCCATAATAGTCCACCTAGCAAAGGAGGTGGACTATCCAAGAATTACTTGGTGTCCAATTAAGACATCATAGAACAATCAGTGACTTTGCAGCTAAAGTAAGGTTTATTTACTGTATGGGGCAAGAAAGAAGCATGTAGCATTATACAGCATGTACAGCATTATGTATCACTGTGATATTGATTATATCTCTGGAGTCATTTTGGGGACCAAAACAAACTTTAGCGGGCCGTACAGTGAAGTACGGCCCGCTAAATTGACCAGTCACAGCGCGCTTACTAACTGAGAGATATAATAAAAACTTATTAGAAGAGCCTTCAAAGATCCAGTATTGTCTAAGCTATTTTCCTAACAATATTGTGCAGATGTTTTTACAAGTAACAAAGAAAAAACAATTAATATATTAATTTATTGATTATAATTAATATAATTTTTGAAAAATTAATGGTTTTAGGCTTAAGGGTATCAAAGCTTCCACTTGAAGGTATCAAGGAAGAGATTAATGGAGGCATTGCAACCTACAACTTCCTTCAAGACGGAGATGAAATAAGAACAGAAGGAGCAACATTGAAAGTTCTTCACACACCAGGACATACTACAGATCACATGGTGCTCTACCTGGAGGAGGAAAACGCTGTGTTTTCAGGAGATTGTATTTTGGGACAGGGAACTGCAGTAAGTAATACAAATTGTAGGCGATCTAGTTACTGTCAGTACCCAGTATACCTTTAATAATTTGATATTAAAAACTAATTTTCATAAAATCATAAAAATCCACAGTTGACTGAATTTTTTTTTATTTCAGGTGTTTGAGGATCTTTTTACGTATATGAAATCTCTAGAAATGATTTTAAATTTGTCCCCTGCTATCATATACCCTGGTCATGGACCCATTGTGAAGGATGCAGTCCGGAAAATCAGTGAATACATTGAACACAGGAACATGCGAGAAAAACAGGCATGTGTGAATGTATTACCAGTTATATTTTATTTTTTTAGCAGCTTTACAGTTATCTGTGGAGTTTCATTGTCTCGTTGTAGCTAGTTGTGAAAAGAAGTGTTGATGTTGACTGTCCAGGGGTGGATCCAGGGGGGGTGGAGTGGGTGGCTACCCACCCCCCATTAGAACATCCCAGAAAAAAATAGTTTAAAACTATAGTATGCAAATTTGCAATTTCAAAACGAGGCTTGGTAGTGAAATTTGCTTGTCGGATGTAAACATACATAAGAATTATTGCAAAGCTTTGGGGTAGCCGTTGTAAAAATTTAAACTTAAATTTTCATTAATTTTGGTGGCTGATTGGTATCAGTCACCCCCATTTAAAAAATCCTGGATCTGCCCCTGCTGATGTTTTCGATAACTATAACAGTATAAAATACCACCACCTGACAATATTATGGAACTCACTTGACTCTGACGATGACTTCTGCCTGGGTTGTTAAAACATCAGTCAACAAGTCATCATCAACTGTTCTCTTCAGAACAACCTACACCCAGATTATCAAATTCTACAGAGACTACTGTTCTTACCATTGACAGAAGTTGTATGATATGGTTACCTTATTGTAAAATTTATAGAATCAAGGTTGTCACCTGCAAAACTGAAGAACTTAATTCCCTCATTAAATATCAATACACTGAGAGATATAGACAAATGAGATTTGAAAAGAAAAACTACAGATGTAATGAGGAAATAAGTGTATGGCACTTAACACTTACCTGGAAGTAAAATATTTGATAATTTCTTGTTTAGGTCGACTGGCATTTTTTTTAGTTTACAGTTTGCTTTACAGCTATAACTTTAAAGCAGTTGTTAATAGAAACTTTAAGTTTTTTCATTCTGTGTTTACAGTGTGACTACCTGAACTAAGCCAACCCAAACTTAAATTTTCATACAGTCTCTACATTTGTTTTATATTTCACTTAAAATGCTTATAATTTGCTCTAAAACTGAATAAAACCTACAGTACCGAACAGAAGTAACCTAACAGAGAACGCTAAGCAGTGCAATGCGATCTTTAAGCGTTCTACTTAGCATTCCCTTAGCGTTCTACTTAGCATTCCCTTAGCGTTCTACTTAGCATTCCCTAAGCATTCCCTTAGCGTTCCCTAAGCGTTCCCTAAGCGTTCCCTTAGCGTTCCCTTAGCGTTCCTTAAGCGTCCAGTAATGCGTTCCCTGTTAGGTTACTTCTTTCCGGTATTGTATCACGATTTGGGGGGTGGGGGGTGGGAGGGGTGGTTGATATCTTTGTTGGTAGAAACAAATGTGGTGTTCATGGTAAAAACAGACATTCAAATTTGTTTGAGTGGCCTTGGTTGGAGTAGTCACTCTGTAAGTGAAAGGGATTTGGAACTATCTTTCTGTTGGTGTATAGTGAAGAGAAGTTCACTCCTTTAACCCACAGAAATGTTCAACTTCTTCCTCAGATACTAGAAGCTTTGGAAAAAGACCCAGATGTTACAATGACAGCTTTAGATATTGTAAAGAAAGTTTATACAGTATGTAATCATGGTTTTTGTTAACTTTGAAAAATGTTACTTTTATTTTTTTTACTTTTTATACAGTATAAATAGTTAAATGACAGTTTATATAATAATGATAATAATAATAATAATAATAATAATAATAAATAATTAATAGTCAATTTGTAAAAATTTTCAGGCAGCGACATTTTTTTGTTAGCAGAGTTGATTTTAGTGGTAAAAAACAGTTACTTGCAGATTTTCAATTGGACTGCACTTGTCATCAATGACATTAGGCTACTCAAATAAAGTCACCCTAAGAGCAATAACACATTGTGCACTGCAGAAAAAAATGAATAAAGGAATATCAAAGGATGTCCATTTTAATAATTGTTTGGGGTAAGACAGATTTTAAAGAAACTTTTTGTTCATCTTCGAAAAAAGTTAAACTCCTTTGTCAATGGATTCTTTGTAGGAGACACCATGGCATTTGCATCGAGCCGCAGAAAACAATGTTAACCATCATCTTTCAAAACTGAAGAAAGAAGGACGAGTCTGTGAGTAATTTTAAGCATCTTTTTGGTTTTACTTAATCTGCTTTTAGTCTCAGAATTTTTGATGACCACTGCCCACCTTTGTTTGTTATAGAAATATTGTGCATAATATTCAGTTCATTTTATCTCATAATTGAACATAAATTTTGCAGTGGTACTTAATTTATTTTACTCAGGACTAAAAATTGGCAGCCGCATGGTCGCCAGTGTCGAGTTGTTACTGACCAGGGCCACCAAAAGTTAAGGTTTGAACGCCTGATGTGCGACTATGCCACAGAATTGCGAAAAATTGCAATGTAAATTATGTGAAGTACAAAGTTAGAAATAAAACTCATTAATATGTAGTTTCATTGGACTACCTTTCTCTTTGTTTCTTGTCTAGACTCTAAGATCATCCATTTTAATGAACTTTTAGTTCTGAAGTGGAAATTCCGAGCCGTTTTGACAGTGATTCCACGAGTGATCCACATTCACAACAAGAGGAAATTGAGGGCTACTTCATTTTGGAATGGGCCGCCAAGAATTCAAGGAAACTGGCCTGACTGGCCACCAAGCACTGGAGTCAATTTTTAGCCCTGTTTACTATGCATAACTTTTTGACAAACTTGACTCTTTTATCACAGTTTTAACATAGCACATTTACTGTACATACATGTAGTTTTAATCCTTACAATAATTTATATAATTTATATAAATATTGTTACATGTAGTGTGAATTTACTTACTTATTTTCTCTGTATACAGGTTGTGTTGATTCAGGAACAAAAGTGAGATGGAAAAGTTCGCTATAGGGGCTGTTTACTGACGCCGTCTTGTGATATGCTCACACAATTAAATGCCATAGAGTGACAAAAGTTCTGACCCATAAAAAACTGTATTAATAGTAATACGTTTGATAATTGTTGAGTTGTCAGGTATAACTTCACAATATGTTTATTCTCTTAGAACTATAATTGTGAAACAACAGTTGAAGATTTTCCTCCATTAAAACCCTGGGGAATTATTCTTGCTAAGTAACTCTCGAACAGTTCTGTCTCCGGCTTCCAAAACAGGTGCCAGCATGGCTTCTTAACGTGAAACTAAGGGTGTAGTTTTGAGTGCAGTAGTTGTTTCTAGTTTTTAATGGCCAGTGTTAAAAATGTCTGCAACAAAGGATTTCATTGAAGGACCTAAAATTTCTTTCCACTACAAGTGCTTCTCAAAATTTCTCTCAACTGCAAGTGCTGGAATAAAGCTCATCATAAGTGATTTGGTAAAACCCAAAGTTGTCCTTGAGTGAGTATGGAGCTCAATAGGCTTGTGACATCATGAAGGAAAAATGACTTGTGTTGATGCTGCAGACAGCCAGTGTTCAAACAAAATAATGCTATTTATTTGGGACAAATCAGTTTAAGTTGTGAAATATTGACAAGACAAGACTACAGCAAATGTTAACCACAAATTGTGTAATTGTATTCCCATCAAATTAATGTACATGTATTATACAGTCGACTCCCGATAACTCGAACCTTCAAAGGAAATTGAAAAAGGTTCAAGTTATCGGGAGTTCGAGTTATCGAGGGTAAAATTATAAAGAAAAGGACTTAAAGGGAAACAAAAATTGCTTCGAGTTAGCGGGAGGTTCGAGTTATCGAGGGTTCAAGTTATCGGGAGTCGACTGTACTACCGAATGAACTTTCCTATCGTAATGTCAGAGTGCAACAAACTCTATCCCTAGGTGACAGTGTAGTTTTTGGGTCTTCATAGTCAAAATCCTGATCAGGAGCCAGTTTAAACTTAAAACACTGCAAGAAGCGTGAAATCAGAACTTTGGCCTCAAATTCTGCAAAGGTTTGACCAATACAGTGACGAGGGCCAAGCGAGAAAGGAAAGTATGCATAGCGCAGGAATGCAGCATCGCCATCACCACCATCTCTAAGAGCAAAACGATCAGGGTCAAACTTCTCTGGATCCTTCCAATATTTTGGGTGGTGATGCATAACATATGGCATAAGCTGTATCAAAGTACCGCCTGGAATCAGGTGACCCCCTAGTTCAGTGTCCTTGTCAGCAACACGTGTGAAGCCAGGCACACTTGGGTGGACACGGAGGGTTTCTTTCATCACTAGACCGGTATAACAAAGTTTATCAAGGTCTTCATAGCTCACAGATTGCTGAGAGCCAAGCACATCTTGGACTTCTTGAACCAATCTGTGTGCATAAAAAAATGTAAGCATTCCAGCTACATGTGATTTAAATATATACATACAGTCTACAGTGTAGCTTGTTTCCACCTTAATAATATGGGTCTGATGACTTAACTAGTTGTACATTATGATGGCTCATAAAGATGCTTGCAAACCTGTCTTCAATCTCTGGGTGTTTACCAATTTCTATCAACATAAAGGCCAGCATTCCTGCTGTCGTTTCCTGACCTGTTTAAAAAACAACAAAATGAAAAACATTGGCAAACAACGGTACTAAACACAGCTCGAAATTGTGACCGTTACGGTCACAAAAGCAACTAGTTTTTCTGTTTTGCAACTAAAAAAATTGTGTTAGTCGCAAAAGTGCGACTACAGGTTGTAGATCAATATTTCACTGAGAACCAGAAACTTCCAGTTTCACTTAAACGTTAGTCAAAATTTTGTGACTAACTTTTTTCATTTTGCGACCAGTTGCAAAAATGCGACCACAAAATTTGTTTAAATTTGAGCCCTGTATTTACTAAGTTTTGGCATGCCACAGTACTGTGTACCTGTTAACCACTTTCTAGGGGTGGGTGGGGGGTAGTTGCGTACCTTCCAGGGGTGGGTGGTCTATCTGAGGGGCATTGCCAGCTTATAGCAAAACAGCAGGTGACTCTTATGGATGGTTCACCAAGTTATGTTATAGTAGTAATTCATTGATAAGAGAGTCAATTGTAAATTAGCAAAATCCATCAAACAGGGTCACACTGCCCTCAGCTCCAGATGTACTCCACGTGTTAACAAGGTGCAAAGGATTTATTTGAGATTTGAAAGTCAAGGTTGAGGAATATTTGGGGGACAAAAAAAGTTCTTTCATTTTGAGGCAGCACTAAAAGCCTGTTAAAAGAGGAGATTATAAAAAAGAAACAGTCTGCAAATGTCCCTTAATCATAGGTTTCATTTAATTTCGTGGAGATTTTTTGCCTTTCACTTCAAGTTGGAAAAGTATTTTTTGTACTTGAATTGAGGATCCCATTCCCATCTCAATATTTTGAATCTTGACTGTTAGCCAGGGCCTTAGTTCACTAAAGACAAGAAAAAAATAAATACCAGCAATGAAGAAAGTAACAAAGTGATCAAGCAGCTCCTCATAATTAAGATCAGTATCTTCTTCTACAGCAGACAAAATGTAGGTGAGAATATCAGATGGTACATCCTGGTTATTCTTCATTGCTTTCCTTCTTTCATCAATGGCCTTTTTGCCTGTATCTCTCAGAAAGTGTACTGCATCAATAACCATGTTTTGGTAAGCATAACTGGTGAAGTCGATGGGATGAAATGGGTGGTGCAAGGCCCAAAGTGGTGCAATCAGAGACTCCCGAACAGCGCTCTGGAATACAGAATCTTGCTCTTTGATTGTTTTCAGATCCAAGCCAAATGCTACCTGAAAAAGAGAGTCACAGAGTTGTGAAACTAATGCTAGCAGTGTACAGGATGTAATGACATTGATTGATCATCGTCGTTATGTGCATGACTTAAGCAGCTGTGAAATTAAAGCCTGAAAAAAAATCAGGCCTGAACGGGATTCAAACCCATGACCTCTGCAATACCGGTGCAATGCTCTACTAACTGAGCTATCAAGCAAACCGGGAGCTGGTCATGTGGCGAGTTCCTAATATACCCGTAGGTGGTAAAGAATGCAAGTCAAATATATGGTCTTTCATATGTTCACTTGCAGTGTACAGGATGCTTGTCCCATGAACCTGACTCAATGACCTTGCTCCCACGAGTCTCCTGTAGCTCAGTGGCATAGAGCACCTGCACCAGTCACACAGTTGCAGGTTGGACTCCTGTAGGGAGAACTTGGATTTACTCTTTCCAAGTTTGCCTGTGACAGTGCTGAAAAAATACATGTTTCAGAAACTGAGTTGTTTTCAAGTGTTGGCAGTTATCCTTGTTCTCAACCTGAAATCTGCAAAAATGCTGGTGATATTTCAATCTAATCCAGCTCTCACTGTAAAGTTGGAGGAGGGAATACCAAGAAAAGGATAGGGGTTTTGACTCTAAGCATTTTTCAGCTCAAATGCCTTACTCAAGAGAATCATAACAGGTCAAATTCTGCACCCCCAACTGAGACTAGAGGTCAAATATGTTTCACTGAAAGTACCAACATATCAATAGTTTCAGTATTACATCTTTTATTTTAATTATTATCTTTCAAATGCTGTTTGTATTATAAATATGCTTGGAATGATTTCTGCACAGGTCCCTACTTTATTATGCATGCTGTAGCCATACTGTTTCATTCTGCAATGACAAGAAAATGTTCACATGTGCATTACCCTAAACAATTCATCTGCTGCATGCATAATGAAGTAGGGACCTGTCCAGAAATCTTGCCACATGCTCCCCAGGAAATTCAAGAGTACCCCATCTCCCTGGACTTGGCGACAATCAACAGTCCCCACCAAGGGGCGACTTCCCATCAAATCCCCTAGATTGCCCCCACCCCACCCCACCCCACCCCACCTGCCGATTCCAAGGTTTACATTGATAGGTGCTCACGTTTCACTTTAAACAGTGCTTTAAGGGAGTTTTAAAAAAGAGGGTACTTAATAGTACGTGCATAAATGTAAACGATGCTTTCAGATTCTGTTTCATTGTCTCACCTTGCCAATGATGTCTAAAGTGATCCTATTAAATTCGTCTGCCATTTTTACTTCGGTTTTTCCATCAGCAAGATTTGACAACTTCTCCAGAAAAGCATCGCAGCCATTGTTGAATTCTAACATGAGTTCTTTCAAGAATTTTCTGTGAAAAGCAGGGTTAAGAGCTAGCCTTTTGATTTTCCACAATTCGTAGTTAGTTTCCGATACCAAACCTCTGCCCATAAACCTCTCCCCAAACAGACGGCCCAACTTGTCGTATGACCACGCATCTTTCGGAAAATTATCAGAAATAAGCACTTTTTTTACTAGCTCGGTACTTGAAACAATAACAATGGGAATGTGAAAGATCCATATCAGCGTCACAGGCCCATATTCCTGACAAAGCTTGCTAGTAACGTCCATGCTTTTCAGGCAACTATCCTTTTTCATCCTCTCGAAAAGTTTTACATTTCCCCAGAAAAATCCATCTCTTTTAGGTCCTGGGATGTGAGCTAACGTCTTGTGCTTATGATGCAGATACACAACAAAGCATAAAATTAAGGTAAAAATTGCAAAGAGAAGGCTAATCACAATGAAGTACAGGGCGCTAAGCAAAATGGACGCCATTTCGCTGGGACGGCTGCTCTAACCAACCCATACGGAGTAGGGAGGAAGAAGTAACTTTGTTACCGTGATTGTGACTTAGTAACTACGGTAATTTACTTTTATTCCTCATTTTTTATTACTGAAATATAAGAAAAAACAATCAAGATAACATATCCAGTGATAAGGGATCTAAAGTATCGCTTTAAGAGCCACATATTTTCTTACTTAATTAAAATTCAAAGTTGTAGACTCCACCCTACCCACCCGACCCTCTCAAGTCCAAATATTCACGTGTTGCGCGCCCCTTTTCGTGCAGAATGGCTGCGGACTGTGGCGAGGACAGTCTTCAACAAATTTTTAGCAAACTTGTTTGTAGGAAAACTGAAGTAGATACTCTCTTGACACTCTTTGGAGAGAGAAGCAGTTTTCCATGTTCGGCGATATTTATTTGCGGCCATACAGCTACTGGGAAGTCGTTAGTTGTGGAAACACTGCTGCGGGACTTGGAGGTACGTTTTCGGCGTCTTTAAAAAAGAAATAACAAAGAAACTATTAGGTCACTAGTAAGAGCAGCTTTTTACATCTAAAAAAAATGAAATCAAAGGTAATATAAGCAATCTGCTGGATTTATGCTCCAATTGGTGACATACAAGCATTGCTAACTCGTTGCCGCATTAATATGCATTGCGTTACAGTGAGGCTGCCTGGAGTGCTCACTTATGCATGCTTTACTGTGGTCGGATCATTCTCTCGATTTGCGTATAATTTTCTTAATCTTTTCTGAATACAGTTCAAATATTATAGGTATGTAACAGTTTTTTCATAGTCTGAAGAAATTCAGACATTTTTCGAAGAGGACCGAAGATATCCGAGGGTATCCGATATTTGTCGGAATTTTCCGAGGAGTATCGAGTTGGATAGGATATCCTCCAAGATTGGAAATGATAGGTGAATTATCTTTCATAAAATTCCCTCTAAAGTTTGCACAACAGCTCACTCTGTATAGCTTTAAAATGCTGCACTTGCTAAAAAGTGCTTGCGTTGACAAGTAATTTGTTTAGAACCAGGTATTATCTGATTGGTTGATGGTTAAAATAGTTTATTCAATTGGTGCAAATATTTCCTTTCCTTCTTTCTCTTGTGTTGATAAACTGCTTAAAAAGTTTTGTATCACATCCCTGACATTTGTTTCTTTCTTTCAAAATACCATTAGCTACCTCATGTCCTGGTGAACTGCATAGAAAATTTTACACCACGGCTAATTTATGACCGAATTTTGTACCAGTTACAAATTGTTGATGATGACGATGATCTTGCACATCTTCCAAAATGTGACAGTATGACAGACTTCTTTCGACATCTCAAGAATCAAATATCTGCAAAAGACCTTGAGAATGAAACATTCTATATTGTTCTTGACAAAGCAGAAAGGCTTAGAGACACAGATGCCAATGTTTTACCTGCTTTTCTGAGACTTCAAGAGTTGATGCAGCTGAATGTTTGCGTCATACTTCTGAGCCAGATTGTGTGGGAAAAGTTCCAGTCTGGCACTGGATTTTATGAACCTGTTACAATATATTTCCCTGACTACTCCAAAAGCGAACTGTTACAGATTATGACCAAGGACTGCCCTTCGGAATATCCACTGGAATTCTACACTGCATACTGCCAGCTGCTAATGAGTGTGTTCTTTTCCGTGTGTAGAGATTTGAGGGAATTGCGACATCTGGTAAGTTTTAACCAGGTTTTGTTATCATTGTTAGCTTAATCTGGGAAGATGCCATTTTAAGTATGATATTTCATTTCCAAAGTTGGTTCTTCTGGATTAAAATCCTGAAGAAACAATGGCAACAGTGAGGGAGGACGAAAGGTATTGTAATGGTTGTATTGTAAGGGTTCAAGCCCTGGAGATGACACTCTGTAGTTTCTCAAAGAGATGGAACTTCACACTGTCTCCATCCACTCAGTTTTACAAATGGGTTCCAGATATAATGCTGGGAGTAACCCTGTGATGGACTGGCATCCCATCCAGGGGGATTAGCAACATTTCAAGGCGCTTCATGCCAGAGGGACGGGGGTAAGTGCTGGCCGTGTTGGTCTCATGACTGTTCCCTTTTTTATCACCAAGCTCTCTCAGCACCATTAGGTACGTAAGGCTGCAGCTTGCACACTTCAACCAGCTCTGTCTTGTGCCATATATTACCCTTTACTTCAGCCCAGCTGGACCATCCTTCCTGTCTGCACTTCCTTTCCACCTTACAATCATTATGTGGCCTTCATTTCTCCTTTGTTTTATAATCCATCATCATGACCCTTGTGCACCTTAACCCTTTTTATGTCAAGCATCACTCACTTACTCACTGCCCATTGTGCCCATGGGCACGTAGGGCAGCAACAAAGTTCTTTCACTTCTGTCTGTCTTTAACCAGCTGTTGGATCTTGTTCCAGCTCTGTTTTTAGCCCCTCAATTCTGTCTCTACTGTACGAGGCCATGTGTTCTTAGGCCTGCCATGCTTGCGCCTGCCTTTGGGAGTCCAGTGTAGTGCTGTTTTTGTGATGGATTCATTATCCTTTCGAATGACATGTCAAATCCACCTCCAGCGTCATTGCATAATAATAGTACCCATGTCCTCCTGTTGGCACCACGATAGCAGATCCTTGTTGGAAATGGTCTGAGGCCAGAAGATGGGAAGTATTTTTCGAAGACTTTTGGTGTGAAAGGTTGACAGCTTTCCCAGATCACTTTCCAACATTTTCCAACATTCTGACCCATACAAAAGGGTAGACAGAACACAGCTCTGATAGATCTTGAGCTTGGTATGTGTACTGTACTGTGATGATCGCCACACTTTGTGCAGCATCCTAAGGTGTTTCTGGCTTTGTTTAGCCAGCTCTGGATGTGTACGCCTGCACCACCATCTTGTCTGACGATGTTGCCCAAGTATTTAAACTGATCGGTCATTGGGAGGTCTTTTCCATTCACCTTGATGGGCTGAGTGTTAGAGATGTTAAGAGTCATGACCTCTGTTTTGGTGAAGCTGATGTTTAGTCCTACCTGGTGTGCATATTTAGTTAAAGGCTGGTCTTCTCTTGCATGTGGCTGTGGGTGTGAGAAAGCAGAGCTAAATCATCTGCAGAATCTAGATCCTCTAAGGAGGAGAAGAGGGTCCATCTGATGCCCCTGGGATGGTCTTCTGTAGTACGGCGCATCACCCAGTCAATGGAGTGAATGCAGTGCAGACATCACGCATCCCTGTCTGACACCCGTCTTTACCTCAAAACTGATACCACTGTTCTCTACGCTACAAATGAAGGCTTCATAGAAGCTCTGTATAAGTTGGACAAGCGTGAAACATCATTTTTGGATGGTGGTAAAGGTAATCACGGAGTAGCCTTTTCCTAGCAATATGGTTAAGCACTCTTTTAAACTCCATTGATGAACACCGCAACAAATAAAAACTATGAAACTAGTTGCTCCAGTGTCAATCCAATCAAAACTCTTTACCTGAGGCCAGTTATAGGCTTCTTCATATCTATGGCATGTCTGAATCTGAATTCAAAGAAGAGTTCAAAAAACAAAATGCAATGCGCTGAAGAATTCCTAAGCGCTGGTGTGTTTCACTTATATTTAAAGCTGCGTGCACATATTCAATCAATTCTACTCCAAAAAAGTTCAAGCAGAATTACAGCTGAATCTTTTTGCATTAAACGTGACTGTATTCTGTCAGGCTGCTCTTCACTTTTCGAAGTACTGTGAACCTGTCAAAGCTGGGACAGCTGCCTACACTGACAGCCGCAAGTTATGGCGAAATATTGAGCCCCACCTGAAAAAGGCGCTACACACTGTGTATCTGAGGGAGGTTTCAAGTGAACAGTGGGAGCAGATGATTGGCCAGGAGACATTGGCAGACAGTGGAATCCATCGCAATCAAGGTAATGTTTGAGTTATCAGGGATGATTTCAATCCAGTGATTTATGAAGGATCTGTATGCACCCTACCTTTCTGTACTTTGTAGATCTAAACGTATACTTGCTGCAGGCAATCCTTGCTCAAAGGCCTTGCAAGTTTTCCTGCCAATCCTGGATACATTATTACTTGGGCTTCTGTAGGAATGCCTGAAACGTGGAGGTTGGCTTTCTTCTCATTGTTCAGTCATCAGTCATCAGGTGCCTACATGAGTTCCTGTGGACATTCAAAACCAGGTTCAAATTCTAATTACAAAAATAACAACATCAGAGTAACACATTTAAGTGATAAACAAAATTCCTTCCTGCGTTGCAGCGATTGCTTTTGATAATCAATATAAGACATGTATCAGTTATTATCTCATTATCTTATTATTATCTTCCTTCCCACTCCGATTAGCTAGGCCATTTTCCAGGCAAAGATTAATGGGAAAATATAAATCAAGAGTACGTAATAAAGTTAACTTAACTGTATCACACTTCTTAATATCATAAGAACTAATCCTGCTCTGTGTAATTGAGATCTAAGTTTCCTACTGTTGCATTAAAATAGGGAAGGCCAAGTTTATGCGGTTATGTGTCAAGGCGTAATCTTGTGATCACTATTGTGAAATTGTGCCAGATATCAGAGCTACACATTATTGTTAACTCAATGGTATTAGATTGACGTAGCTCTTTATTCTCCTGACTAACATAGAACATAGTATATGGCACCGAACCCTTAGGTTCATCAGCATAGACTTTCTCCTGATAATACCACGTAATACCAATGTTATAGTAAAGTACAGGTAATGGGAATATAATGCAGTGATCATTGATGATCAAGTGTTGGTACTCTCCTTACTGTAACTGCATCAAATGTGGGTGTGAGGAACATTAACTATTTCACTCCCAAGATATGAGCAGCAGTTCACTTAAGAGACTGCCATGCATTTGCGTTTAACATATTTTGGAGAATCTGTTGTCAGATAAATTCATGTCTGAGTTGATCATTCCTGTGATTCTCATCAACAGTTAGCTGTTTATTGCACTGTACTAGTATGGAGAAGTTCCATGCTGATCAGTTCTGAGTAGGAAAAGGGTTAAAGAGAATTTGCAACTTGATACTGGGGCTAAGGAAAACCCTGATATTGGGTGTGAAGAGGTTAGGATGAGAAAGTGAACAGTATGTACGTGTGTTTTACAGGAATCTCGCTCCGTTCTCATATTGAGCTCCCTTATTATGCCAAGTACCTGCTGCTAGCAGCGTACCTGGCTTCTTACAACCCAGCCAGCACAGACAGACGATTCTTTACAAAGCAAGGAAGGAGGAACATCAGTAACAGAGCAAAAGCAGCCGCTAAAGGAAAGAAAAGCCACACTCAGCTAACAGGTCAGAACTGTTCAGCATATAGTAAATCCTTGTTTGACCAAGCTTGTTTGACCAAGCTTGTTTGGTCAAGATGGCGGGATATTGCTTTCGTTCTTTCCTTGCCACGTCTCGGTCAATAAAAACGCAAAAAAGAACTTGGCCAATAATATAATATTATACAGCCATCTTGACCTCACGCTTGGTCAATAACGCATATATCTTGACCTTACGCTTGGTCAATAACGCATATATTTTGACCTTACGCTTGGTCAATAACGCATATATCTTGACCTTACGCTTGGTCAATAATGCATATATCTTGACCTTACTCTTGGTCAATAACGCATATATCTTCACCTTTCGCTTGGTCAATAACGCATATATCTTGACCTTACGCTTGGTGAATAACGCATATATCTTGACCTTACGCTTGGTGAATAACGCATATATGTCGACCTCACGCTTGGTGAATAACGCATATATCTTGACGCTTGGTGAATAACGCATATTTCTACCAACAGGTCCAAAGAACTTTCAGCTTGACAGACTCATGGCCATATTTTACAGTATCGTTGAGGATAAAGTTTCTCCATCTGCTAGCATTTTGTGTCAGATTTCTTCTCTTGTTTCTTTGAATCTGCTTGCGCAAGTGACTCCAGATGATCAAATAGACTGCCCAAAGTACAAATGCCTTGTGAACTTTTTCACCATTTCAGACATTGCCAAGCAACTTGAGTTCGATATAGTGCAATACTTGTACGATTTTGTATAGCGTGAGTAAAAAAATATGTAGAAGAAGAGTTGTTCCTTGCGGTATTGACCTTTAAGCCTCAATATCAATATTCATTTTTTCCTAAATGTTCACATGTATTTTTTATGGTACTAGTGAGGGGAATTTGTGTAAATATCAATACAACTCCTTTTTGGTGATCATTTTCGTTATTCTCATAATATGAATAGTTGATGATCAGTGAATATTGTAATGAGAAATTGGATGCTTGTCACTACTGGGACTTACAGGTTTAACGCAATTTTAGCAATTGCGATTTTGCGCGAAGAAAGAACAAACTGAACGTGGTTCAAACTTGCGACCTTGTGGGTACCTGTGCGATGCATTGCAATGCCCTGCAAGAGAAAATGAGGTAAGAGAATGCGTCCTCCATACTGGGTTCTCTTACTATGATAAGGGGACAGAATCTATTTTTGGATCTGGAAACTATTTTTACTGACCAATGGCTGATGTCCTTCTCGTCATTGTAATTTCAATGCGCCATGTGGAAACCGCGCAGCCATGGAACGAGATATAAATAGATTCCGCGCTAAAAATAGATTCTGTCTCCATATCGTATCAGGCGGGGTTATGTTCTCTTTCCTCATTTTCTCTTGTGCCCTAACTGTAGTTGTTTTTGTTTTCCTCTCTAAAGGTGTCGTATAGTAACCACACCTTGCCTACAGTACAAGTGTGTTCTTGTTACGCTTCGCCGTTGTGAAAAGGAAAATGCTTTTCCTTTGCACAAACGTAGAAAGAAAGAAGTAGGTCAGTTCTCCCCTGTGGGTGCCATACACTTTAAGTTGTGAATTGGAGAATTGGGTTTTATATCGATTCAATGTTAATTGTGGAGACACGATAGTGTAGTGGTTTAAGTGTCTGACTTTCGAGTTGCTGTTTTCTTACACTCTCTCTCCACCCAGGTGTATAAATGGTTACCAGCGATATAATGCTGGGGGTAACGTTGGACTAACTTGCCATCCAGGGGGGAGAGGAGGACAATACTCCTAGGTGCTTCATGCCACTGAAACCGGAATAAGCTGGGCCTCCTGTGGCATCCGGCATGTGTTTGACTAATATCCCATCTGGGGGTGGGGGGGGGGGTAGGTAACAATACTCTCAGATGCTTCTTGCTACTGAAACCGAGATAAGCTCCGGCCGTGTGTGGGCCTTAAAGCTCGTATGCGCCTTTACCTTTTTACCAATATTGATTACTTCTCGGAGTGAAAGGATTAATAATGGTAATTGAACTGAGAGGAGTGCAATTTGGTCTGAAATCATACGCGTGATTTCAAATATCGAACGAGCGCGCAGCGCGAGTTCGATTTGAAATCACAGGTATGATTTCAGACCAAAATTGCACGACACGAAGTTCAATTACCACTTTATTACACTCATTTTGAAATCACAGTTTTTTGTCAATACTAATTTATTTTTCCCCTTCTGGAAGCCCGGTTTTTGAAGAAAAGTAACTTTTTAAAAATGATGCGATTTAGAGCAAAAAATGGTGCAATTTATGAATTAATCACACTGCTATGAGCTAATCAAATTGCAGGGATCACCGGTGATTTCACAATGGGTGTAATAAAAAGGACTTATCACGTTCTAGTATTGTGATAAATTGCGGTGTTTTATTGAAAAAGTTACGACGTGGTAGATGCATTTACAGCGGTTCCTGTACCTGCAGAATCCGTTAAGTGTAACTATTTACAAGAACTCGAAAAAAAAAAGAAAGGAAATTATCTCATGCGGCTAGAAAAGCGTTGACTTCTATGATCACTCCCTAAGTAATTGAACAAAGCTAGAGTTTGGTTTTTTTTTTTTGCACTTTTGTTACCAGATTCGTTCGACTTCGTCAACATAGAATCGCTCGCTGCTTTTAAATAGCGAAGAAGTTGGGCTCAGTCTTCGAGCTTAAAGAAAATCTTAAATCGGAGTTGTAAAAGTGGCGATAACGACTAGTTTTGTAAAAACTGTACAAAAATATAAATAGCATAGAATGTGCGGTCGTTATTTGGTTTGCAAGGAAAAGAAAATTGTTTCCTTTGCCATAAGTAAGAACATTGCATTTTGAATTTTCGATCCAAAAGGGACAGGGACAATGACTAACCACAGTTAACGTATGAAATAAGATTTCCCTCTGAAAGTTTACTTTATCTGATTAAAGAAATTTACATTTGCTAGCAATGCGGAGAAAAGCGGAGACACGGCAATGTAGTGGTTAGCATGTCGCACTTCCCATGTACATGCAGGAGATCCGGGGCTCGATGCCAGGTGATGGCACTGTCGTCTCAATGGGGTGATGACTTTTACGGCTAACGGTTAGGGACGGACCATTAGAAAAGTGATGGGGGGGAGGGGGGGGGAAGGTGGGGAATTGTCAGCTTGCACGAATTTTTTTTTTCGCTCACTGCTTGTGCAGGAATTTTTTTTTCAGGTGAACCCCTCTGCACGAATTTTTTTACTACGTGTGAAAAAGTCACAATTGGACCTTCCTTCTGCATGAATTTTTTTTTTACCTTCTTCTTTGCATGAATTTTTTTCTCGGCATTTTCCCTTGCATGAATTTTTTTTGGTTTCCCCCCCCCCATCACTTTTCTAATGGTCCGTCCCTTAGTATTTTTGACTGTTTTACGGCTAACGGTTAGTATTCTTGGCTGTTTTACGGCTAACGGTTAATATTTTTTACGGCTAACGGCTAAAATTTTTCAATAGTTACGCCTAACGTCTAGTTGTTTTGCCTGTTTTACGGCTAACGGTTAACCCCATTGAGACCCTCGTATAATGCTGGGGGTAACCCTGTGTTGGAGTAGCATCCCATCCAGGGGGGAGTAACAATACTCCCAGGTGCTTCACGCTACTGAAACAGGAATAAACTCCGGCCATCTGGGCTTTCAGGCTCGTTTGCGCATTTAGCAATTCTTTGTAATTTGGATGTTGTTATGTTTGCGACGTCATTTTCTTTTTTGAAGGCTATTCAAACTTTCGGTGGTAATCGCGTTTCGCTGATGTCATCAGGTTCCAGGTCACTCAGCAAGCTGTCAGATATCTTTCCTCTCAGACGGGCCGTGTGCTGCAAAACAACCAACAAACAATGACTTCAGCCCTAAAATGCACAGTGCACCAACGGGACACAAACAACTGTACGCTCTGAATAGTTGCGCGAAGCCAAACGAGGAAACATCTTGATAGTCTCTTGAGTTGGGCGCACGTGCTATTCTGCATCAACATTCTTCTCGGCATCTTCTTTTCCACTCGTGCTTGTGTTCCTAAGTTCTTGGTCTGTCACCTGAGCAGGGCAGGATTGCCGAAACGTTGTGACACAAGACCAAGAACTTAGGAACACAAGCACAAGTGGAAAAGAAGATGCCGAGAAGAATGTTGAAAATCCAAAACTAGACAACTGCATTCTTACTATACATGTTGTGATTCAATTTTATCCTTGGTTTGAATTTTATTTTCCTTTGTTACAAACTAATTCTCCCACATTACCATACCCCAAAGCAAAAGAAAATAAAATTTAAACCAAGGAAAATACCGAGGAAACCGAGGGTGTGGCAAGTGTCTACAAGACAAGAGGGTTGAAGTATCTCCTGACTTTACTTACTGTTTTCGGTCGTTGAATTTTTGGTGGCGGCGAGAAAGATCCACTTCCAACTGAAAGGAAAACACAAAACAGAACACAAGACCGGTTACTTCGACCTTCACATACTTCAAACTTGATAAATTATTTTCGAAGTTGTTAATTTGTGGGAAATTTCACAACGTGCGAAAACTAGGGTCTTTTGAAAACCCTATCAATGACGAGTTTAACAAATATCCACACACGAGTCACAACAAGTTTAATTTACATAGTCTGTCGCGGACAACATGAACAAGGTGACAATGATCAACCGACTCTGCTTTGTTGAGTTAATTTGATCATTCGGCTAGCTACTCGGGCTTCTCAAGAAGCAACGCTCAAGTTAAGACTTGGCCTTCATTTTTTACGTTCAGCCACAAATCGCCTCGTGGAGGTTCTAATGCCCATGCGTGGTCCTAATGGGCATTCGTTACACTGGAGGTGCTCTGGGACGAAATGAAGCTGGACGATGATCAGATGATGATTCGGTCGTAAGCTTGACTCCTATTGGATGAACCAGGATGTGCTTTGTCCGAGTTTGCTGACGGGAATTATTGCGTGATAAGATTCCTGATTCAATTAAGATAGTGTCAGTGTTGACATATGACAGCTTTGATGGCTCAGCATGGAGAAAGGTGATCTTATCTGTCAATCATAGTATCGCACATCAAAAAGAGTTTTGTTTTAGTGCACGTGGGATGCGAGGAGAGCGATTACGCAGTTGTTATTTAGTGAGTTTGTGAGGGAAATATTCGGCGAAATAAACGGGAAATTTAATACGTATCGGAATATTGTCGTGGATTACTGGCCCATTTCCGAAATTTGCCTGTGAAAGTGCCGACAAATGTATCTTTCACATAATGTATCACTGTAATTAATTTGCACTTTTCCTCACTGATTCTCAAATATTTAGTTTCTGTGACGTAGGTTACCGTTTGTCAGTCGTCGTTTTGTGATTGGACTTACCAGGATCAGGCGTAGTTGCTTGTCTTTGTGGGAACACAACAGGTGGTGGCCATACCCCACCCCCCATGGGCTCCACCACGTTCACCGGTTTTGTTGAACGGCCAGTCATCGAAGGAACGAATAAAGGAGAAGAGGAAAAATTCTCCGGCATGGTCCGGTAAGAGGACAGAGGACGTTTGTCGGTTCGGGAAGCGGAACGGGAACCTTGGAAAAATTATTTACAAGTCGGAAAAATTGCTTTAAGAGTGCATTTAATGGTTGTTTTACATCACGATACATCATTGAGAGGCCAAAAACTCTTGTCCCGATTGTTAATTGTTGAACTGTATCTGGTGAACAAATCGAAAACGATTCGAGTGTACGTGTGACGTAGCATGGTCTGTGTTTTTGCTTTGCTTCTACTTAAGCGACTGTATCATTTCTACGACTGACGTTTGCTGCCTGTCTGTAAATGGGTGTCTTTCTAAAATTATTTATGACTGTCTCTAAATACCTGATCATCTGTTTCGGCCTGGGTGCCTATTTCTCATAGACAATTTTTGTGTCTGTCTGTCAGTCTGTTAGTCTAAGATGGTCTACGACTGGTCCTGTATGCCAGCGAATTTTTGCAGTCTTCGTGTTGTATACTGAACAATTCGGATGCACAGCTGTAGTTGTCAGTTTGCATCTGCCTGGCAAGCAGGGTGACTGTCTGACTGACCACCAATCATGTGTCTGTCTGGCTAGCTGACTGACTGTGTGTCTGACTGACCACCAATCATGTGTCTGTCTGGCTAGCTGACTGACTGTGTGTCTGACTGACCACCAATCATGTGTCTGTCTGGCAAGCTGGCTGGCTACTTTTTTCCATCTGTTTGTCTATGTGGCTAGCAGTCTGTCTATGCCGACCGGTTAGCTCAGTTAGCAAAGCACCGGACTACCGTGCGGGAGGTCGTGCGTTCAAACCCCCGACGGACCAACACTCACGGTCTTTAAATAACTGAGTAGAAAGTGCTGCCTTTGTAAGGACACCTGCATATGGTTAGACTTTCTAGTCTTCTCGGATAAGGACGATAAAACCGTAGGTCCCGTCTCACAACCCTTGTTCATGATAACTTAGTGGGACATTAAAAGACCCCACACACTGATTGTAAAGAGTAGGGGACGTAGTTCCCGGTGTTGCGGTCTGGCCTTTCGGGTTGGCGCTTCACATAGGGATAACCTCATTGCGCCTTTCCCCCTTGGACAGAATTGTCCATGAAAAATAAGCATGTATGTAATTATGTATGACTATCTCTGTCTGTAACCTGTCTGGATCTCTATGGGTAATTGTTACATCTTCAATTCTTACCTGCACCTGAGCCTGGCCTTGACAGGATACTGGTCAGCTGTTGCTCGTATTCGTAAATCTAAAAGAAAAAGCAACGTGAATTGAACTTCGTGAACTCATCACAAATGATTACCGTACACTCCCGACCAGGAGGTTCGAGTTTCGAAGGAAGGAGATGGCGCTGTGTAATTTCCTAAGAAAAATAACAACCCTACACCTGTTCTAAAAAGAAAGAAACTCGTTGCCATAACTACTGCTCGACATCTATCCATGCTGTGGTTCAATTTTATCCTTGGTTTAAATTTTATTTTCTTTTGTTTTCTGGTATGGTAATGTATGATAATGACTATGAAACAATAGAAAATAAAATTTAAACCAAGGATAAAATTGAACCATAACCTACATAAATATCGCTTCTTGTGTTCAATTTCCCACGTATCTTACCTGTCTTTGAAGATCTTCAACGCGATCGAAAGCATCCAACTTGAGATGTCTTTCGTGATCCAACTGTTGCATCATTTGCTTCAATGCCTAGATAAAAGGTAAACAACAACAAATATGTATAATTAGTAAGCACTTTCCTACCAAGAACATAACCAACATTGGACCTGGATCCTGAAAGGGGTAAGCCAACGCCCAACCCCCTTCCCCCCTACCCCCCCCCACCCTCCCCGGACCCCACTTGTAGGACCAGAGCTGTCTCTCCTATGTTCTCTCTTGCCAAAAACTGTCAAGCTGTTACTGGCTGTCCTCACTAGCAACTTCGCTCTTACGATCTCTAGAATAGGCGAGGTCTTTCATCTACAACAGCATTACGACTGTATGTACTAAACAGTCTCTTCTCGGTGTTTGATATGTAAAAAAGTAACACCATATGTCGTGGTTTATTTATACATATTATTGCAAAGGTTTCAAGCTGCACGTCATGTAGAATAAGCGGAAATATTACCCTCTGACGGAGGCTTTTGTGCATCTTCCTTGTAGCAGGTCACGAACAATGACCAACAATTACATATAACAATTCACCAATTCACGGGAATCTGAAACCCATCAGACTTGAAACGTGTGACTAACGTTCACAGCTTGTGAAGATTCAATATTACCCAACTACCATATTCGGAAACTGCTTGACCCACTTTTTGAGCTTGTTGGCACTGATTGGCTCAATTTGTCTCTATTGTTTTCCAAATATGGTACTTGATAGATTGAATGTGGAAAAGCTGTGGTTGAAGACATCCAAAGGCAGTTACATGTTTCAAGTATTATGAGTTACTGATTAAATTTATGGTACCTTTTTAGATTGCTCTTGGGCGAACAGGTTTCTTCGCTGATCGCGATCGAGATTCTCTGAACACGAAAATGAAAGCCATACATTATCGTTAAAAGTCAATAGGAGTACGACAGAAAAAAAGAACTAACAGACAGAGTCACATTTAAAATGTTATTCACAGATAAGCTTACGAGTAAGAAGGCGAAGCTGTAACTCCTTCTCTTCCAGATCTGCAATCTAATGTAAAACGCAAAGCGATGAAAGCATAACATCAAAAAGCAACGTTAAATGTACAAACAACTTCCAATAATCATTGGTTATACACTACAGGAAGAAAAAAGGAGATCAAGCACCATGACGTGTTTGGATATGTCAGGCAACACGACTCGTTTTTGCACCGTCAATTTCTTGTCCTCAATAATTTCGTAATAGAAGCTATGACAAAAGGTACAAAAAAGGTTGAAAGCAATTGAACCAAAATCCCCCTAACACTTACACCAACTCTCCACCAAAAAGAGTTGATGGTGGAAAAGCACAGATTTTATGCAAAACGAATAACTAATGCTGCGTTCACACCGGGGCTTAAACACTGATCTTTTAAAAAAGGTGTTTCGTTAAAAATGGTTTGCAATCACTTTGCGCAAAACAGCTCCGTGTAAATTCTCTACTGACTCGAAAGTTATTTCTAATAAATCACCGTTAGACTCTTTTTCTCACTATGTATAAAGATTAGACTTTGATCGTTTGGGAGGCTGTTGTGAAAATTTCAAAACCTAGTTTAACTAAACAAGTTTAGTTGGTGTGAACGCGGCATAAGTTACTTTCTTAAGAACATAAATGGTTCCACTAACCAATTTGTCGATGTTTGTAGACTTTGCTAGCTCCAGCTGCCTCATACTGTGAGCTTCTTGCATCTGAGCGTGCATCTTTTGAAGCTTGAGCTTTTGCTTCGGGACGGGAGGGTAAGAAACAACAAGAAGAGGACGACGTTATCGATAACGGTCTCGCAAGAGCCGTCGCACAGAACTAAAGAAAACTCGGGTCCTTCTCCAAGTACCGGCACAGATGACGTAAAACAAGGCCAGACATGTCACTGAATAATTTACACACAATGGTGAAACAATGTGCTACGTCATCTGTGCCGGTACCTGCAGAAGGAACCGAAAACTCAAATAGTATTTATCAAGCGAGTTAACTTATCCACAAATACTTCTGCTGCAAGTAGAAAGAGAATTAAAATGGGAATGAACGGTTTGTCACGTGCTGTGAGGAATGGGATCGTTAAATGACATCGAAAAAATTTGCAGTGACCTTGAGCAATGCCCACATAACAAGATAAACATCGCCAAACATTAGTTCCGCAACACCAAAACTAAACGGATAAAAAAAAGACAATACACAAAATCACACACTAAACGTCAGTAGTAATATGGGATATGTCAATATAATAATTGTTTTTATAAACAAAAAAAGAGAATTATTTAAGTTTCCTAAACAAATTCCGAAACGTTGAGCACATCCGATGTATGACGATGACGACTGGGTACTAGATAGAAATGTACGAAAGAGTCTGGGTACTACCTCGTACTGAAGCTTCCGGCGAAGTTTCTGACACTCACGCTCGACTTCCGCCAGGGCCTGAAACACAATGAATTTGTGATTCGAGATCATGATCCGGATTTGGATTCAATCCAAAGGAACGCACCTTTAATGTGCAACACGTTTTTTTTCTTGTAATTGAAGAACGAAGCATCATACCTTTCGTAATGCTGCTTGTTCCTGCTTCATCAAGATTTCTCTTTCCTCTGCCATCTTCTTGACTTCTAAGCAGTCCCTCTTGGCTTTGTCGGCTTCTTCACGTAAACTCTCCACCTTAGCAAATGAAATTGCAAGATTGTATAAAGGTAGTGAACTGATTCAACAATTAATTGATCAATTACCAACGATAGTCGTACGGTTTTGAGTTCATTTTTTTTTAATTTGTGATTTATTTGCACAAGTCAGTATTTCAAAAACCATATGATTTCTTGTTTATAATTAGTAAAGGTAATCATACGGTTTCGAGTTCAATTTGGAATTAATTTGCACGAGTGAGTTTTTCAAAAAGCTGAAATTGCACGAGCCGCTTCGGCGAGTGCAATTTCAGCTTTTTGAAAAACTCACAAGTACAAATTAATTCCAAATTGAACGAGAAAAGCCGTATGATTACTTATTAATAATATAAACATGAAAAAATTCACCTGGAGGAAGTGCCGGAAGATCTCATTGCGGACGGACAGGAAGTAAGCATTTGACGCGGATTTGACACTTTATTTACTGAAGATCAACTGATAACGCTACGAACTCAAAGCGGTTCGTTTAAAAATAAAGAATATCATAATCCAGAAAATCGATGTGTAATTTGCACTGGTGTTACACTTTTTGCACTGGTATTACACTTTTTGCACTGGTGTTACACTTGAACTGCACTGCTCTCAGCCAATCAGAATCGAGTAATTTTTTCATGTATATTATTATACATGAAAAACATTGCAATTTGTACTGGTGTTACACTTTTTGCACTGGTGTTACACTTTTTGAACTGGTTAGCCAATCACAATCGAGTAATTTTTTATGTAAATTATCACTTGAGCAGTACTCAAATAATCATTAAAACAGTCACTCAATCAACCAATCAATCCATCAATCAAAAAATTCAATCAATTATTCAGAGTCTGTAAGACTCTCAGTCAGTCTGTCAGTCAGTCATCCATTCAGGCTGTCAGTCAGCCATCTATTCAGTCTGTCATCCATTCAGTCTGTCATCCATTCAGTCTGTCAGTCTTTCTGCCAGTCAGTCTGTCATCCAGTCATCCATTCAGTCTGTCTGTCAGTCTGTCAGTCAGACATCCATTCAGTCAGTCATCAATTCAGTCTGCCAGTCAGTCTGTCAGTCAGTCATCCATTCAGTCTGTCTGTCAGTCAGTCAGTCAGTCATTTATTCAATCATCCATTCAGTCTGTCAGTCAGTCATCCATTCAGTCAGTTAGTCTATCCGGCAGACAATAATTAAGTCAGTTATTCAATCAATCAGTCGATATAACACGAGAAAACCGCTCACCGAGTCGTGGTAGCGAATAAAGAGGCGCGTCCTTTTCCAATTGTTCATTGTCTTGATCTTCAAAAACTATGTTAGCAAATAAACATAAAGTTAAAAAGGACCGGAAAGAAAATAGAGCAATATTAATATGAACATTGCTGTACTGTGATACTGTTTGTTTCACTATATAGTGTGGTTCTAACTTTTTCATCTGTGGATTACACCATGAAGTGTTTGTTTTCCTATACAGGTGGTTCTAATTTTTTCATCTGTGGATCAAACCATGCAGTGTGACCATTCTTTGGAAAGCTACTGAACAGTACTGTACTATGGTGTTCTTTGTTTCATTATTGTAGATGAGACTACTGTACTAATCATAACTATAACAAAATTCTCAAATCTGATTGGCTATCAACTGCCCTGATTTCAGCCTTAATAGGACAGTCAAATAGGACAGTACGCGTCATGCCTGAGTAATTGGACAGTACGCGCCATCACGCGCGCGCTTAAATGGCTTTTTTTTCACTTTTGGCATAAAAAATCTTGGAATTTCATGTCTTTTGATTAAAAAAAGAAGTTTATGCATCATAAATTTTGTTAAAGTTATGATTAATTGGTAATAAGACTTCGTGTCGTGCAATTCTGTCTGCAATCATACTCGTGATTAAATAAATCGGACTCCCGCTACGCGGTCGTACGATTTTGTTTATCTCTCGTATGATTACAGACCGAATTGGACTCCACTCAGTCCTATTACCATTACTTATAATCTTTGTAGGATTGAGAGAAGGGTGTTAACTCACCAGTTGTCCTAGTTGTTTGTTCTCCTCTTGATACCTTCTAATTTGTTCTGCTTTGGCTAGAACTTGCTTGGAGGCTGCTTCGCTCTCCTCTGCAAAGAAATCAAACGTTTAACACAATATTTACGAAAAAAAAAACAAGTAAACGAGCTCTTTTTAAACTCCTCGCAGTATGCAAAATGGGTTTATGTTCGGTGTAAAACCGTGTGTCGTGGTCTGCATTGTTTGAATTTTCTTTGTAATCTTTTGTTACGTCAATGGTGCGTTTTACACAGAACATAAACGGCAAAATGTTTGTCCCATGAACCTAGTTTAATGACCTTGCTCCCACGAGCCTCCTATAGTTCAGTGGTAGAGCATCCGAACTAGTAATCGGAAGGTCGTCGGTTCGACCCTGTTCCCACGAGTCTCCTATAGCTCAGTGGTAGAGCGCCCGAACTAGTAATCGGAAGATCGTTGGTTCGACCCTGTTCCCACGAGTCTCCTATAGCTCAGTGGTAGAGCGCCCGAACTAGTAATCGGAAGATCGTCGGTTCGACCCTGTTCCCATGAGTCTCCTATAGCTCAGTAGTAGAGCGTCCGAACTAGTAATCGAAAGATCGTCGGTTCGACCCTGTTCCCATGAGTCTCCTATAGCTCAGTGGTAGAGCGCCCAAACTAGTAATCGGAAGATCGTCGGTTCGACCCTGCTTAGTGGTAGAGCGTCCGAACTAGTAATCGGAAGATCGTTGGTTCGACCCTGTTCCCATGAGTCTCCTACAGCTCAGTGGCAGAGCGTCCGAACTTGTAATCGCAGGTTCGACTCCTATTGGGAGAACTCGTATTTCATTTTTACCAGTTTGCCTAGCCTACGAAAGCGCTGAAAAATGCATCTTTTAGAAGCTATAATTACATTACAACAAAGTACCGTACTAAACAACCTTTAGTCGTACCTTTGAGTGTTCCAGATTTTTCACGGAGTTTCTTCATGTCCTCAACCGCTTTGCGTCGCACATCACTCAGACCATCATGAATGTCATCATGTAAAAACAGCCTGAATACAACGAGGTATAAGATTAATATATCGCCGGAAAAGGCTTGTGGAATTTAGTTGATACAAAACCACAGATTCGTAACTTTCACACTATATGTGTGCTTTGTAAGTGTTAAGCCGCGAGAACACGAACATAGAAAAAGTGCATTGATACAAAGCTAGACATATTTTTAGGTCCGTACCTGAACTCTTCGAAACGGTTCTTCATCGAGAAACAATTAGAGAAAAGTTCTTGAACGAGGGAAGCAAAATCACTTTTGATTCGCTCCCTGAGCTCTTTCTCCTGAAAAAAAGCAATCAACGATAATCAAAGCAAGCAATAAATCTGATAAGAGACCGTTCATTTATTGCGAGGGGTGGGGGGTGAAAAAAAAATCTGCTTTTGAAGGGGGGGGGGGGTCAGCCCACCAAAATTTGGAAAAGGGGGATCACGTGAAATATTTTAGAAATACTTTTACGTCATAATGTTCTAATCCAAAATTGGCTTCTCTTTCTCTTCATTTGTGCTCTCTACAAAACAGCTCTCTGTAGTATTAGAAATTGACGGGGCCATCCGAAGAAATTACCGCTTCAAGGGGGGTCATGCAATGTTTAAATGGTGCTTCTCGAATCACACCAGCAACACCTCCCTCGTTAAAAATGAACGGTCCTTAAGAAAGTACGTATAGATAATAAAAATATCCTGCCTGTTATACAGTAAGCGATCTCGTTCGCTGTCATTTCCTGGCGCTATTGTGCACATTGAACGCCTGAAAAAGGTCTCCTGTTGTATCATAAAGCTCGTTTCTTTGGAAAGCTATTCAACGTACTGCAATGTAGTAATGTTTGTTTTACTACACAGTGTGGTTCTACCTTTTTCATCCGTGGATCAAACCATGCAGTGTGACCATTCTGTTGAAAGCTACTAAACAGTACTTTACTGTAGTACTGTTTGTTTTACTATACAGTGTGGTTCTAACTTTTTCATCTATGGATCGAACCATGCAGTGTGACCATTCTTTGGAAAGCTATTCAACGGTAATGCACTGAGGTAGTCTGTTTGTTTTACTATACAGTGTGGTTCTAACTTTTTCATCTGTGGATCAAACCATGTAATGTGACCATTTTCTGGAAAGCCACCAAACAATACGCAAATTTGGTAGTTTCTCTAACTGTGGAATATCGTTTTTACAGTCTTATATTTTGGACAAAGTTATATATTGACTACCCAATAAACTCGGAATGCCATGAATAATATTTCTTACTTGGTTCATCAATGATTCCCTCATTTCAGCAATCTTCGCCCGTAGCGCCGTGATTTCTAGAAGAAAATGGTTATTTGAGTTACAATTTTCTTAGTTACAAGCCACACTATAATTTGACAAGTGCGATGAGTGCAAGTTGTATCGGAAACTGGGTTCTGTCCGGAACAAAACGAGAGTTCCGATGATACCCGAAGATGTCACGAGAACATGTTTGGCATTTACCGAGAAGCTGTTCGTGGCTGCGGTCAGCCATTTGACAGTGTACATCTACGATAGTGGCAGAACTGTTAGCTTCGATGGTGTCCATGTGTTGCTTGATTTCCTGTGAGCAAAAGAATAAAAAAAAGATAGTAAACTTGCGTTAATTTTACAAAACCTTTCTGTAATATTAACGAGCTTACGTTCACATAGCGACAACAGGGTCCTTAACCAAGGACGACGTCGACAAGAACGAGAGCGCCAAAAAAACAATAGGCATAATGAGCAAAAGCAATGGCTCTGCACGCCCCGCACGTGCGTTTTGCATTTTGGTACATTTCGTTGCCCGACAACGCCAAACAAACAATAGGCATAATGACCAAAATCAATGGCTCTGCACGCCCCACACGTGCGTTTTGCATTTTGTTCGTTGCTGTTCTCTCCAAAACAACGACGTGAGATGACCAAATTTAAAGTTCTGTGGAGGACGTGAGTACAAGTAGAGAAATGTTCAATTTATTCGGATAACATCAACGCCGTTCATGAAAGTTAAATTCCTGGACAGTTGGCATGAGTTTCACAAGGAGAATGTGTTGGAATACTGAATTGCAATTTCATTGCAGTAATGCGAATTTATGTTTTTCGTAGTCGTTCTCGTTGACGTCGGCTTTGTCCTTGCTTAAGGTCCCTAATGGAACTATAAAGCCCTCACAGTGTTCGTGTAAGCGGGAGTTGCTTGTAAACGTTAAAACAAATCTACCTATGAAAATGATGTCGCAGAAGTTTGACTTCTTATTAGACGAGCGCGAGGGGCGTACTGGGTAATATTAACCCAAGATCGTGGCAGTACGGACCGAGCACAGTGAACAAATCAACAAAGTAGAATTCTGAGCGATGTAAATGTGAACAGGTCAGAAATGAGATTTCGTTAGCATAATTTTTTCAGGTCGACGACCTTCGGCACGACCGAATAGAAACCGAACTCTATCGAACTTAACCCGGAATGACCTACCTGCTCCTTCATATACAGCAACTGATGTTGGTGACGCAACAGATTTTCGTAGTACATTGCATAGCTATAGCGAAATGAAACAGAAAGCGTAGCATTTCTTTGTTAATAATGATAATATATTAATAACAGTAATAATACAATATTAACTTATACTGCCCAAATATCAATTAGGATATTATCATCTTTGTCTTGGCTCTTGAGAATTTTCACATGGATTCCTATATAACCTACTTTGACGAGTCAACTCTGTCTACAACGACTACACAAATTTTAACAGCAGTAAACATCTGGGCCAAAGCTACCTGATAATAGCATACGTCGGCCTGTCGTGCGGGAAGTCGTGAGTTCAAACCTCGGCCGGACCAAAATTCAAGGTCTTAAAATAACTGAGGAGAATGTGCTGCCTTTGTTACCTTGACATCTGCGAATGGTTAGACATTCTAGTCTTCTCAGATAAAGACGAAAAACCGTAGGCACCATCTCACAGCACTGTTCAAAGATCCCACAACACTGTTCGAAAAGAACAGGGGACGTAGACCCCGGTGTTGTGGTCGACCTTTGTAAAGTTTGTTCAGAGCATTTGATCATATTCACATGTTAATTTGCGCTATAGAAATGTTAAAATTATTATTTTATTTCAAAGCGAATGTGAATCCCTATGGAACATAAGCTTCCTACGTAGTCCCCGTCTTAACAAGCCAATTCTATCTCTACAGGTGCTGCACATTCCTAATTGCGGAGACCCACTCTAGGACCTTAAGTCGCCGTAACTTTGGGCGACTTTAGACGACTTAAACAAAATTGACAGAAAAAGACATAGCGACTTAAGGCGACTTAGGTCTTTGCGGCAAACAATATTTATGCCGAACTATAGCTACCCGATTATAGCCTGCCTAAACAAATCTAGAATACTATAGAACATGAGTTCCCTAACTACAGATTTACTATTGGCAAGGCAAAACTACGTCTTAAATGCAAAATTTTAACAACATCTGCGCTACACTACAGTGGCTAACTAAGGTCAACCTAGTGCAAGCTAGCCGAGTGTAACATGGCTTTTCTTACCTTGATTTAGTCTATTCTAATCTAAGCTGGTCTACGATAACTTGACTACATTCATCTGTTTACAACAGAAAGACAGTTCAAGAGCAAAGTCGCAGACAACAAAACTATACATTCCAGTATAAATAATGAACCGCACACAGGGCTCGAGACTCACGGTAGCCAACTAGCCACAGGCTAATAAAATTTCAGTTTTGATTTCTTGATTTTACTCTTTCACCAGCCGTTTGGGCCAGTAAAAATTGTGAAGCACTATAGTAGTGGACGGAAAAAAAATGGAAGCTATTTTTATATTAGATTGTTCACATCCTTAGTTTTCTCGTAGGATTTTCGAGACTCATACGCTTTGATTGAACAACCACCATCTTGATTTTACTGAACGAGCGCAACCTGGGGAGAGTGTCTAGCTGTAGCTAAGACACTATACCCAGGTTGGGTTCGCGCAAACAAACCAAGATGGGGTCTGTTCAATCGAAGTGTACAAGTCTTGTAAATGTAAAGGGAGTCGGTTCGCACAATATGTAAATGTCTGTTGTTCACTCTCTCAGTGTAATCTATTATCAAAATGCCAGTTTTCAGTTTTTTAAGAAACAAAGCAAAGAAATGAAAGCAGTACAACACCATCGAATACGAGAATATTTAATAAACGTGGACGTTATGTTTGTAATAATTTTAGGATTTAGAAAGTTATGTCTTAGCTTGACTCATAAAACAAACACTGAAACTGCGCATGACAAGTCTGGCTAGTGCAAACTTTGTTTTGGCTAGTAAAATTAAACCTGTCACTATAGTCAATACGCTAGTGAGCTAAAACGTTAGTCTCGAACCCTGCGCACAAGTTATGCACCTTTCAAAGCAAACTCTTTCCCTTAGCATCGTTTCGGAAGCGAGTTTCACCAGACATTTGTCCAAATGTTCCTGCAAAAAAATAATCCAAGAAATGTGACCGTTCTTTAAAAGGCTACTGAACAGTACTGTACTGTGGTACTGTTTGTTTTACTATACAGTATGGTTCTATCTTTTTCATCTGTGGATCAAACCATGCAGTGTAACCACTCTTTGGAAAGGTACTGAACAGTACTGAACTGTGGTACTGTTTGTTTCACTGTACAGTGTGGTTCTAACAGTTTCATCTGTGGATCAGTCAAATCTTGCAGTGTAACCATTCGTAAGAAAGCTACTGAACAGCACCGTACTGTGGTACTGTTTGTTTTATTGTACAGTGCGGGTCTAACTTTTTAATCTGTGGATCAAACCACGAAGTGTGACAATTCTTTATAGAATTGCCTACAATTCCTCTTGTGTTTGCGGTGTGATAAATGGTCAATCAGAGTAACATACCCTCGTAAAAACCAATCTGTCGTCCTTTTCCGTGTGTTTCGACATAAGATCCCGGATAAAATTTTCCACCAAATGAGGTTTAACGATTGTACAGTTCTCCTTCATCACCTAAAAAAAATCAAAGCGTGGTCATGTCTTTTTTTCCATGAGAATGGACTCTCGTAATCGACTTAACAGTTCCCTATTTACCCACCGGTTTTTTCCACAGGTCCGTTGGAAGAGTTGCGTCATCCCGTCCCCGCTCGGACACAACCAGCGTGTGCTTACGGGAGATCTTTCGAATGACGTCATAAATCATGGTGCATTCCAGGTATTCCAAAAGTCGAACAAGCTGAAAACGTGTTAATCGATTATCGATTAATTAAATTGAACTGATCGAAACATAAACTTAGCCATTGTCTTTCTAAAGCCAAGTGAAAACAATGTACTAGTGGCAAGCGCTTTTTAGCTGGCCTAATGAAAAAACAGTTCGCCAGGGAAACATTGAGCGACTAGGGTTCGATGTTCGTTAAGTTTCCCGACTCAAAAATAAACAAATTATAGTGATGTGCCATCCAACAACTTAACGGAAAAAGAGATGACTATTAATGTCATAGGGAGTAGAATCTTAATGACTTTTATTGACATAATTCCTGGTATAGCCATATATGAACCCGCTATTGACCTGCTTTCAGTGTGGATGGCTGGTTAGCTCATATGGTAGAGCATAGCACCGGTATTTGTGAGGTCGCGGATTCGCATCCCGTTCCGGTTTGTTTGTTTTTTTTTCCCAGAAAAACTACAATTGCTAAAACTTGCGTCAATTCTGTGAGTCAAGTCAAACCAATCAATCAATCAATGCTTTATTTATACACGTAACGCCTAGGTGCTGTACAAGCTCGTTCAGAATACGTACGTGTGTGAAATTACACTTACAAAGGACACACCACAACACCAGGATCTACGTCCCCTACTTTTTGTGAACAGTCAGTGGGTTCTTCAATGTCCCACGAAGTTATACGAACAAGGGTTGTGAGACGGGACCTACCGTTTATCGTCCTTATCCGAGAAGAGTAGAAAGTCTAACCATTTACAGATGTCACTGCAAAGGCAGCAATTTCTCCTCAGTAATTTAAAGATCCTAAAAGATGTTCCGACCGAGGTCTGAACCCACGACCTTTCGCAAGATCGTCCAGTGCTCAACCAACGGAGCTAACCGGTCTTCAGTTATAATATTCATTTAGACCACAGTGTAAATATATGATTTATTTCATATATATATATTGAAATCAGTGTTAATGAGTTTTACCAGGACAAAACGAGTTCCAATCCAATCAAAATACAAAAATATGAGTTGAAAGATATTGTAACTGTAGTATATTAACGAGTTCTAACGTTCAACATTTATGTCTGCGAACCTGTTTGACTTTAAGCTCCATCTCTGTTGCCCCAGGGGGAGAGGACAGGGGTTCGTCGTCATTCACCAAAGCACCAAGTGCTGCATACTCCTGGCCCTGTGGAAGGAGGGGGAGGGGATTTAAAGTGAATAGCTTGAATCGTAACAGTTACGCTGAGTCTCTTTAAAATCTTGGGGTGGTAAACCTACATTATCACGTGACGTTGTTCGACATTCCAAATTTTTGCACCTCAATTTTCCATGAAAAAAGTTCTAGTTTCTTCTTAAATTATTTTGCCATTTTGTCATTAAACGTCTTTTATTGAACACAGCTACAAAGTGCAAAAACACAGTCAAACTCAGTTTTTCGTTATTGTCCTATACTCGAACAATTAGTGTCTGTAAAATAAGAAGTGACTCGTACCTGACCGAGTTTAGCTGCCACCAGCTGAAACACTGGCTGAAGGATTTCAATCTTGTAAACTTTGCTGGAATTAAGAAACGATAGCATAGCAGTCATATAATTCAAGCAGCTGAACTAGAACACCAAATCCAATAAAAGCAACGGGGAAACGCGTCAAGATTGATAGTTCCAGCATCGACAGTGCCATGTTCTTGATTGCCTCTTTCTAAGGTAGGAACTTCAGGTTTGTTTGACTATACAGTGTGACTCTACCTTTCCAGCATTGGATCCAACCATGCAGTGTGAACATTCTTTGGAAAGCTACTGAACAGTACTGTACTGTATTACTGTTTGTTTTATTATACAGTGTGGTTCTATCTTTTTCATCTCTGGAACAAACCATGCAGTGTGACCATTCTTTGGAAAGCTACTGAACAGTACTGTACTGTGGTACTGTTTGTTTTACTATACAGTGTGGTTCTAACTTTTTCATCTGTGGATCAAACCATGCGGTGTGACCATTCTTTGGAAAGCTACTGAACAGTTCTACTTATTCATATCCTTATCAAAAGACAGAAACTAACCACATAGTTCTGTAGAGTTTCGAGGTCGAGATCTCGTTGACACCAAGCTTTCTACAGCCCCAGTCCGTCTTGAGCAGCTCCAACCGTGAGCAAACCAACAAAAACATGTTAATTAATTTTACGGCCGCTTGAGGATTGGAACTGAACGACACAGGCCCCTTGGGAATGTCACCATAGGACCCAGTATCCTCAGGAAGCGCGTTCTCGTCACCAGCGTCTCCGGTACTGTTGCCTTTATCGCGGCTCGGCGGTCTTCGGGACGTGCTCGTGTTGGGTCGGGATCGTGATCCTCCTGAACCGACAGACGAATCGTCGGCGTGTTGAGAGAAGATGTCTGGAAGGCCGTTTTGAAGCACGTCCTCTAGGAGCAAAGAGACACCGAGGATTTCGCCATTCACGACATGCCTGTAAATTAGACACCAAATATGGGTAAATCACCCGACAGCCGGGTGGAACTTCGTTGGTCAGAGAGAAAACCAACCAAAAAATGGTCTGGAAGGAATACGTGCAAATCTGCCAGCGAAGTACACTCTTAGGTAAAATTGCTGGCACACAAGAAAACTGAAAGCATTTTTATTTAAGAAGAAATTTTATTTGTAATCTCTCCCAATGATTTCCATTTTAATTTCTGGGAGTGAAAGATTTGAACTTTTTAAAACGAAGCGATTACTTTGTCCACCAACTCAAATCATTATTTCACGAGTGCTGTTTGTCGGTCTCGCAACAATGCAACACGTGGTAACACGTGGTAACCCACATATGACTGAGAACTGACCTGTCCACGCCCCTCAAGCCAGCTAAACACAGCTGCATGTGTTCTCCAATCAGGTCCCAGGGCCAGTACATCATGGGGAACGGACCGTACCTTGACGAATTCAAAAACACTTCACGTCAACATCTCAACTCAGGAATTGTTCTCGAATTCTGAAAAATCGTTTGAGAAGCGAGGCAGCAACTCCAAACCAAATACTCGAAAAATATATATGATACACGTAAAAGAACCGATCGAGCAAAATTTCCATTACTTTCAAACGATGGTTAAAATAATTTTTGTCAACTACACACCTTACATCAACTCAGGAATCATTCTCACTATTTCAGAAGCTAGTCTACAATTCCAAGCCAAAGTTTACAAAATTATTCAGGTTACATGTACAGAGCCGATCGGACATAATTTCAATGTCTTTGAAACGATGGTTAAAACAATTCACGTCAACGATAAACCTCAACTCAACTCAGGAATTGTTCTAGAACTCTGACTAATATTTTCAGAAGCTAGTCTGCAGTTCCAAAATAATCTTTCAAAATTAATTTCGGAGGAATGCTTCATGAATGTAACGGAACCAGTCGAAGATAATTTCAAAGTAACTGTCTTACAAACGATCTTTACACGACATTTTACAATATCATGGCCACTTGGCTACAAAGCAATAGAAATCAATCGGCAATAGAAATCATTTGCAAACTCACCTGATATGCATCCTACATAAAGGAGTCAGTCTTTAAACAAACTTGTGTTGGGGAGGTGGGAAATTGAAACACACAAAAATTGGGCTATCAAGCGATTTTATAAACTAAGTTTCAGCTCGATCCGTAAGATTTAAGAGGAGCCAAGGTTTCGAGATTTAGCTCGAAACAACGCCGAAAACGTGAAATGCAACCTAACTGTACCAACAAGATGCGATTAAATACAAGCAGCTTCTCTCAAGCAAGCCATAGTAGGTACAGAGGAGTAACACATTGAGTAAGCGCAATCGATGAGTGTATTTTACCGGTGCAGAAAAGACCTCCAGGGATAAAGGCCTTTTGCTAGGGAGTCTCTCGCATCCAGAGGTTCGGGTAATGAAATCCCTGTGCTGTAGATACATGGTCTGTTGAGGGCAAAAAACCTTCGGTCAAGGAAGCAAATGGAAGAAAATAGAAGAAATAACGAAAAATCACAAGCAGAGAAATTTGACCAAACGTAAGTAAAAAAAAAAAAACACAAAATCATAAATCATTTATCATAAGCAATTGCTCAAGAAAATAAAAATAAATTTTGAGCATTTTTAGAGTTACAGGTAGATGTAAACTTTACCTTGAAAGATTGCTGAGATTCTTTATGGCAAATTGCATGTTGTTTGTAATGCTCTGAAAAAAGAAGGTTTTTGACTTATTTTAACTCCTCATTAGATGTGTGAAAGAGGGTCTAGAATGGGATGGCACAACATGCAAACAAAACAAACACACACGCAAAATAGAATTTGATTACTTGGAAGTAATGTCTAAAAAGCCATCCAGTGGAAGCAATTTGGATATACCTTATCATCTTAAACGAAAATCGACTTCTCGTTTCTAACGATGACTTCCGCTCAGGTTGTCGAAACGTCAGTTAGCGCCAACAACAATTGTTTTCGGAACTACGATCGAACTTTACATACAACAACTGAGACTCCTGGTTCAAACAGAAATCAATAATACTCGTCTCGAAACATGCAACTGCCACAGCTTTTCCACAACCAATCTACCAAGTACCATATTTGGAAAACAATGGAGACAAATTGAGCCAATCAGTGGCAACCAGATGAAAGACTGGGAAAAGCTTTTTCCAATTATGGTACTTGGGAATAATTGAATCTGGACAAGCTGTGAACATGAGTGACACATATCTGTGAACATTGACTTACACATATTTTTCTCCTCTTTTTCTTTGTTTTTACTTATTATTTGTAATATCTGATCAGTAATAGAATTAATTTGGCACGCCACGACTAGCGTTTTTCTGGCTAACTGCATGCCAAGAAATTGTACAGGCAATATTATGATAATAAATGTCTTGCCTTGTCTTGTTACACGTTTGAAATCTAATCGGTTTCTGGTTCAAACCATTATTTTACAGGGGCCGGTTGTTCGAAGGCCGATTAGCGCTAACCCAGGGTTAAATTTTAACATGGGTTTCTTTTCCTCTTTTTAAAAAGCGTTTTCTCCGACAACTTTCTCTATTTTATTCAGAGCATACAATCATCAAACTGTATTCAAAAAGAATTATACTGAATGTGCTTTTTTAAGCTCTCATATCTGAATTTAAATTTCGCACTAACCCTGGGTTACCTTAACCCTGCTTCGAACAATCCGGCCCAGGGGTCCGTTTCTCGAAAGGCCCGTTAACTTAGCGTGCCCGATAAGCTATTTTATGATAACAATATTTACAACGGAAATTACAATTTTGCTGGTTTTTGAGTATAAGTCAGGATATTCTAAGTTAACTCGCATATTGGGCTGGTTAGTTCGCCATGAACTACAAAAGCATTCGATAGACTCCCACTTAAAAGTATAGCTTCGGGCCCGTTAAGTTAACGGGACCTTCGAGAAACGGGTCCCAGGACTACAACATAACGCAAGCAGTGGAGGCAAGTGTTCACAGTATGAAAGAATCTTGTGGTGGCCGAAAATCCCGTTTCCCTTATTATTGGCCAAATTCATTTTTAACGTAGGAAAAACGCAAGAAAAGACCGCGGCAAACATCCAGCCATCTTGACCCAACATGCTTGGTCAATGAAGGATTTACTGTATGGCCAATTCGCTTCGTTTTGATTAACGGGACAAAGCGGGAAATCCCGAGCGAGCGAGAATACCCTCTCGGGTAGCCAATCAGAACACAGGATATGTCTCATCTGGCCCGCACGCTTAACCAGCCATGCAAGAAACCAACTTACTGATATCTCCTATTTTGCAGAACACCTTACTCACCCTGTAAGCAGCCTCGTTTCCAGTAGAGAGGAAAGTGTCTCGTACGGAATGACTGATTGAAATGTCGAATTCCAAGAACATGTTATCG
Source organism: Ricordea florida (assembly GCA_949710005.1). Lineage (NCBI taxonomy): Eukaryota > Metazoa > Cnidaria > Anthozoa > Corallimorpharia > Ricordeidae > Ricordea > Ricordea florida. The sequence continues at coordinate 4,336,656 of OX453276.1, read as the reverse complement.
CGACGTTTTGCTAGGAAATCCGCCACCTGTAAAAAGCAAAGTCAGTCATTCTGCAGATTTTAAAAGCCTTAAGATTATTCTGTGACAAACGCCTTTCAAAGGAGAGAAGCGCACACAAGGAAAGCAGTGTTACCAAAAAGGAAAAAAGAAAACAGGTTGACCGAATATCAAATTTCTGAATAATCGCGAAATGAAGTAAATAAGAACGTCCAGAAGGGAAGTCGCTTGGCTTTTGAATCGTGTTTTCTCGAAAGAAACCTTCCGGAACCATACAAAGGCCACGGAATCTTCAACAGTTTTGACGAAAACGTTCCGGTAGCGAGAGAAGGAAAAATGAAGAACTGTCGGAATAAGGGACGTTAAGAATAAATGGTTTTACGATTTCTAATGATATGAAGATGTGTACAGTTCTTGGGCGATGTTTTCCGCCTTGGATGTCGGCTTTGACAGGACATACCTCGATCCCATAATTCTGTATATCACGTGACCAGACCTTGGGCAATTATCATGATTAATTGCACATTTTTGCGTTGTTTATCTCATACAAACCTCGTGCGGGTCGTGCGAATTGTCCAAGTGGTTGATCTGTTTCTGAATTTCTCGTAGTTCAGCACCTTAAAGGAAAGAAAACACATTAGCCACACCTAATAGCAGCATTTAGCTTTGCTAAATATTTCGACAGATTTTCATGAGTTATTAAGCACGTGTCATGTGCCTCAAAGCTGACGTGTCCTTACCTATGCCCTCTGTGCCACCCCAGTCAGCGGTCACCCCAGAGAATTCAAGTTTCTGCGATCCTAGCCTAGCGTGGCAGCTACCAAGCCGAGCATGCGCACAGAGGTATTGACAGATGTCATGGAGGGATGAGATTAGTTGCTAAGGAAACAAGAGATGAGAAGCTTGTTAAAAACTGAGTCACATTGAACAAGTAAGTCATTCCTGAGTCACAATGAACAAGTAAGTCATTCCTGAGTCTCAAAAAGTTCAAACTGTTTTAATTTTTACGAGCAAAGTGTCAGACAACTCAGAACCTTTGACGACTAAAGCGAACTGAAGGGACGAATTGCCGCGAAATGCAAAGAATTTTGGCTTCTGGCACTAATTGGCTCTGTTAAATTTATGCTAAAATTCAGCAAAAACCTGACATATGACATTATTTCGAAGTCTTGTAGTAAAGTCAATTGTTAACTCGGGTTTCTGCGAATTAATTACTCAGCTACTTAGTTATGTTGTCGGAGGCGAATCTTACATACATACATACATACATACATACATATAGTGGCTCGTCCCCACGGGGGCTTTTCAGAGTCACTTAGTACATACAACATACAACATAGTTAAGAATCCCAACTGGTGGGAGGCAGACCAGTTGGCTATTTACAAGGATGATCGAGGAGTTGAACCAGGTACTTACCCAGAACAACACCAGGTAGTGGCCAGAGCGGGATTTGAACCCGGGTCACCGCATTGAAATACCGCGCCCTAGACCACTCGGCCATCCTGCCTCTTTTCGATTTAACTAAAATAAAGTTCTTAAGTTCAAATGCGGAGGTCCAAAAAGCTTCTTACCAACATAACTTTGAGAGCAACATTTCTGTCTTCAACTGGTAATTTCGAGTGCATCTTGAGAATCTGAAAGAGTTAACAAGATTGTAAATAGGAGAACAGTACTATTCAACAGCTTACCAAAGAATGGTCACACTGCATGTTTTGATCCACAGATGAAAACATTAGAACCACGCTGTATAGTAAAACAAACAGTACCACAATACAGTACTGTTCAATAGATTTCCAAAGAATGGTCACACTGCATGGTTTGATCCACAGATGAAACAATTAAAACCATGCACTATGGTAAAACGAGCATTAGCACAGAGCACAGTGCCTTGTCACCCGTCATGAAAAATGCACTATTAATTACAAGACGTAGTTTCACAAAGTCTTAACAATTTAATGTCGCAACTCTTCTTTAAAGGATGGAGGCGATCCAAGAAAAACATGGGCTGGGTAGGGTGGGGGGAATAATTTGGATCAACGTAAGTATCTAGGCAACTGTACACCTACCCCTCCCCTAACGCAATATTAACGCTAACATTTTAACTTATTATAACTTGTTGGGTCAGGCGAGGGGTAGGTGCACAGTTTCCCACTGTAGATACTAACATTGATCCAATAACTCTTACCTCAGTGTAGTGAGGAATAAACCAAAGATTCAACAGCTTTTTCCCGTCAGGGGACAGTAATCTACGAGGTCTGGGCTTAAATTGCCTGAAAAAAGCGAGAGACAAAACGTAAATTAAAAAAAAAAACACGAACACATAAACAAACAAAGCAACAAACAAGGAAAGAAAGTCGTAGCACATGATTATTAAAACAAAATTCAACAGGGCGAAAATATTCCCGATATTCGTAGAGCTTCCGAACACTCCCGATCTTATTCCAAGCGCTCCCCAACACGACAAAGCATTTCCAAAGATGCGACGATTACTTTTGAACATAATGGAAGATTTTTATCTAGCCAGTTAATAAATCTCTTATTGCATGGTATAGTGGAAAATGCCAGGGATGTTTTCCTTGTCTTCCGTGATACCAAAAATTGTATTTACTTGGGATTCGAGGTCATTGTGTCGTCCTTTTCGGTTTCTTGTTCATCTTCCTCTCCGAAAACAAAATGTGCATCCCTAAAATGAAAGAACAAAAACATGACAACAGAAATGATATGATTTCATTCTTCTGTTTAGGAGCATATTTGGAAGACATTCTTGTCTAGGACGTACCTTGTAGTAGGAAAATCAGCCATTAAGTTCAACAGACTAACACTAAAGGCGATAATCTGCGGATGAAATGGAATAGGGACTTTTCACTACGTCAAATAAATAATAACAATAATAATAATAATAATAATATTTATTACTAGTATTGCGCATATTCTATGAAATAATCATATTCGCGTGGCAATCTTACAAACAAAATAATTACAAATAATTGATTACATGATTATATGCTAAAAATAAAGAATGTGAAATGTAGCTGTTGCGTTGGCAACCTTATTATTGTTTTCTTGTTTCCAAAAAAAAAAAAGAACTGCTTAAGACAACGAGAATAACAATACGAGAGTAACAATACGAGAATAACAATACGCCTAGTGATAGATCTACCTGGGATTGCAAAGAGTACTGGGCCACCCTCTTGTGAAGATTCTCACAGAAATCTGTAACCAGTTTCCTGGAAATAAGAAAGCAATTAATAGTTAAAAAAGCAAAACGGCGGGCTTTTTCCACCAGTAAATTATTAAAAAATAACTTGAAATTAAATGGTCGACTTTGTGCTAATTCGTCTTGGAGGGGTAAGTAAAAATTAACTTACTTCCAAACATTTTAAACGTGCTGAATTTGTCGCTATTTTCAAGCGGTGTAAGCTGCGAGTTTATTACCTCTTAAGTTTGATCACTTCATCGATGTTTTTCATCACAGTCCCAAGCTGTTCTTTCTTGTGGATGTAGTCGTTGAGCATTTTGTCTCTCAGAAAAGTCTGTCGTAAGAAAATTGATTTATGAGTTTAGCAGGATCCTGTTGATAACAGTACTTTGTAATGAAGGTTTATCCTGAGTAAATGTTCTACTATTATTATTATTATTATTATTATTATTATTACTTATTATTATAAAAGTATTAAAGCTGCGTTCAAACCTGTTCTTTCTTGTTTCTAAATCGCATCTGCTAGAAAATTGCATTTATACTGCGAGAGTCAGAACTTCAAATGCAATTTCAACCGTGCGCAGTGCAAATGTATGATTTATTTCAGGCATACCCATTAACACGGGCATAATATATGAACCCACTGTTGACGTGTTCCCAGCGTGGACGGCTGGTTTTAGGGTCCTAAATTGGTAAAACGGGAATTGGGATTGTTTGTCCTGGGAAAATGGAATTTAACTCACTGGGACTGGGATTCGGTCACTAGGAATGGAAATTTTTTCCCGAATTTTGTCAGTGGAAATGGGATTTTAGCACTGGGAAGTGGGATTTCGAAAAAAAGAAATGGGCTGGGAAATGGGATTGGTACCCCTCCTTCAGGACCCTCTGGTTTAGCTCAGCTGGTAAAGCATCGCACCGGTATTCGCGAGTTCGTGGGTTCAGATCCCGTTTCAGCCTGTTTTTGTTTTCTTATTAAATCGAAATTTCTAAGAACAAAATGCATTTATGTTGCAAGGGTCAAACTTTCAATAAGGTTTCTTAACACAGTGCAATCTTATGATTTATTTAATCATATTGTTAAACCGCACAATTTAAACTTCTTGTAGCTCTTTTTGTAGCTCGTGGATCGCGTGTATTCTCGAGGTATTGGGATAGTGGGTCAGAAATGTCACGAGTAACGGGTAACAAAAGAAACATCAGAGCCAATAGTAACCTTGGATTTTCCATGTAATTAACGATCGTCTTGTAGTGTCGTTTTGTCGGCAGCAGTCATCGCACTTGTCACGTGATCGAGCTAGATTTCATACGCCACTAAAGGTTTCAGAAAATACTATACACTCCTTAATAATACTGCTAACGTTTAAGTTAATATTTTATCCACTGATTTTCTCCGAGAAAAATAACTCTTGACTCTCCCCTCCCCCACCCTTTCCTTTTGCCTCCCTGCACGAGAACACGTGATAGGCTGAATAAATTTACCTTTTCAAGCTGTACGGATACAAACACCTCCTGAAGCTTTCGTTCAAACTCTCGATCCAGTCTTTTGGTGGAGAACGGGGCCAAATGAGTCGGGGCTCCCTCAGCCGAACTGGCGCGACTCACGACAGAGGTATCGTGAGAGGAGGCTGGTGACAAGCCGGCACTAACAAATGAAAGAAGCTCTTATCAGTTAATGGAACTCGGACAAATTAGTTTATCGGCTACTGATAATGAATTGAACGTCAGAAGTGGAATTTCAAGATTTGATCTTGAGATTGAAAAGGTTAAGAATTATAACCAAATTGTATGATTTGGAAAGGGTTAATGGTAATGTGTCTCACGGTTTGTCTACAAGAAGTGAAAGGGTTAAAAGGTAGAGCCACATTGTATGACTCAAGATTTGACTCTGGGAGTGAAAGGGGTAAAAGATAGAACCACATTGTATGACTCAAGATTTGACTCTGGGAGTGAAAGGGGTAAAAGATAGAACCACATTGTATGACTTAAGGTTTGACTGTGGGAGTGAAAGGGTCAAAAGTTAGAACCACATTGTATGACTCAAGGTTTGACTCTGGGAGTGAAAGGGTTAAAAGTTAGAAGCACATTGTATGACTCAAGGTTTGACTCTGGGAGTGAAAGGGTTAAAAGTTAGAAGCACATTGTATGACTCAAGGTTTGACTCTGGGAGTGAAAGGGTTAAAAGTTTTGATCACATTGTATGACTCAAGCTTTGACTCTGGGAGTGAAAGGGTTAAAAGTTTTGATCACATTGTATGACTCAAGGTTTGACTCTGGGAGTGAAAGGGTTAAAAGTTTTGATCACATTGTATGACTCAAGGTTTGACTCTGGGAGTGAAAGGGTTAAAAGTTTTGATCACATTGTATGACTCAAGGTTTGACTCTGGGAGTGAAAGGGTTGTTTTGTAACTTCATGTTTGACTCTGGCACTGAAAAGGTTGGAATTCATACCTTTTCTCAGTTCCATCTATCTTCGCTTTCGCAACACTGATGATTTTTGAACAACCGTCAAGTTGAAGAATGGACGAGATGATGAGATTCTTGTGAACAATCTAACAAATAAAAATGGTTATTAGTATGGCGCAAATTGGTGAAATACGAAGACTGAATCTAACCAAATCATGTCTTCTTTAGATTGCTTAACTCTTCATCTGCAAACGATCGAATTGAGCGCGACCGGAAACTAGTGTCATACACGGACCGCAAACTCTCACGTGCAGTGACGGCCGTAAAAGCCTATACCCTCTTAGGTTTTGACGCGTTGTGATTGGCTAAAACAAAAAGGCAAGAAATTGGGTAAATCAAACGAATTGATTAAGTAAGTAATACCACCACAAGGTAAAAGGGAGGTGCTGACGTTTCGAGCGGTAGCACTTCGTCGGAGCTAACGCTCGAAACGTCAGCACCTCCCTTTTACCTTATGGTGGTATAACTTACTTAATCAATTCGTTTGATTTAACCAATTTCTTTTGTTTCAATTCCCTACCGACGCAGCACCAGTTTCTTTAGAAACTATCCCCACAATACTTAAAATAAAAAGGCGACTGTCTTAAAGACGGCGACATTTTCAGTTAAAGCGAACAATTACCTGAGCCATTAAAATGGTTTGTAGCTTCTCAACTCCAGCGCCTGACATTGTCTACAAGAAACCAAATAACTACACAAGTAAACAAGAGTCTGAGGAAAGTCATGGATTTGGGGACCCACAAGATGAGGTAACGAGGGACTTAAATAACACACGGCAACACCAGTGAAGGAGGAGAAATAGCAAAGAGCTTTGGAGCAAATTGGTCACACGCATACGAGACCATGTAGACACATAGCCAAGAGGGCCCTAAAGTGGGTCCCAGGGAACGCAGGGGGAAGGACAAGAATCGAACGCGAAAGAGCATGAGCATGACAGAGTTGAAGAAAAGACAGCTTCGGTTTCATGGGATAAAAGGTACCGTATAATATAATTATATTATATATAAGTATAATAGAGGCTCTACTGGCGGGCTATAAATGTAGAGAATAGAGTAATTAAGTGACAACAGTAGAAACGGAAAGCAGTACTGTACAAACAATGGGCAAAGACGACAACGTTGAGAACTTGTGTATGAGTGGGTTTATCATGGCCGCATTAAGAGGGCCTTAAACGCTGAGAATCCGTTCTCGAGAGAGAGACTTGCCAGCGCTATTCTTTATCAACAAACCTGCAAAAATCCTTCTCTTGTACGAAAACTAAACATGCCTAAGTGTTTTTCGTCCAACTCTTGAATAGCCAGTGGAGTGTACGCTGGAATGTACCTTAGGCAAGCAAAAAAAAAATGGTTGATGGTTACGATGGACTTGGAATATTACTGAACACAAGTAACTTTCTTTTACTAGAAAAAACCTTTTTGTCTTACATTCAGGCATGGGCGACAATCCCGAGATACAGATAGGGACTTGCTTTAAGCTCTTGCACTTGCAAAGCCTTAATAAACTCTCGCCAGGGTTCTTTCGTGATACCCAAATGTATTTGCGTGCATCTATATAACAACTGGACAACGGTTTCGAGTTTTTTATTACAGACTTGAGCATTTAACTGTAGCAAACGTAAACGAGTAGAAGGGGCGTACGTAGTTAGGGTGGGGTGGGTGGGGGTCCTGGGATGCCCATGACCCCCCATCCCCCCCCTTTGTGAGACTAAAATAGGATATTTTATGTTACCGAGAGCCCATGACCAGGAGCGCTCCTCTCCCATATCAGCCCTTCGTCCCAGCACAGCAGTAGATGGTGCTATTTTTAACTTCTATTTCGCGGCAAAGAAAACAAATATGTCATTACAACAACAAATCAAATTGCGCTACGTACATGTTAATTTCTGGTTCGAATTTCTACTGTGGCTTTTACAATGGTGGATGATAGCGACGGATCATGCGAAAAATTTTTTCGCGGGAAATATGAGTTCTAAAAATGACCAATGCTACTGTGCTGGGGACGCCACCCAACACATAGGAACGCTCCTGGTTATGGGCTCCTGATGTTACGTGGAACTTAATTCATCTATGCAGCTTTTTTGCAGGCTTCTCCCTCCCCCAAGCTCACTGCTGATCCGAAAAAACGTAACTTTTAGTAAAACACGTCGTGGATGTCGACATGCCAATTTGGGTGTGACACAGTGTGAACCCCCCTTTTAAAAAATCGGATCAATGTAAGTATCTGGGCAACTCTGCACCTACCCCTCCCCTAACCAAACATTAACACTAACTTTTTAACTCATTATAACTTGTTGGGTTAGGGGAGGGGTAGGTGCGCAGTTGCCCACATACTTATTGATTGATCCAAAAAATTTTAGCTACGTCCCTGAGTAGCCTAATCGTGGCACTAGAAATCTCAAGGAGCATATTGCAATTTCATGTTTTAGACAATGTTGTCTTGTTTAGAGCACGGATGTTTTCGCTGCTCGTTATGTATCATAGAATAAATATTATCAGGTTCTAAGGTGTTCTTGCTACTCCTGATCTGTCATAGAACAAACAGTAAATCAATCGGACTGCAAGATTCGTGATAACGGACGAGCTGAAACCCAAGCAAACTCGATCGAATTCACAATTCTCATGACTTGTCTGCTTTTACTTTTCTTAATAAGCTAAGGAGAAATGAAATATTTATCAGATCCTACCTATCGACTCGGCTGTCATCTTCTTGTACAACCTTTATCAGAACATTTTGCAACTCAGCTTCAGGTTTGGCCTGAGCGAAATCAAATGACACCGCCCTCAAGAAGGCGTGGTACTCATCAAAGCCGATCTCCTTTGCTCGACTTCTGTATGCCTATCAAGAGACCAAAAAAAGGCAGAAACTTACACATTTTATAAAAAAAACTGCTCAAAAAACAGTCTAAACATTTCCTTGGTGCACAAGAATAGACCCTTAGCTCAAGATTTCACACTTAAAGGACCGTTTTTTTTTTCTCGAGGGAGGGGGGGTGATGGGACTTAGGAGGGTCATGCGAAAAAAAATTAGGGAATGGGGGGGCACGTGAAATTTTTAGCAATCCGCAATTGACTACTCTTTCTTTCTATACGGGGGGATTAATGCGAAAAATTAGCAAGCTGAGGGGAGGTCATGCAATTTTTAAATGGTGCATCCCGAATCACACCAGTCCCCCCTCCCTCATAAAAAATGAAAGGTCCCTAAGAACAGAACCCAATTTCGATTTAACCTTAATAACATCTTGGAACGGGATTTGAACTCGTAAACTCGCGATTACCGGTGCGATGCTCTGCTAGCAGAACTACGGAGATATCTACTTCACAAGGGAATCATGGGCCACTGAAGGACGCTCACCTTTGTAACTACATCGGTTTCTTGGGCAGCAGTAATCAGCCTGTACCTCAGTGTTATCACCTGAAAGAACAAATCTGTAAAGTTATGACATTAAGAAATCTCTCTTTGAAAGAAGCATTCAAATTAAAGATTTGATTTGAACGGATGCCTGACAAAAGCGTTTGAGAGGCAGTACAGAAAATAGACTCAGCCAGAGAGCAAAGGTTGGACAACGTAAAATACACTTCAAAGTTGTAATCGGCGTGTCAGGGGAGGAACACGATACTTAAAGAACTGGAAAACCAAATGCGCTAGTTCGTGAAGCTTTATGGAAAGTTTTACGATAACTTGTGTAATATGTTAATATTCATCATGGATGATAGTTCAAGTTTAAGTTCACTAATGCATTGTCGTGCTTAGTACAAAAATAAACGACAGAGACTGCAAAAAATACATGACTAGAGAATTAACTCCCATACAAAGAATATTCTCCGGTATTAAACACTCTAAAAAATTAAGAAATAAAATTTAAGTGCGGCCCAAAACTAGCCTAATTAAATGACATACTAAAATTGACACTAAAAAGTATGAAATAAGATTTAAATGATGTGGTTGTTGTGGTTGTTACTTAAACTTCTTCGTTTGTTTCACGATGTAGTCACGTGGATGTGGATCGCGACGTTTTGACCGCTAACTGCTGGTTTTCTAACTGCTGTTTGGACAAAGGGGGGGGGGGGTGGGACGGGTGAGATTGGGGAGGACGGCCAACGCAAAGCTAACGTAGCAAATTCAACACAATAGTGTACGTCGCGAAGGCAGAGGTTGTTTGCACACGAACTTCAACACCTTAAACAACTTCAACATTACAAACGGTGCCACAGCAGTGGCAAAACCAACAACTAACAACGGCATCAAATGACGCAAAACAACAAAAAAAAACCGGAAGCAAGAACAATAGCAAACAAATGGAAGCCACAACAACAACAACAAAAACAACAGCAACAGCAGCAAATATGACAAAAACAAACACCATAAGCTCGGTAACAAAGAAGCTTGATTTGTAAGAGTCTTAGGGTTTTCCTACTTCGATCCATTTTTCATAATGAACTTTTTGGGTGCCCAGTGTCCAACTTTAGACACTTCTGTTCGTTCAAACACTGACCTCCAACAGTTTTGACCACGTGTCTGTCAGGATTTTCTGTTTCTCTTTAACAGATGTACGTCCTCCTTTCTTGGCGTCTGCTGCATGCACAAGGGACTGGGCAACTTCACACACAAAGATGGGATCCTCAGCAAACACTTCTGAGAAAAGCTGAAATAATAACAATTCATGTTATCGTATATTATCATACCACTCAGTTAGAAAAGCTGAAATAATAACAATTCATGTTATCGTATATTATCATACCACTTAGTTAAAAGGGGGTATTTGATTGGTCAATTTAGCGGGCTGTATACCACTGAAAAGCCCGCCAAATTACGACGTTTGCCTAATTGCTCCCCAAAGGCCTTTTGAAGACCACTTTACCACATATTTAATACGGTCAGTACCCAAAACGCAATTTTTACGAATGTTAACTTTTGCCCATTCAACCCACCAATTTTTAAGCCGATTAAATTCCCTTTTCTAAAGATCGTGTGAGGATATGACAGCGTCATGTTTCTATAGCTTCTCAACTTCTTTGGAATCTTTCCGAGACATACAACATATCAAGAATCACACAACACAAACTTTCTTTTCTCGGCCCGTTTAGTAAGTTATGGAACCTGTTTTTATTTTATTTGTTCTTATGGCCCGTGAGATAAAATTCTCTCTTAGGCCATAAATACCAGTGGTGATACTTAGTTCCTAACTTAGAAAACGGATGCCGAACTCGGTTAGGGACCGATCATTTTTAGGAAGGGGGTGGGGGAAGGGGAACATTTGAGGGAGGGGTGGGGGGTCAGGAGTATATTTTTAGTGTAGGAGGGTGGGTCATAAATAAGAATTCTTGTTATGCAGAGGGGGGTTTAAGAATTGTTTAAAGAAACTCACTTAACCTCACAAAATTTTCACCTATAATATAACGCTTCAAACAACAAGCTTCAGCGAAGGCAAAGGAATACTACACAAATTAAAGCTTAAGTTACTATTGGGTAGAGTGGTGTAATTGTGGCGTCTATACATTGAACACAATGATCTAATATAACACAGAAAAGAAAGAGAAACGAATATAGCAGGCGTGAGGAAGTGGGGGGTTAGATCTGAAACGGAGTCTACAGGGGGTGGGGTGGGTCAGCAATTGAATTAATGTCTTCAAGGATGGGTCATGTAAAAAAATTGTGTCACTCCCTCAAATTTGCTCCCCACCCCCTTGCATCCCCCCCTTATAAATAATGACCGGTCCCTTGGTAAATAAATTTAATCGATTATGCCACAGGTCACCGAAGACAAAACGATGAGTCAACTAATGGAGTATTACACGAAGAATTACGCTTACATCCGTTTGCGTCTGCTGTGCAAATGAATGACCAGTTGGTTCTTGGGAATCCCATTCCTTTTGGACAACTTCATATAAGCGACGCTCGAGAGAGATAATCTCACCGGTGCTCTTGGGTTGGTGAATCTGAATAAAAGTCTTTTACAAAAGATGAGTATGGATAAGTAAGTTATTCAGTTTTAGAAAACAGTATTAAGAAAATACGCGCGCTGATTGGTTAGAAATCGTGTTTCTATAACTCGATAGAAACACAGAACTAGCACGAGCTGTTGACGTAATGATGACGCGAGCAAAGAGAATTTACATTTTGATATTCAAAGTTAACAAGTTCCTTTTCTTTTTTTCGTCGCGGTGTTTTCTAAAAGAAATAGAAAACATGTTCTTCGTGTTTCTATCGAGTTATAGAAACACTCGTGAAAGTTTGGGAGAACTCGAAAAAGCTGTGGAAACACTCGCCTGCGGCTCGTGTTCCCACAGCATTTCTCGTTCTCCCAAACTTCCACTCGTGTTTCTATAACTCGATAGAAACACGGTACATGTTTTCTATTTCTTAATTAAATATTTAATTCTAACGTAAGGTTGTCTAGGACCTTCATCTGAAGTTCCCCACCCTCACCCCTGCAAGAAAACATAGTTCGTCCCAATTGACGCGTTGGTAAAAGAGGGACTTCACCTCAGAGGTCTTTGGTCAAAAAAACCCCGGATGAACTAAGATCCTTCTTGAACCAAGGTCTTAAGAGAGCCTTGGTGAGCCCAGGTTTTGAATCTAAAAAGCTCTAGAATGGACCAAGGTCCTTGCTGGTGAGCCGATGTTTTGCGTCTAAAAAGGGCATGGATGAACCAAAGGCCTCGGTAAACAAAAGGATCTTGAATGGGCCTTGATGAGCCTAGCTTTTGTGTCAAAAAGGGCCTTGGATGAACCAAGGTCCTCAGCGAACCAAGGACTTGAGTCAAACTTGAATAAGTCAATATCTTATTTCGTAAAGGGTCCTGCATAGACCAAGGTCTTGGGTCAAACAACATCGTGGGTGTAAGAAGGTCTTGGGCGAGGAAGAATCCTCGGTGAACCAAGGTCTTGAGTGACCCTTGCTAAGCCCAAGTTGTGGGTCTAAAAAGGTCTTGGATGGACCAAGGTTTTGAGTGCAACAACATCGTGGGTGAAAGAAGATCTTGAGTAAGCAAAGGCCGTTGGAAAAGAAAGTGTATTTCAATCTGTGGTCAAACATACCTTGAAAACCTCCTGTAAGGCCTGATAAACTCGGCTGGCGAGTCCTAAAGAAGGATGGAACTCCAACATGTAGATATACCTCAACGCAGGGCTGAAAAAGAACAAAGGCAGCACTGAAAATCCCACAAAAAACAGAGGCCAGTGAAAAGCTGGGAGAGAAATGGATGAAGCACAGAAGCACTATGACTAAAAACAAGGAAATCAAGACAGAGGCCAATGGAAAGCTTGGAGTCAAACTTAATGGTTAAAGCAAAGTAGAATTGCAAACAGAACAAATCAGTGAAGACAGAGACAAGTAAAGGCTGTTGTGAAATCCACACGTGTCCCAGGGCGAAACGGAGACTATGTGAGCACGCAATGTAATGATTGATAGCAGTGCACATGTGGACCCTTTGGCGTTTCTCCATCTGTACTTTCTCGCTATCCGCGCAAAACTCCTTGGAGACATAAAGTCTGGAAGCTTTTGCAATTTGGGGAGACTGGATTTTAAAGTTAGAATACACCAAATCTCACCGGCTCATGTTCACCGCTATGTGCTGTTGAGGAATAATACGATGTGGAAGGCCGAACAGCGCTGCAATTATACAAAAAAATGTAAGATTAGCTTCTTCCTATCTCAGGACCTATGTTTCATGTGTACGAAAAAGACGCTGGTCGTTTCATTAGGTATATAAAGACCTGTTTCCTTTCGGTAACATTCGGACCAACAACGGTTTGGTTTAATAATATTATTAGGTAAAAATAGCCAACGGTATATTCTTTCATCTCCTTTTATCTCCTCTTTGATACCTCAATCAATATAAAGCTTTAATGTCCTCTGACAATTATTACTAAAAATATGGTTCCGCCCAAGAACCAACAGGTTGAGTTTCGATTCTTGAAGTGTTCACCTAAGAGACCCTTCAAATATTGTCAGATCAAGCATGATTATCACGTGCGCAGTATTATCACGTGAACGACGCGTGTTGGAAAAAAAACACTTTCAGAACAGTCCAAGATATAGAGATGCAAATTGCATCAAAACTCGTTTTGTTTGAGCTTGCAACGCAAGGATGTTAAGTTATCGAATAAACGTTCTGGAAACTAATCCGTGTCCGGTTCATACGTCTACAGAAGACACAGAAGATCACATACCGTGGTTGTCCTCTCTGCACACTTTCTGTACGTACTCCCTTTCACGGTCAATCTGTAAAAAAAATGCCGTGCCATAGAACGGCAGGTCCGAGGCTTTGTGAGTCTACTATCGATATGAGATAACAAACCTGTTAATCCGGTATTGGTTTAACCAAGTTGAAACCCACGGGACGGAACAAACTTGTTTATCAAGTGTTGATTAAACCAAGTTGACACGAATGACTTAGAAAAATTGTTTATTGGTTTAATCGAAGTGAAAAGAATAACAGAACAAACCTGTTTCCCTAACTAACCAAGGTGGTGACTGAGAAAACCTGTTCACCCCGTATTGGCTTAACCAAGTTGAAACAAATGACGGAACAAACCTGTTTATCCAGTATTGATTTAATCAAGTTGCAGTGAAGACGAAGGGAAACACATTCTGCACGATAAATCTTGACAAAGTAGTCAGCGGAAAAGTCGAATCTTGGCCTTGAACGAATGATATTCGTCATAACCTAGAATGAAAGTAAACGAAATCTTCCACAAAATATAAACAAAGATTTTCTGCAAAAAAATTTCAGGTGCTGAAATCCAAAAAAAGAAAAAATAAACAGTGAAAGATAAATTTTTAAAATTAATGCAAATGCTTACCTGAGCAAGTCTTGTTTTCTCTTTTGCGTCAAAAACGTGATGATATGCCTCCAAATAACAGTCAAGGAGCTTGAAACGAAACAAAATCAAAGTCGCTATGAATACCACTATATGATATTTTTTACCACAATTACTACTAACCTCGCAACCTGATTGGCTAATTTGCCGTTGTCGATAAGAGTCCAGACAACGCTGCTCGCGTCAATGTGCCACGTAAAGAAATAGCCAATTAGTAACGCTCACTTCGACGAATAAACCAATCAGATTGCGAGTAAGTTATAGGTAATATATAAAAAGGTAATTGTGTTCAGTGTTGTCATGGTAACGTTGTTATACCATCCAATTTTGCTGTTATACCACTATCGGAAATAGTGATACTATCATCCAATCAAATCTCCGAAATTTCTCGGCTTATATTATAATTTAACTAATACACAGTTATGATAAATTACCTGCCGTTTGTTCTCCAGATATGCCGCTTCGTTTGTCCA
>OX453276.1:4206700-4316700 GCA_949710005.1 Ricordea florida | reverse complement strand
TTGAGAGACAGCGAAACTTTATGATGTTGTGCTAAGCGTCGTCCAGTAATAATTGTTTAGTACGCCACATGGACAAAACGTCCTGGATAGTTTCCATGATTTGCCTTGCAACATCAGTAACTCTGATTTCTCCTCCTCTCCCACCTGGGTAATGTTGCTCACCAGAGGGCAGGGGGGAAAAATTTTTGTAACAAGCTTCGGTGGAAGAGCCAAAAATCCGCTTCTTTTTACATTACACAAAAAGAGACACAGAACAGGTTAACTGTCCCGTGAGGTTTTGTCCACAGTTGTAGCAAGGAGATTTATTGAAGAAATTGTAAACCCAGCAGCTGCGCAACCATCGAGTTATGGAGGCACGAGGGAGGTTGCTTAGCAAGAAAGAAGTGTAAGAGATACTCAAGGCGCAGCCGAAAGCATCTCTAGCTTCAACTCGATGGTTGCACAGCCGCTGCGTTTACCATTTCTCTTGTAATATAAGACTTCACAACTTCACAATTTGACGTCAGCATGCAACTCTTGGGCAAATGGTTCGCGCGTATTAGCCAATCATAGCACGCGCTTTCCCAAAGCTATGTTATTAATAATAAATCATAGCAGTGATAGACTTAGAGTGTTAACCTACCGATCTCTGAAGATCTCTGAGCCTCAGATGCCTAAGAAGAAGGAAAGACATATAGGCGCCTTGCAGTTTACTGGCCTGTGTTTTAGCGTCCTCGTCATCAAGGCCAAGCAGTTCTACCGCGGTACCAAGATCAAACTCGCCAGCGGTGTTACTACTGCCACCCATTTCATCTTCAGTTAAGCTGGTGTCGAAATCCAATACGTCATCTTTGGAGCTTAAACTGGTCACAAAAAAAGTCGAAATCGAGAATGGAATGCGGTAAGCAATTTTTAAATGGTGCGCAAGGTTGGCGCAATGGTGAGAGCATTCGGTCTCGCACAACTGAGACACGTGTTCAGCTCCCACGGATCTCGTAGTTAGCGTCATGTACATGTAGTTGCGTGTAAACGTGCTGGCCTTTGCCAGTTAATAGATATTTAACAATTATTCACCTCAGGCTCAGTGATTATCGGTGAATATTCATCGAGACGAAGTCGAGGTGAATATTCACCGATAATAACTTCGCCTTCGGCGAATAATTGTTTTAGTATAAATACACAGGTGATTAATTTAAAAAAAAGAAAAGAAGATGCATTGTACAACACGAAAAAAATTTATTTCATCAAAAGGGCGCGAACGACTGGCAGCCATTTTGTTCGTCAAGGTTATTATCGGCTGATAATCCGAGATAGCGAACCAATTAGAGCGCGCGATTTTGTAAAATCACCTGAGTATTTATACTAATTGTTCATAATCAGTCCTCATGAAATCTGTCTCGTTAATTTGTTAGACTAAGTGTTGTTGTGTAAATCTACTGTCTTTTAATAGATATATATATGTTATTTACCGGGCGGGAGGTCCGTATGGGAAAAAACTGTGCCCGAGGTCTTGAGTACGGCCCGAGGTCGAAGGCCGAGGGCCGTACTCAAGACCAAGGGCACAGTTTTTTCCCATACGAACCGACCTAGACCGGTAAATAACTTATTTATTTTTTCTGTTTGTTTGCTTTAAAAATCCGGACCGTGGTCCGTATCGTAAAAAGCTGGACCGGTTACGAGCGCGCGATTAGCCAATCAGATTCGAGGATTTGGTATTCCGGCCCGCTGAGATGCTTCAGAAAAAAATAAATTCTTGTATCTGGCTTACCCCTCCTCGATTAGCTTTTTCTAGCTATTTGCGGGGTTAGCCATCCATTAACTATCATATTTAGCTAAATAAAATTGTTGTTGTTGTTATCCAGGGGTCCCGATTCTTAATCAAAGGTACTCAATGATGGGCTCATGGATAAAATGTTAAAGTTAGCAATAATAAGGAATGTATAGAATTTTGTTAAGTGCACAAGTGTCTTGCAGGCGTTTAATGCAACACGGTTTGGATTATCTTTCTCGAGCGCGAATGACTATATTTTATTCTGGTGCCCAGTTTCTTAAAATTGTTTGGAGGGATGTGAAGAGCAGTAGCTGTAGAGTTTGTTTACACTTCATTTTCCTGTCATTCAGAGATAGCGATTGCATCACGTTGCGTGACATAATCGAATATGAAGATGACACGACCATTTTAAGGTTTCATGTAACATGAAACTTTCAGACGATCATTAATTACATGGGAAATCCAAGGTTACTATTGGCTACTATTGGCTTCTTTTGTTACCCGTTATTTCTGACACACCATCACCAATACCTCGTGAATCCACGTGATCCACGAGCCAAAAAGCCCAGTAACTTAGTGGACCCGAAAAGCTATTAGACGATTGCAATGTTTGCAACAGGAATTACAATATTTTTGGTTTTCAAGGTTAAATAAACAGTAAAATCCTCGCAGGATAACTTGCACGTCTGAATGTACGCAAGACCTCACAAACACATTCGGTAGACGCCGACATAAAAAAAGGGCTCCGGGCCCGTAAAGTTAGCGCGACTTTCCAGAAACGGGCCCGCTAAGACACGAATGACTGTGCACCTCCTCGTATTCAAGCCAGAATAATTTGGAGAAAAAAGGTTTTAAAGATAGTGATCCATAACATTTTTTATACCTGACAGAAGCGTAGCTGAAAATTCGTTTCCACACCGAAGCTGTATCGTTCTGAGTGCGGAATGTTGTCACAGAAGCGGACTGTGGTTTGGGTGGGTCTATGACCGCCTTTGCATGTTCCTTTAAAGCTGAAAGGACTCGCTGAAAAGGAGCAGAACGTATCGGATATACCGTAACTATACAAAATCTGGAGTATGTAATATATGGCATATACTTAAGCAATAAACCGCAGTTTCTTTGGGTTTACCGGCGTAATAAACTACCTGGGATGTTGGGAGAACACGAGAAGGTTCTCGGCTTGTAAATCAGGGGCCGCAGGCTAGTGATTTACAAGCCCTACGAGTGTTCTCCCAACATCCCAAGTGGTTTATTACGCCAGTAAACCCAAAGAAACTGCCTTTTATTGCTTTTATCAACTAACTTTAAATAAAAACAGAAAATGTTTCTCTTTTCTATGGGTTTACCGGCACAACAACCCATAGATTTTCGACCAATCAGCGCGCGCAGAGTATCGTAGTTATTTTATAAACAAGTATAATATTTTAAGGTTTAGAATGTAGATGGTACATAATATCGTCATCGCCATCATTATCATTACAAATATTCATCATCATCATTACAAATATTCAAACAAAAGTCCACGTGATTTGTCACATAAAATTTTGACCCTCTAAGATTGGTCAAAAATACCCTCGAGACATATATATTGTCAAGTACAGCATGCTGCTAACCTGGCCTTCTTGAACGTGAAGGAAACGTGAATGTGACTTCAACAACTGCAAGAAACAGTACAGTAATATTTTTAATAACTAGACGTACATCTGCATGAGCTCTGGCTTTCCTGATATCCTGGCTCGTCAAATGACATAGAAAAGAGAACCTCAAAAGACATGTCGGCCAATGAAGAAATGGTAAACGTGCAGCGTGCAACCATCGAGTCATGGACGTACGTGGGAGGTTGTTAAGCACGAAAGAAGCATCTCTAGCTTCTTGAGTGCTTAGCAAACTCCCAATGGCTGCACAGCTGCTGCGATTACCCCTTCTTTTATAACATGAGGCTTCACAACTTTTATACTGGTTAACAATCTGACGTCACGCCACCCATAGGCAAATGGCTCGCGCGTATTAGCCAATGATAGTGTGTGCTTTCCGAAAGCT
Organism: Ricordea florida; assembly: GCA_949710005.1. Taxonomy (NCBI): domain Eukaryota; kingdom Metazoa; phylum Cnidaria; class Anthozoa; order Corallimorpharia; family Ricordeidae; genus Ricordea; species Ricordea florida. The sequence goes on along the minus strand of OX453276.1, from coordinate 4,312,910 downwards.
ATTTTATAAATTATTATTTAGTTAAGAAATATGGCAATAGACCCATTGATTCAGCGTGATTCTCGTTGTGTTCACTCAAAAAAGTTCGCTTATAAAGTAGTCTCTCTTAAGTTCGCGCACCAAGCCGTTCCGAAAACGTTCGTCATCTTTTGGTGTGGGTCTACCACGAACGGTGTGTGCATTTGATTGGGGTTTGAGCGCATCAGATACCATACTCGTGCTTACTTTCAACGACGCCATTTTCGTTTAGAGTGCCACCTACGCACGTTGGGTTAATTAAAACTATTAATATGCGCTTTAGTTAACTCAGCACATGCGCTTTACTAGATTGAGTGCGATTTGTGACTGAACGCAAAAAACGAAGCCGAAATCTAACCTCGGGCGTTTCCCCTGGAAAGCCCGAGAAATTATAGTAAGTTAATCTTCTCGTGGACTGAATCAAAAAGAAAGCACGAAAGTCACCTCGTCAATGTTGCCTTTCTGTTTGAGTTTTGTCATGGCTTTTACTTGCGTAGATGTCTGCTCGGGTCTAAAAGAAAACAGAACATAAACATAACTTAACATAACACAAACACAAACACAAACACAAACATAACATAACATAACATAACATAAACATAACATAAACATAACATAGCATAACATAAACATAAAAATAAACATAACATAACATGACCAAAAAATAACATTAAAACTCCAATTCAGTTAATTTCATTCAATTTGCTTTCTGCAGCATATAGCAAATAGAATGACAAAATGACGTTCCAGGTTTGGTCTTTCCGTGAATGAAAACAAGTTAAAAAACAATCTGTACCTAAAATGATTGAAGGGAATCCAGTTTGACTGCTGCTTGAACGTGTGCAAAGCCCCTTCGCTTCTTATTTTTGAATCACCGAATTCCTACAAAAAGGAAAGGAAACAATTACTAAAATACAATAATACAAATCATTTAAATAGCGCATATACACGACGCGCAGTAGCGCATATATACGATGCGCAGTGGGGTATTTTTAGCGAAATTCGAGGTGTTTGATTTCTGATGATACACGCCGCCGACCGGTTAGCTCAGTTGGTAGAGCACCGGACTACCGCGCGGGAGGTTGCGGGTTCAAACCCCGGCCGGACCAACACTCAGGGTCTTTAAATAACTGAGGAGAAAGTGCTGCCTTTGTAATGACATCTGTAAATGGTTACACTTTCTAGTGACCAGATCATCAGGCCTTGCCGAGACTGTCGTTCAAGGCACAGGCCAAGAGGAAGACAAAGGGCAGACAGAGAAAGAAAAAATCAGAGAATGGAAGGGGTGGCGAATGGTCCTTCAAAAACTCTGGGTCTCGTAAAATTTTAGTCGAATTTCACGGGTCTCGCAGTCTCGTTTTTTAGCGGTTACGTGCGTCTCGCATTCTCGACTTTTATATGAAAGAGTCTCGCACTCAAAACACTTTGAAGTCTCGGTCTCGCAATCTAAAAAGTCAAAATGTCTCGGGCTCGTAAAGAAGAACGCTAGTCTCGCCGTCTCGCAGTCTCGCATTTACCATTCGATCGCCACCCCTAATGGACGGGCCATATACTAAAAGGGGCCCCATGATCGACCAGAGTCCCTTGTGGGAGAGGAAATAGGACATCCATGTACAACGTGTCCAAGTTAAGTACATGTTAGTCAGGATTCTGTTTGTTTGAAATAATTAGGGTCGACCCTAGTTACAATAATTATATCATCTCCTTAGTTACCACGGTAGACTGCAACTTGAAGCCTTTCGAGGGAAGACAGAGGCTAACATACAAACCTCAATGCAGGCATCGTAAACCGGAAATCTTCTCATCTGTTCCTGCTTGGAGAATACTTTCTTGAATCTTCGAGAAACCATGGTAAAAAGATCCATTTCATCGGCTTGAGTGTTGATCTGATTTATATCCTGTATGGGTGGGAAACTTTTCTAAATTAGTCCAATTTTTTGAGTCTATAGCGACTCGAACTTGGGTGCTATGTAAAAGCGAAAATGAAAATTCATTTGACCCGAACACCTAACTTATAATTAGGCCACTGATGCAGTGTAATCATTTATTGCAGAGCTACTGAAGAGTAATGTAGTGTGGTACTGTTTGTTTGTTTTACAATACAGCGTGGTTCTAATTTTTTCATCGGTGGATCAAACCATGCTGAGTGACCATTCCTTGGAAAGCTACTGAACAGTACAGTATTGTGGTAGTATTTCTTTTACTACACCGCTTGGTTCTAATTATTTTCATATGTGGATCAAACCGACTATACAGTGTGGCTCTAACGTATTCATAAAGTGGCAATCTCTAACTGAAGCGCTTTCCAACTCCAACTCCGACTCCCAGTAATGGAAAGTGAAAACACTTTCTACGCGTTACTTCACATACCGTTTCCACAGCGTAGCAGTTCATAAAAAACTCCAGGAGAGATTTGATCCTGGGCAAAGACGTCTCATGTAACGGTAACTTCAGGTTTATCTCATCCGAGGCAAGGCCGCCCCCAGAGGCAGCGGCTGCTGCAGCCACAGATGGGTTGGTACCTGACACCAGCTTATAAGGTGACAGGCTGAGGGGAGGAGGAGGCGGTAGGCTGGCGTCAGGTGTAGACTGCGGCCTCAGGACATGAAGGTGTGTGGTGATGGAAACCTGACTTAAGATCTTCTTCAGCTGGCCCCGTGCCTTGGACGGTGGGCCTATGGAGGGTTTCTGCTCCTGTACCGCGGGTTTCTCATCTTTCTCAATCACCTGAGGTTGAATGTTGCTTTTGTGCAGGGAAGGAAGCCATTCAATAGTCTGTTGAAAGAAAACAGCAGCCTTAACTCTCCCATCACAGTAATCAAAATGCAAGATACAGTGTAAAGAACAATAAAATCACTGTGACGTCAAGCAAGCAGTCAAAGTGAAAATTAGTGAGAAATATTAAATACTAAATGTGGAAACATATTACTGTACTTTTGAACTACAGAACCACAAATTCTTTCAACTAACTTAGTTGGAAGTGCATGTGTAGTACAGAAAGAAGGCCAGTCTAGATTTCTCTCGCTATAACTCACCCTAATGAAAGCGTGGATCCTTTTGACTGAGTGCAGCGTGCAGGTCAGCCATCTAGTGTAAATCAACAAGTCCTCCATAGTGACGGCACTCATGGCCGACTCGCTTCCTGCAAGGGTAGCCTCGTATGACTGAGCCAATCGCCTAGCTCGCTGAAGACAATCATGGTACTCTTCCATGATGTAACTACAACAGCAAGAGAAACTGATGAGTAAATAATCCAAGATCAAGATATTTGCACCAGTCTAGCAGAACCTACACTTAACTTACAGAAACCTCCAGAAACTTCCTTGAGGCAACAAATGTTATATCCACACGTTTGGCAACTCCACTTTGTATTGTGTCACGAATCTTCTTGGCCCATGCACAGATACTGTACATTTGCTATGTGACATGTGGTTCATTTCTTCCTCGGTTAAAAGTTTATTTTCCTTCGTTTTTTGGTATGGTAATGTATGATAATGAGTTTGAAACAAACGAAAACAAAATTTAAACCAAGGATAAAATTGAACCACAATATATATATGTATTAAAGCATACAAGCAATTTTTTTTCACGAGTGGAAGTTTGGGAGAACGAGAAATGCTGTGGGAACACGAGCCGCAGGCGAGTGTTTCCACAGCTTTTTCGAGTTCTCCCAAACTTTCACGAGTGTTTCTATAACTCGATAGAAACACGAAGAACATGTTTTCTATTTCTTTTAGAAAACACCGCGACGAAAAAAAGAAAAGCAACTTGTTAACTTTGAATATCAAAATGTAAATTCTCTTTGCTCGCGTCATCATTACGTCAACAGCTCGTGCTAGTTCTGTGTTTCTATCGAGTTATAGAAACACGATTTCTAACCAATCAGCGCGCGTACTTTGTTAGGACTGTTTTCTAATACAGTATACTCTTTATCTTCAAAAAATAATATGGTCATTTACCTAATCCTTTTCTGGTAAACAGGATAAAGGTTCTCAATGGCCTTTGTGTGTTCACAGAAGCGAGCCCAGCGCAGCATGTGCATGTGTTTACACTGAACTAAGTGCTCCACTCTGTCCACAAAGAACTATAAACAAAAATAATTGCCACTGACTGTTACATAGCATTAATACATTAATTTTATTCATTTTTTAGCTTAATGTAATGAGTGAAATAATATAATATTACAAGAAAATTTTAATCAATGTGCCACCTTAAATTCATTACCGCTCCCTTATCCTCCAGTGACTAATTGGTATTCTAGCCAAGATCAAGGCTGCCTCAGGCAGTGAGCAGATGCTTCAGTACTGCGTGTCCAAGTGGTTTAATATTGTCAAGGCTTTTCAATGGATATTCATTACTTCTCCCATACAAATTTCAACCCTGTATAAGATGCAAGTTCAAAAGGCTCTCATGTACATGTACAGTGTAGCTACTGGAATTGTATCCAACAAACCCAAGTTAATGAATATTTGAATTTCAAGGAAGCTTATCAATTCTCATCATTATGGTATTATCATGCTGTCCTTCCAGGACTATGTGACTAATGGTGATAGTACTGATGATGATGATGATGATGATGATGATTATGATAATAATGTCAATCACAGCTGGTATGCTACCCTTTTCAAAGGCAAGCAATCAAGTTGGCCTTCACCTGGTGGAGCAAAAGCGGAATGCTTCTCGCAGTGTATTCTGCTTGGCAACAACTGGTCATTTCTTCATGCATTACATCTGCCTGGACAATCAGAGGCTGAGCTTCACGAACCTACATGTACATAATCATTTGGTTAATAGTTTATAACATTTTGATACGTCATGATTATTATATTACCAGTAGAGTATAACAAATATACATAAATGTTGCAACTACAGTAGAACATGCAGACAGCTATCAGCTATTGCACAATGCACTTTATCTGCAATAAGGATTTGAGACATGTAGAACTAGAATGATCATAACCTGAAGGCTCTTTGATATTGCTAGCTTTCTTTCCCTCTTGAAATGATCAACATCTTTTGGTAATGGTACAGACCTTGAAGAAAAACAAACAACACTATGATTAACTGTCATCATCATCATCATCATCATCATCATCATCATCATCATCATATTTCTGACCAGCAAAGCCATAATTCAAAAGGTATTCTATACTATTAATTACTTTGTTATCTCAAAAATACCGTTTTGAGATACAGTGTACCTTTACAAAGGAATTCTTTGAAATCAAATAGGATTTGAAAAAAAAGCATGTCTCGGCTACTAAAGCAAACCTCTTCACATCACTCAACTGTACTCTCCCGTCTCTCTCACTCCTGCTCCTCCCCCAGTCCCACCTCTCTGTTGTGTATGTCCAAGTACAGTTTAGGCCCTCAAATCAGGATGTCAGCATTTAAGCTTGGGACGTGCCCACCTGTTATTACTATTAATTTTGTCTATTCCTTACAAGTCAGATAAAATAGAACCCTGCAGGGAGGTACTACAGAGTAATGTGAAAGATCGCCCCCTGGGTGAACCGGCGCCCCATGTAAAGGTGAAAACAAATCATATAATTCATGGTAGGCCACTACTTAGTCACCACATATAGTGTTTTTTTACAGGGGTATACAAGGGTTTACAAGGATATACCTTTGTAAACCCTTGTATACCCCTGTAAACACTATATTTGGTGACTATATGGTGGCCTAACATGAATTATATGATTTTCTTTCACCTTTACATGGGGCGCCGGTTTTACCTGACTTGTAAGGAATAGACAAAGTTAATAGTAATAACAGGGGAGCACGTCCCAAGCTTAAATGCTGACATCCTGCATGTACCACACCGCGCGCAAACCGGATATAATATGCACCAAGTACTGTAAAATACCCGCCACGCGGAACAACGATGGTTTGTGCATGCACATTCGTTTTCATAGAGAATTACAAATGCATGATTTGCATCATCAGAACTCGCTGTTTTATCATTCCAAATTGCGAAGAATAAGTGAAGAAATGCAGGCCAAGAAAAAACATTAAGGCATAAATATAATTGCCCCACGCAGCAATAGGCTATTGAACACCACAAATTCGAACTTCGATGGCTATATCTGAGAGTTTGAAGGCTTCATCGATGGCAATCGAACGTTCGATCGTACCCGTTCGATTGCTTGATTCGGCACTGAATTAAGATAAACAAACGTCAAATATTCACTGAGTCGCCTATTACTTTAGAAGTCATCAGTTACGTTATCTGAGAGATCTAAAGCACAGATTGCGCACGTAAGGGATAAATAGTAAATCAGAAAGAAAAGCAAATACTTGGTAGTTTTATACCCAAATGCTTTCGGCGGCGGCGATCGCAGAAAGTTTCCCTCTTCGACTTCGTTCTGTAATTCTTTCAGTTCTTTCTTCAGATCTTCCTCCAACGATTTGACTTTTTCTGATGACGATACTTCGTAGATTCCTTCCATTACACCTGTCCAAGACACGCAAGTAAAAATCTTCAGCTACGGTTCACGCATCTTATAATTCTGTAATATTTAACGGGGATTAATTTGCAAAGTCGCTTTTGTTTTGAAGGGATGCCGCTCGCTGCCATGGGAGAAGAAAACGTAAGGAACTAGGGCCTATTCCATGGTCGCATCTCGGGGGTGGTCTGACCTTTTCCGGGGGAGGCACGCACTCTTAACCCCGAAATTAGATTCCTGCGGCTAAATTTTCCTCTTTTGCTCGTTTTTTTCCGAAAATTAGAGTTCTTCTCCTACCTATACACTTCAGTGAGGAACAGCGCACAGAAAAGACATGTTCACAGCCGACAACACTTTAGATCATAGATGACAGAACTTGCAAGATGTCAGGGGGGGATACTAAGGAAGACGGAGAATTTTGAGCCTAAACGGTTCAGCGGCAGGATATAATTTTAAACATGGCGGACGTAACTTGAAAGCTTTTTGTACGGGAAAGGTGAGTTTTGCCTTCATTTTGCTTCCGTGCTGTTACAAGGTTGATTTTATCTTTCTTTGGTCTAATGTCTTTGAAGACCAAGGGGTCGAAAAATAAAGCAAATTTGAAGCATGGTTGTTTAGTTCGAACTGTACTGCACAATGGTTTCTCGAAGTCGTCGAGGGCTAAAAAGATCCAGTTGCTTTGCTCTTTGTGTAGATGCTTGACTAGAGTTCAGTTCTGTTTGTTGAAAACTTAAGTAATGGTAAGTCTTCATGTATATAACTGGAAATGTTACAGAGTCAACGTGGTCGAGTGGTTAGAGCACTGGATTTGATATCAGACCTTCCCGCTTCAACTCGCTCTGTGTCCTCAAGATTCACATGGTTGATTGAGAAACATCATCCGTCAATTGGTCTGACTTATTGGGAGGGTTACGTCTTATTTATAACGTATATTTTCAGCTACCACAATAGTAAGACCTATCCGACGAATTATAATTAATACAATTATATAGTAAAATATTATTACAGTCGACTCCCGATAACTCGAACCCTCGATAACTCGAACCTCCCGCTAACTCGAAGCAATTTTTGTTTCCCTTAAAGTCCTTTTCTATATAATTTTACCCTCAATAACTCGAACTCCCGATAACTCGAACCTTCTTCAATTTCCCTTAAAGGTTCAAGTTATCGGGAGTCGACTGTATAGTTAAAGTGGCTAGATTGCAGAATACCCGGCTCACTAATTTACATACTGATGAATAACCACTCACGGTACAGAAGAGTAACATTTAATGCAATCTGTTCACAGTGTAATCTAGGGTAATCTAATATTATAATTAATTATAATTAATATTATTATATAGTAAAATCTTATTATAGTTAAAGTGGCTAGATTGCAGAATACCCGGTACACTAATTTACATACTGATGAATAACCACTCACGGTACAGAAGAGTAACATTTAATGCAATCTGTTCACAGTGTAATCTAGAGTAATGTAATATTATAATTAATTATAATTAATATTATTATATAGTAAAATATTATTATAGTTAAAGTGGCTAGATTGCAAAATACCTGGCTTACTAATTTATGTACTGACGAATATCCACTCACGGTACAGAAGAGTAACATTTAATGCAATCTGTTCACAGTGTAATCTAGAGTAATGTAATATTATAATTAATTATAATTAATATTATTATATAGTAAAATATTATTATAGTTAAAGTGGCTAGATTGCAAAATACCTGGCTTACTAATTTATGTACTGACGAATAACCACTCACGGTGCAGTAGAGTAACATTTAATAGAAGCTGCTCACAGTGTATTCTAGGGTAATCTAATGTAATTTAGGGAGTTGATGTCAATTGGGGCTGGCCCTGTTTCTTCCTCTTGTCGTAGATTTTTTTTTTTGTAAATGTTTTCTGTACTACATGTATATAATAAAACAAAACAAAAAAAGAAAACAATCAGTCGATTGTATACTGGTTTAGAATACTGTTTTTTATTATTATTATTATTATTATTATTATTATTATTATTGTATTCAGTGCAAAAAAGAGCTTTATTTTCCAATTCACATAATATACAACTTTTAAAAAAACACTGTAAAAAGGAGTGAAATGAAAATTGTAAAAATTGTGTTATAAAAATATATATATATGAACATAAACCTATTTCCTTAATTACATTTTATCTAAGAGCAGCTTTGAACATTTGCTATAAATTATTTAGATCAACATTTCTAATGTCAGATTTAAAGTTTGTTGACCTAGAGCCTCTCAGGCAAACTACTGTGCAAAACTACTGCTGGTCAGAGATCTTTTTATTACAGAATAGTAAAGCTATGGAACTCTTTAGACAAAGACTTAAAAATATGTGAGAGTCATGTAAATTTTAAGAAAACTCTGAAAACAAAGCTTCTTATCGAGTTTTTAAATTAAATTAAAGTTTTCTTTTTTTTTAATATATAACTCGTGTACTTTATACATAATATATAACTAGTGTACTTTGAATGTATATACTTTACATTTTACATTTTAATTCATTTCATGTATATTTCACTGAAAAACCTTTTAAGGAGTGTACAATAAAGTTTACCTTACCTTACCTTACTAGGGCAGATATTAGCAACGCAAAAGAGGTTCTGGCTTTCCTTGTTATTGTGTTTCCTATTTAAATTTCCAAGTATAGCTATCATGTCTTAAGGAAGAATAACTTTGACTTAAGCTATACTTTTTAAACTTGTATTTTCCAGACTGCAATACACTGTTAAAAGTCAACAATGTCCCAAGGTGACGTTGAAGACCTTCCATCTGGTGTTAACGCAGCAGGCCTCAGAGATGAACTGAGTAAACATGGCAAAGTGAAATGTCCATTTGACACCTGCCAACAAGTCTTCAATTCCCTCTTTGGTTTGAAGTACCACATACACCGCACAAACCATGATGATACAGGGGGAAAATTCAAATGCGATAGATGTGGACTGTCCTTCCAGCTGCGTACTGGATTGCAGCAGCACACAGTGGCAGGCCACTCTGGAAGTGACGAGAGCAGCCCAACCCTCAGTCCAAGGTGATTGGTTGTCAGGTTTTACAACCTTTTTGCTCCTATTAAAGATCTGCACACAATTAGATAGTTTAGTAGCTGTATGTTATGCTGTAGGCAGTTCGTTGTCGATGTAGTATTTGTACCTGATTATGCCTCATTATTGAGTAATATACTTAATTAATCCCTTCACTTCCAAGATGAAAAGAGTAATTCTCCTGAGTGACCTCCATACACTTTCCTATTTGCCAGTTCAAGTAATTTTGTTTTAAATTAATTCAGTGTCCTTTAGTTGATGATCTTTTAAAATTAATTCTTAAGTTCTTTTTAAATTCTTCTCATTTGTCTCCTTGACAGTGTATAAATAATATAATAAAGAGAAGTTATACATTGGTCCCTTTTGGTTGTGAAGGTCTTGGTACATAACAAATTGCAGTTGTTTAAAGAGTAGATATAAAACTTATTACAGTGTACATGTAACTAGCAAACTTTATGTCTCCGCTTTAATACATGTATGTCCACTCCACGGCTGTTTGAAGCATCATAATGACAGCCCTAAAATGGCTGCAAAGGAGACTGCGTGTACTTGTAAACTTTGCTTGGTCCCTAACGCTTCTGCCTTACCAATTATCTCTTTCTTAAATATCATGATACTCATTTTTTCTTTTTTGCCTTCTAAAGCTAATTTTCTTTTCATAATGTAATTATGAACTGCTGGCAAAATTGTGCCCAAATTCCAGGGGTTTTATTGAAGTCTGGAGCAGCAGGACAAATTTGTATTTCACACCCAGCGATATGTTACTCAACATTGCACTTGATGAGACCATAATCTGTTTTGTTATTTTGGTTTCGTTATTGAAATCAGCCAGGCAAAGATGTGTAAAGTACAGCAGATCAATTAAATTTTGCCCTGTGCCTGGCTGTTGATGAAACCAACGAGATACATGTACATGCGCTGCACGTGTGGGTATCATTATTGATAACAGTTTGGTTTATTTTCCTCACAGGTTGAAAGACAGGGATGATTTTCATTTTTCTACTTTACCTTCAAAGCCACTACAAAAGTCATTGGAAAAGAATTCAAATCATGTGTCCCCTGACTGCAGTAAAAATCCTGTCAGAGAGTATGTGCTCCCCAGTTGTGTAGAAATTGAAAATGAAAGAACTTCTTCAAAAACTGTCAACAACAAAGACATAGCCATCTCCCTGTCAGGATCACCAGCTCTAAACGTAAAGAGGAAGCGAGGAAGACCCCTAAGAACAGTCTGCACTCCCTCATCACAAAAGAAAAACATAGGACATGATAACAGTATAATAGAGAACAAAAGCAAATTGATTGAGCAAAGGGCACTGGAATCAAACAATAGTGAGTCTAAAGACCAAACTGCAGCTCTTGAAAGTGGAAATGTGGAAAAAAATCTGTTGAGATCATCAGCCTTGGTAGTGAAAAGGAAACATGGAAAACCTCGAGAAATGGGCCGGACCTCATCATTGGAACAGCAGAAATCAGGGCATGACAATAGTATGGTAGAAAATGAAAGCAGATTGAATGAGGAAAAAGTACCAGAACTGAAAAGAGGTGACTCTCAAAACCAAACAACAGTTGCATCTGAAAATGCAAATTCAGGTCAAACTCCTTTAAGAACTTCTACCAGGAAAAGAATCCAGAGAACAATTTTTGACTCACCTGTTGAAAAAAAGACAAAAGAGAAAAGAAAAAAACGCAGAACTGGCTCAGAGGATCAAACCCCTGGGAAAAGGAAAGGCTCAAATCTTTCTGCAAGAAAAAAAGGAAGGCCAAGAAAGAGCGATGTTGAAAATGTAATGGAAGATGATGGTAAAAATGATTATGATGATGAGGTAAAGAGTGATTTTGACTGTAATATGCCTGTGAGGAAGCAGATGAAATCTAGGAAGGCTACTCAGAATAAAACTGATAAGAGTCCTAACAGCATTAATGACAACGATAATGAAGTTGGCAACATTGTTTGTGACAATGATGCAGATAATGATGATGATGATGATGATAACTCTTATGAGAGCGATGATGGCAATGATGCTGATTCACCAAGCAAAGGAACAAAGTCAACTAAACGACACAAGAGAAATGGTAGGAACTTACTAGTTTAATCACCTTGCTCTCACAAGTCTCCTGTAGCTCTGGCAGTGTCTAGTAACTGGAAGGTCTTGGGGTGTGACTTCAATTGTGAGAAGTCAGATTTACTTTTTTTCTGAGTTTGCTTGTGACAGTGCAGAAAAAAATACTCCTTTCAGGAAGGTGCAGTACTTTAGGAAATGATTTGGGATGATATCGTAAAATTTCAGTTATTTATAAGCCCTGGGCTTATTCAACTTCATAAGGGGTTGTGGGTGGGCTTATAAATGGAGGGGCTTATATATAGGGGGGCTTGTATACGGTGGTCAAAATGAAGTAAGGGTATATTGAAGCCACACATATGTGCACTGAGATGACAGTGGTAGAAGGGATAAAACCCTTTTGCTACCCCAAAGAAATACACGGGAGGGGGGGGGGGGGGCTTATAAGCAGAATAAAAAAAGTTTTTTAATGAGCCACAGCAGTGATGATGGAAATCAGGAGCCCATTACCAGGAGCATGCAACCTGCCATAGGTTTATGCAACGGCATTTTCACAAGTAACATTTTTAGAGCGGCTTCTCCCGCAAAAAAGAGTTGTTTCCGCTGTCTCAGATATCTCATCGGAGCTACTATTCTCTGTAAATCCCTTGAGTATCGTCAGAAATGTTGTCCGAACACTCAGATGAAGACTTGTGTATGTCGGCTTTGTTCGTTGTCGCAAAAGGCAGTTATCATGCTACATATCAATCATGAACTAGCTTGTGATTGGCTCTCCCAAACCAATTTGCAGGAGAGACGATCTAAAAATAACCTTACTTGTGAAAACGCCGTTTCACAGGCCTAGTATTGGAGTTGCACACTCCGGATAATGGGCTCCTGTGGAGAGACGTTTTTAATTTACTAATTTTCAATTAAACTTTCAAACCTCATTATACATGTTCGACGTTAATTAATTTTCATTATTTTCCAATCCACTAGATCCAACTAAATTCCACATTTGTGAAAGCTTCTTTCTAGAGGGGGCTAATATCCATGGGGCTTATAACCAGATGAAATGTTTTGTTTCCCAGTAGATGGGCCTGTAACCGGGGGGGGGGGGGGAGTGGGTGGTGTTGGTTATTAGCGAGAGGGCTTATAACCAGAATTTTACGGTATTTCTGGTAAGTTTTCTTGTCAGTTTCTAAACGTTAGTCCAGTGACAATCTCTCTAGTGCAGTCATTTATACACATACATGTATTCATTTATTCAGTGCACTCTTATATACATTATTAAATAGCCATTTACTGTATCAGGGCTAAACATTGGCAATCGCATGGTCGCCAGTGGCGCGTTAAAACTGACCAGGGCTACCAAAAGTTAAGGTTTGAACGTCAGATGTGCGACTATGCTACAGAATTTCGAAAAGTTGCGATGTAAATTATGCGAAGTACAAAGTTAAAAAGAAGTTTAATTGGACTAACCTTCTCTTCGCTTCTTTGCCTGGACTCTAAGATCATCCATTTTAGTGAACTTTTAGTTCTGAAGTGGAAATTGCGAGCCGTTTCAACCATTGATTTCACGAGCAATCCACATTCACAGCACATAGACGCCATTTTGATTTTGTGATTGCCAGGTAACTCAAAAAAAAAAACTTGAGGGCTACTTCATTTTAGGATGGGCCACTAAGAATTCAAGGAAACTGGCCCGACTGGCCACCAACCACTGGTGTTAATTTTTAGCACTGCTATAAAAATTATTATTATATAAACACAAGTGAAATGCCCAGGGAGCTTTTGCATGAAAACATGGTACTGTATGTTCACACATGAAAATAGCATGTTATTTTCACAGGTGAAAGTAACATGTTGCTAAGGTTACATAATAACATGCAACTCAATATATTAAAGGTAAATAGTTTGGTATTTCATTGGTGTTCATATGCACAGAGATATAATATTTCTCTTCTCGTTTCAACACTTGACAAAAAATTTCATGCATGTACAGTGGAATATACCCTATAATTATTTTATTATACTACAGTGGATCTTAAAACTGGTATATTTTACGTTGTCTGTTAGCCATTACTGTAAAGAAGGCAACTCCTAGGACAAGAAAGAAGAAAACAGGAACAGAGGTTTGTTTCTTTTTTTAATGTAAATAGACTGTTTTTGTTTTGAAATTTACATTAGAAAATGGATTCATGTGTTGACAAACTGATTCAATCTAACATGAGAGATATTGCGGCATTACTTTTTACATGTATTTAAGTATATATTTATTTATTTAAGTAGTCAATACAAGGAACATGTACACAGACTATACATGCACCCTGGGTATAGATGATGGGGTTCAATTTTTACCTTGGTTCAAATTTGGTTTTCTTAACATTATTTTGGTTATGTTAATTTGATGATAACAAGTTTGAAACAAAGGAAATTATGTGTTGGTCTTCAGCTAACCCAGTCCTAAGATCGAAACTGGAACTTAGAGAGGTTGGTTTTTACATGTAGAAGTAAACCACAAAACCTGGAGAAAAACCCTTAGAAGGGCAATGTTTTATTTTAGGACGATTTACCTGTGACTTTAAAACCTTTGATTTTTTTTGTTGACAGGAAAAATCAGAATTTGCATGTGACCTCTGTGGAAGAGAGTATCACTCATTGCAGGGACTCAGTTACCACAACAAAGTGGGTTGTGATTCACCAAAGGTATTGCACAATAGATTGATTGTATTAATGAATTCACTGGGATACTGATCGTTAGCCTTTTTGTTGGGTATTAACCCTTTAACCCTTTACCCCCTAAGAGTGACTTTCTAGATTTTACTCTGGCTAACGCCAGACGATTTTACTCGTCACAGGGAGACCCCTTAGGGGTTAAAGGGTTAAGCCCCAATAGTGTCTTTCTAGATTTTACTCTGGCCAACGCCAGACGATTTTACTCGTCACAGGGAGACCCCTTAGGGGTTAAAGGGTTAAGCCCCAATAGTGTCTTTCTAGATTTTACTCTGGCCAACGCCAGACGATTTTACTCATCACAGGGAGACCCCTCAGGGGTTAAAGGGTTTATGTGCAATCATGGCAAGGTAGTCTTGAGGAGAATCCAAACATTCTGATTGGTTCTTCTTTGCTTGAGATTTTGACATTATTATGGACTGCTTCTCTGGAAATGGTCATGTGTCTTTTGCGTTTTGTTTTGAAAAACCAGCAAATTCAAAATGTGCGAGTAATACAGGGAAAAGAAATTGTATAATAAATAATGTAATGCAAAGAAACTATTTTATAGGTGGTATTTATTAGAGAGCTTAATTTAAAGGTGTGTTTTTTTTTTTTGCTTTTTGTTTAATTTGGAATTGCAGCTACAACTCACACTTTATTTTAAAAACCAATACAGAGACCATAGTAGTCTGCAATTAGCACAGCTATTCTAGGCAGGCTACTTAATTTTAGACTGGCTGTTTAAAAAGTTTATAAAAAATCAAACAAGCAAGCAAACAGAAAATATATGTGCAACAATAGAAAATGTGTATACAACAATATTAAAGAAAAAGAAGAAAAATGGAAAACAAACTTTTAATAACGACATTAAAGAAAAGAAACACCTCAACATTTAAGACTTGCATTTCAACAAAAGAATACAGCATAGTCAAGAATGGTCCAACTTCCACAATAATTATGATAAACTTCTAAATAAACCTAGCTTGCTCAGACTGTACTGGGGAATATTGGCCTCTGGTTGTTGTTTTTTTTATTGAGCTCCCTGCACTTGGTCTGTACTGCGTTAACCTTGGCCAATTATTACCTGGTACTGTACTTGGGCTTGGTTAGTAAGAGGTTCATATTTAGCTTATGATAAGATTGATTCAGTGAGAAGCAAACGTTTTCTGTATGTGCAGTATTAACCGTTTCACAGTTAAGAAATAGAAAACATGTTCCGTGTTTCTATCGAGTTATAGAAACACGAGTAGAAGTTTGGGAGAACGAGAAATGCTGTGGGAACACGAGCCGCAGGCGAGTGTTTCCACAGCTTTTTCGAGTTCTCCCAAACTTTCACGAGTGTTTCTATAACTCGATAGAAACACGAAGAACGTGTTTTCTATTTCTTTTAGAAAACACTGTGACGAAAAAAAGAAAAGCAACTTGTTAGCTTTGATTATCAAAATATAAATTCTCTTTGGTCGCATCATCATTACGTCAACAGCTCGTGCTAGTTCTGTGTTTCTATCGAGTTTTAGTATAAATCTACTAGCGTTCTATCACAAATGCCGCACTCTGATTGGCTACGCTACCCACTATCTATTCTGTGATGGATAGTGAGTAGCGTAATGGCGGCCGCTTCTTCACGTTTTCGAAGTGTCTGTGAAGAAGATTTAGACAGTTTACTGGTCGAGGCTGTTCCAGAAAAGACAAAGTTTTGAACCTCTAGTAGATTTATACTAAAACAATTAGATTATTCGCTCTCGATTTCTCTGCGTGATAGTTGACTCGGGCTGCGCCCTCGTCAACTATCACGCGATAGAAATCTCGAGCTCACAATCTAATTGTTTAATAGAAACACGAATTCTAACCAATCAGCGCGCGTACTTTCTTACGACTGTTTTCTAATATAGTATACAGTAGCAGAATGAACTCCGAGAATACAGCAAAAGTGCAGGCTACTAGTCCAGTAGTTTGATGTCTTTCTCATTTTTTCTTATGTTTCAGCAAAAGCCACTAAATCCGGAGGTAACCCATGCTCTTTTGTACCTTCTGTTAGTGCACTGCCATCTTCCTTACTTGTAGGTTACATGGATGAAAGCTGAAGATCAGGCAACCAGCATGTATTTTAAGTAATTGTCAATCTTCTCTCACACACCCACCCTACTTTGATAATAACAATGATACGTGAAATAATAATGATAATAATATTAACTCGTAGATTGTGAGCTTGAGATTTCTATGGGCTGATCAACTATCACCTCATAGAAATTGAGAGTTAGTAATCTTATTGTTTTTTAGTGAAAATCATAATAAATGAATCATGTGTCAGTGAAAAAAAATACGAAACACTAAATCTTTCTGCGTAACTTTGCTAAACGTGACAGATGTTGCCATTTTGAAAACGATCTTCAACCAAGTGCTGCACTCTAATTGCTGATTGTCTGCAGTAGCTCAGCCAATCAAATTTCTGCATTTGCATCAGTATACTACATGTAGTAGATTTTTACTTATAATAGATAGACTTGGAATCAAACTTCATGTACCCCCCAACAGAAATCAACATTGCCAGTGGAACTGCCAGTGCTCTATCTGATGTCAACATGACTTGATAGGGACGCCATCAAAAGATCTCCAGTATGACAATATACTATGCAGAGAAATAATAATAATAATAATAATAATCATTCATGAAATGAAACTAATTAATTGATTTTTTTTTATTTATTTATTGATGCTGTGGCCGGATTATACATTGCTGTAATTAACATTAAGTTTTTTTCTTTCAGAATCCATGGGTTTCATTTCCAAAAAGTTCAACTGAATGTTTTCTTTTCCTCCTGTGGTTTTCTAATTCCCTTTACTAAAGCTGCATGTAGCATTCAATGCATTGTGTACACCTTTTTTTTTTTCATTGCTTTTAGAAAGCTAAGCTCAAAAAGATGCTTGCCTCAGGACAGAGATTAAAATGTCCCAGACAGGGATGCTGTGCCACATTCGCGAGTGTCTTGGGATACAATCTCCACATAAATAATTGTGGAACAAAAATGGAAGAACGACAAACATTTACTTGTGAAACCTGCAGTAAAGTATACTTCTCAATGCCTGGACTCCAGTACCACATAAAAAGTGTGCACTTACAGGTGAGGACACTTAATGTAGATCAAGTGCATCTTATGTTTGTAAGAGATACAGGATGTTCTAACGAAATTGGTGTGTTTGGAAAATACAGATGTTATTTACCAGGAGGAAGGTCCGCACGGGAAAATGTGTGCCCTAGGTGTTGAGCACTCAAGACCAAGGGCATAGTTTTTTCCCTATACGGACCGACTTTGCCCGGTAAATAACTTATTTATTTTTTTGATGCCTTCTTTTTAAAGTAAGAAAAGAGAGGAAATTGCTACAGCGGGAAAACAACTCGGCCCGTGCTCCGTTTCGTAGAAAGCTGGACCGGTCACGCGCTCATGATTAGCCAATCAAATTCAAGGATTTAGGATTCCGGCCCGCTCAGATCATAGTTAATAGATTAACTATGCTCAGATACTTGAGAAAATAATAATATATAATAATAATAATAATAATAATAATATATAATAATAATAATAATATATAATAATAATAATAATAATAATAAAAGATGAAAGCTAATTATGAATTGAGCACTAAGTAAAACAATAATAACTTTTAGAAATGCATGTAACTTAAAAAGTTATAATTCACCGACCTGACGTTTCGGTACTCCTGTCTAGTGTCTTCTTCAGGGGTGATTGGTGAAGGCTGTAGTGGTCCTTTTATACCTGTGATGAAATGCGTTGCTTAATTACAAGGTGTGAATGAGCGTCGGGCAATAACCGGCCATCGTCGTGGTTGCATCGAGCGTGGATGCCATTGATATCAGTGCTCGACCTTAACTTTTTAAATCGCTGGTCCTTGGACTAGTTGAACTGAAAATTTACTAGTCCTGAGTAAATCTGTGGTAGTCCTGTGGTAGTCGGAACATTGCGAGGAACGCATCGATACGTTTACAAGACGTATATTTTGTTTTCACCTTGTATTATTTTTTAAACATTACAAACTACAAAGTAGTTACTAGTCCTGTGACTAGTGGTTCTAAGTTTCTACTAGTCCAGAAGCATTTTGCACTAGTCCAGGACTAGTGGACTACCGCTAAGGTCGAGCACTGGATATGCCAAGCTTCTAAGCAATGTTTTTCTAGACGAGACTCAAATAGGAAGATGAATTGATTAGTTCTATTGTTTAGTGGCCCGCTTGTTCTAACAATTATCTTTTTCTTGTCGTTTTAGCCTGTAAAAGTAGAAAGTGATCATTCAGATGGAGCGAATGAGGTACATATGCTTTGTATAGCCCTTGTATCCCATTACTAGCAAACGTGATGAAAGTTGAAATTCTCCTTAGAATGGCCTTGCACTATCAATCAAACAGGTTAAGAGAATTAAGAGTTTGAGCCAATCAATGCCAAACCTGCCAAACTTTATTGTTATTACATTAAGAAGTGCTTGGCATACAGTAACCTTAAGCGTGGTTCTCACTACGACACAAGCACAAGGATTAGCAGAAAACAAAGGAGAACACAAAGGAATGAAGTCAAGCGTATGACATAAGACATCGACATAAGCACAAGACATTGGCGTAAGAACAAGCATAAGCAAAGTAAAGACAAAGGAACAAGCAAAGACAAGCACTGTCCTTTTGTCTTGTAAAACCCCACAGGACACGTTTTTGTTTGTTTTTATTTGCTTATGCTTGCGTCGTAGTGAAAACCGGGCTTAAAGGAGACTCTCCAGCTCGTGACCCGTTTCTCGAAAGGCTCGGTAACTTACCCGCGGGCTTGGAAAGCTATTCTATAATCGCAATACTTACAACGGAAGTTACAATATAAGTCATACTAGTACTATATTGTAGATAATTTTCCAATAATTGCATATAAGTTTTTATTATATCTCTTAGTTAGTACGCGCGCTGTGATTGGTCAGTTTAGCGGGCCGTACTTCACTGTACGGCTCGCTAAATTCAACAATTTAATATCTTACAAACCTCGTTTTCTCGGTCCGTACTGTAAGTTACGGATCCTCGTTTTCTCACGCTTAGGCCATAAATCCGAGCGGAAAAAACTCGGTCCGTAACTTACAGTACGGACCTCGAACTCGGTTAGAAGTGTAACAATTTGTAGTCTCATAGGTTACGCTGAGCACCCTATGAAACTTTTTGCTCCTGGCATATTGTAGTTCAATAAACTGCACCGATAATAATAATAATAATAATAGTAATAATAATAATATAATAATAATAATAATAATAATAATAATAATAATAATAATAATAAAAATACTGTAATTGCGGTTTTGACCAAACTTGTTCGGTGGGGCCGAAACCTCAGTGTATGGGCTCCACGGATGCTTCAAAATGGTGGCTGTTTCTAAGAGTGTCACTTTAGTTCGTAGTGATCAATAAAAATTCTGTCAATTTCACTGTGTAATTTGCTCAGTAACCGCGGAAAAATTTCATCCCATCTTTATTTGCTTCGGTAGTATAGTTTGGTATATTTTTTTTCAAGCCAGACTTGAATTTCTCCCTGTCTAATTCAAGAAATCTTCCCTCCATAATGGCCGTTTTCCGTACTTATGGGGTTTAGTATAAATACTCAGGTCATTATACAAAATCGTGCGCTTTGATTGGTTCCCTATCTCGGATTATCAGCTGATAATCACCTGCACGAACAAAATGGCTGCCAGTCGTTCGCTAATCACTAGTCGTTCGATAATCACTTCGCCTTCGGCGAATAATTGTTTAATGAGTTGATAGTCTGTGAGTAGGGAACCAATCAGAGCGCGTTTGCTCATATCCAGGGGTTGTTGATATAATAATGACCGTTATTGTAGAAGGGGGTACAGACATGTGTAGCGTAAACTATCTAACCGTGAGTCTGACAAGGGAATGCAAACGATGCCTCGAGGGAAGTGCTGAAAACAAAAGAAGCTGCAGTTGGTAGAGTTGAAATGAAATTTAAAAAGTGTGCTTCATGTTTTCTTTTAGGGTGAACAAGATGAAGAACTTCAAGATGGACAAAGAAAACGAAGGCGGGCAGCATCAAGGTGGGGCTTTAGTGATCAGCATGCGTCTTCTACCTTCTATTTCTCATGCTTTTCCCATGCATCTGTGGGGGAAGCTGGTAATTAATCAGAAAACCCAGTGAACCTAATGTCAGGATGAAAATTCTCGTAACTGACGCTTGGGTTTGTAGGCTCCATTCCTCTTGGGAGAACTCGGATTTCCTTTTCCCGAGTTTGCTTGTGACAGTGCTGAAAAAAAAAAATACATCTTTCACAAATTCTCCCGGCTCAAAGTTCACCATCTTCTTTGTTCCACGAGTTGAACTTTATTTTTTTTTTCATAAGGCTGGTTTCGCGAGCGGGCAAAATCAGGCGAATCCTTGGTTCTGGTTGGCTACCCGGGCCAATCTTGCCCGCTCAGAATTTCCCGCGTTATCCCGCAAGACAAAACAAAGCAAAATAGCCATGCAATAAATCCTTTATTGACGTTGCTCCTTCAGTGAAAATGGCTGGATAAAGGCCACCTTCGTTTTGGCGTTTTTATTGCATGACCGGGACGTACAATCTGGGACAAAATTAGTTGATACATTGTGTTTGAACAATTCTTTTTCCGTGTAAAATACCCATACTATTTGTACCACCATCTAAATGAGTGTCAAACTTCTCTTGCCCATTTCAGTGTTGCCTGTTTGTAGCGAAACATTCCAGGAATTACGAACCAACATCGGTTTTGGAGTAGGGGGGTGAATTGGACTTCCTTGGAATGCCGAAAGGGAGAACAATTGTGTAATAAGGGGAAGAAATGGTCAATGTGTCGACAATTTTCTTGCCGATTGTAGTCTTGGCCAATTTTCAGCCTTCATGACATCACGCTTGGTCAATATGCAGCCATCATGACCTCACGCTTGGTCAATGTGCAGTCATCTTGACCTCACGCTTGGTCAATGTGCAGCCATCTTGACCTTACGCTTGGTCAATGTGCAGCCATCGTGACCTCACGCTTGGTCAATATGCAGCCATCTTGACCTCACGCTTGGTCAATATGCAGCCATCATGAACTCACGCTTGGTCAATATGCAGCCATCTTGACCTCACGCTTGGTCAATGTGCAGCCATCGTGACCTCACGCTTGGTCAATATGCAGCCATCTTGACCTCACGCTTGGTCAATATGCAGCCATCTTGACCTCATGCTTGGTCAATATGCAGCCATCTTGACCTCACGCTTGGTCAATATGCAGCCATCTTGACCTCATGCTTGGTCAATATACAGTCATCTTGACCTCATGCTTGGTCAATATACAGCCATCTTGACCTCATGCTTGGTCAATATACAGTCATCTTGACCTCATGCTTGGTCAATATGCAGCCATCTTGACCTCATGCTTGGTCAATATACAGCCATCTTGACCTCATGCTTGGTCAATATACAGTCATCTTGACCTCATGCTTGGTCAATATGCAGCCGTCTTGACCTCATGCTTGGTCAATATACAGCCATCTTGACCTCATGCTTGGTCAATATGCAGTCATCTTGACCTCATGCTTGGTCAATATGCAGCCATCTTGACCTCATGCTTGGTCAATATACAGCCATCTTGACCTCACGCTTGGTCAATAATGCCTATTTATTTCCAGAGCAATCAAGAGATTCCATAAAATGGCCACAGATTCAGAAGCGAAGAAAGGCATGCAAGGTTTGCTGGACCAACTGATAGTAAATGTGAAGGAAGGTGAAGTTTCTAAGGAGCAAAAGGAGAAGTGGGCGAAGGTTCTGGAAAACGACTCTGCGGTGCAGTGTCCAAATAAGGTAACTTTCTGTCGATATGAGCAAAGTGTATTGAAGATTTGATCGTCGCGGTGTAGCCCGAAAAAAGAACAGGCTGATAATGATGTTAATGAATTTGTAAAGCGAACGTTTTCATATGAATATGTTTAAAGGCGTTTTACATCAATTCTCCTATTAATTAATTAATTACAATCAAACTTTATAAAGGTCGACCACACCACCGGGGTCTACGTCCCCTACTCTTTTCGAACAGTGTTGTGGGATTTTTTAACGTCTCACAAACAGTGCTGTGAGACGGCACCTACGTTTTTTTTGTCCTTATCCGAGAAGACTAGAATGTCTAACCGTTTGCAGATGTCATAAAAAAACGCAGCACATTCCCCTCAGTTATCTCAAGACCTCGAATGTTGGTCCAGCCGTGGTTTGAACTCACGACCTCTCGCTCGACAGGTCGGCGCTCTCCCAACTGAGCTAGCCGGGCTGCTTATAGATCTTTATTCAAACTCAGTTATAATATAGCACAAAGGTGCTAGTCTTACCGAGCTAAAGAGAAAAAGAAATACTTAGGCCAATTTTAGAATACTGTGTAAGTGTGTGGGGCTGCTGCGGAGTAGGTCACAAACAAGACCTTGAAGCCCTCCAAAACCGGGCTGCCAGAATAGTTGCACGAACTGTGCGCAGCAACCCGGCAATGGACGTTCTGAAATGGCCCACGCTGGAGGAGCGCCGTCGTAAATCTGTTTTTAAACTCGTCAAGAAATGCCTGCAAGGGCAATGTCCCCAATATTTTAAAGAATATTTTAAACGTAATAATACAATCCATGCGCGCGTCACTAGACAAAGCAACCTTTTACATCCGCCTGCTGTAAGGACTGAGATCGCAAAACGATCCTTCTATTACTATGGTTGCACTCTTTTTAACGAACTATCTTGATGGTATTTCGTACTCAGTTGCTTCTAAATCTTTTATTTGTACATAGTTTTCTATCTATATTATTATTAATGTTAGTGTAATGCATATGTATGCTATAGTTTTAGTACATTGTTGCGCTCAGGGCTCCCATTGATAACACACAGCTTTTTGCATCTGAAGGGGCTACCCTGAGCGGTATAAATCAATAAAGGTTCTTTACTTTACTTTTACTTCAAATAGAACACAAAATTCGGTAGGAATCCCAACTGGTGGGAGGCAGACCAGTTGGCAATTTACAAGAGATGTCGAGGACTTGAAACTCGGGATGACCATGTTGCAAATCCAGCTAGTGATCAGGACGGGAATAGAACCCAAGGCGACAAGATTACAATTCCTGTCTCTTAACCATTCAGCCACGCTGCCTCCAGAAACGGGAACATATATAAATTAAGCTGGTTTCTCATATCAGAACTACAGTGCTCACTTGAGCCGGTTGGAAGTTTTAGAATGCAATTTTCTTATCAGTGTATAGTGTACCCAATTAGAACACTAGGTTTCTGCTGTATGTTCTTTGTAGTGAGACTCATGTCTATTATTTTTGTTCTCCATTTTGCAGGGTTGTCCTGAGACATTCGCCAGCCTTTCAGATCTCACGACACACGTGTCCACCTGCGTTAAGCGCAGTGGTAGCTACAAGTGTCTGGCCTGTAATAAGGTGTGTCTGACGTACGTTGGTGCCAGAAAACACGTTAGCGATCTCCATACTGGCCACAAGGTAACAGTAACTTGTCTCTCTTTGCTTTTGAAGGATCTTTGTTTGCAGTCATTTCCTCATTAGCATACGCGTTTCAGTTTACGATGGAGCCTCAGAAATATAACCTCTGAACATTGAAAGTGCAAAGTATGGTTGACTGTCCTTTAAACTTTGAAGTTGATAGAGTATAACTAAACGCTTCTTGCGTGACGCGCGGGTATAAAGGTTCGGAATTTTACAACGAATATAAGAACTCGTTGCCGTTTCTGTCACCCTACGATTGTTTGTGTTGTTGCTGACGTACAACCAGCCCAGCGTCTAAGTTGATTTAGAATTGCCTGGCTTAAACTTAAAAACCAACAGAACTGTAATTTCCGTTGTAAATGTTGTTATCATAAAATTGCTTTCCGGCCCTTTCTAAAATGAAACAGGCGTCAAGGACTTTAAGTAATGGTCCGGCTAAGAAACAGGCATAAAAACAATAGCGCCCGGCAATAGTATCAGTTAATTTTGTGGTCCTAATTGGCGCATAGAGCAAAAGCCAAATTTGGCCGAAAGACAGAAAATAGGGGTATGGAAAAGACAAGGTCCAAAAATGACGTTTTTTGAATTTTCTCATTGTTTTTTTCGGGGTTTCTTGGTATTAGCCAATGAGATGAGGCGATTTAAATGGAATTAACAATTAACTGTTCGCGCCTTTTTGATGAGTTTTGCCGTACGCCTGCCTACCTTTCAGCCAGACCATTACTAAAGTCTACTTCTTCTTCCTTTTGTCCTAGGGTGACGAAAACTCCGGCAGTACTGATGAAGACTTCGAAGCATGCAGCTCAGAAGAATCTGAAGAGGACGACGACGACGATGTAGAAATTGAGGAAATAGAAGAAAGTGATGGAAATATAGAAGACCAAGACACGCTAACAGAGGAAATTGTCATCTGGGATAAGAAGAGAAAGCGTTACAGAAAGCCACGCAAAGCCAAAAAGTCTAAAAAGCTTTTAGAGGAGTTACCATTGGGCAAGACACGGCAGGATTTTGGGCCCATTGGGGTCCCAGACGCCGATGGCTACCTGACTACAGAGACCTGGTACAGTACATGATATGCTTTGATGCGCTGATGACACTGATTATTAAAACAACCAGTACCACAGTACAGTACTGTTCAGTAGCTTTTCAAAGAATGGTCACACTGCATGGTTTGATTCATAGATGAAAAAGTTAGAACCACGCTGTATAGTAAAACAAACAGTATCACAGTACAGTACTGCTCAGTAGCTTTACAAAGAGTGGTCACCCTGCATGGTTTGATCCACAGATGAAAAAGTTAGAACCACCCTGTATAGTAAAACAAACAGTACCACAGTACAGTACTGTTCAGTAGCTTTACAAAGGATGGTCACACTGCATGGTTTGATCCACAGATGAAAACGTTAGAACCACACTGTATAGTAAAACAAACAGTACCACAGTACAGTACTGTTCAGTAGCTTTACAAAGAATGGTCACACTGCATGGTTTGATCCACAGATGAAAAAGATAGAACCACACTGTATAGTAAAACAAACAGTACCACAGTACAGTACTGTTCAGTAGCTTTCCAAAGAATGGTCACACTGCATGGTTTGATCCACAGATGAAAACGTTAGAGTGAGTGCTTACATTGCATGGTTTCGTCCTTAGTCTTTAGCATCCGTGCAATTGTATCTGCCAGTTACATTCAGACTTAAGGCGTTTGCATATCGTGTACTGTGCCTTGCAAACACTGTTCCCCGTGTACATGCTATTTGGATTCTTTTATTTGTCTAGGCGCAAAGAGGTGTACAAGCACAAAGAACTGTTCCCAAAACTGAAGCCTTCTGTAAAGTATTGGTCTAGAGTTGAAGCAAGGTCGGCCATCTTGAGTTTCTGTTCTGTCCACAATTATCTGCTTATCTGATCCTTAAACCAATCATAGCTCAAAGTAAATGCATGGCGTTAACACCAAGCCGAAGCGCGGGAAAACGCGTTCGCGCTCGCCGTGATTGATTTTCGTTTTACTTCGGATTGGTTTTTTAAAAAAAAAAACTACTGAAAACATAAAAGACTTCGTGTTC
Source organism: Ricordea florida (assembly GCA_949710005.1). Lineage (NCBI taxonomy): Eukaryota > Metazoa > Cnidaria > Anthozoa > Corallimorpharia > Ricordeidae > Ricordea > Ricordea florida. The sequence goes on along the minus strand of OX453276.1, from coordinate 4,287,026 downwards.
CTCTTACGAGACTACTGGTGACTTTACGAACTTGCTGGGTCCTGCACCGGGGTTTAAAATTTGATTTACTAAAAGACCCGTTTTGAAGTAGTATAATGAATAAGGGCATTTTTTCAATTTTGCGACAATGTTTCCGTTATAATTAAACGGTAAGACACAAATTGCAGAATTGACTGACTATACAGTACATCATTTTAATCAAACCAAAAATTACCAAAAGCTTTTAAGTGTCCCATTTACTATGTATTTTCATTTACTTTCAAAATCATTTGTTCACCAGTTGGTTTGCCAGCAAAAATACCCGCAAATCTCAACATAAAAGAGAGTTAATATTTATTTTGTATCTGAATCTTGTTTTCGATAGTGAAGTCCACAAGTATTTACCTTCTTCAAGTGAATCTCCCTGCTTCCAGATTAGACGAAAAGGAAGCACTTTCACTTCAACAGACGACATCCGGCTTCCTTTGTTTGAGAGCACGTCAAAGGATGACAGTATGTACACACATATTTAATTCCTGCTTATTTTTGGTGTTATTTGTGACTAGGTTTCTAAACGTTTTCCCAGCGAGATTCCTCATCTTACACTGTGAAGGGCTGCGCGCGCCTAATTTGCATTTTGGCGGGAATACTTTGGCAGCTGCGGTGTGATTTTGGCGGGAAAACATGCTTGTCGCCGCCATCTTCCCATGGTAATGCCGTAGTGAAGTGCTGCAAACATTTGAAATTATCGAGCTACGACTGCCCAAAATTTGTTCACTACAACTTTAGATTCAGTTGGTTTTAATCTCGTGATTTATTGTCACAAGTTAGTAGAGAAGTAAGAAAGAAATCTGCAAAGAAAAGCAAAACTAAACCGGTCAATCATCTTTGTTATTAGGTTGTATCCATGGCGACGTAACGTTTAATGTTGGTGGACCAGTATGGGCTATGAACTGGTGCCCAGTCCCTGGTGAGTACCTGGCGAAGTTTATGTCAGTCTATCAACTGTTTGCCGTGTGTAATATTTCAATTTCCTAAGAGGTGACAGTTTCGCTTTTTTTTTTCTCAGATTCACAGACCTGTGAGGAACAGTTCTTGGCTATTGGAACTCACAGCTCACTTGATGAGGTCAGTACAAGCCTGTAACACGAGTGGGCAATAAGACCAAATACGGTGCTGTGAATGGCTTCCAGATCTCTTAAGATACTGGATTTAATTTCTTCCCCTCCCTCCCCTCCCCCGCTCCTATTCCGCGGGTAAACCTGGGTGTTTCATCGTAAAAGAGAAATAATCGTGGGACTCCGTTATTGATGTTGTCAGTCGTGGCAAATTATGCAAACACATGGCAGAGACCTTTTGAAAAATCTTTCTATCAATGAGCTTGAAGAGAGAAGAGATTATTTTAAGCCAAGAAGGGAGAAAAGGCAACATTACCTCCGCACCGGCTAAACAAAAAAAAATTTGGAAAGACGGTAACGCGAAGCTGTGTCTCGATAACATTTTGAAAGCAAACCATAATTTAAAATTTAACCTTAAGGATGTAATAGGGAGACAACAAAAACTGCCATGACGTGCGAAGGCGGCCACAATCTTTCTCTCTTTCTTTCTCTATTTTCGTTCTTTTTTTCTTCTTTTTTCATTTAACCAGTTAAACAAGCTGATTACTGATTAGCTGATTATGGTTTTTGCACGCGCAGATGGTTCTTTAAGAGGCAAAATTTAATACTCTCTATTTACTTCACTCAAAAAAGTGCTTTATTTTGATTTGGATTTAAAGAGTAGCTCCGTGTACTCGGACAGCAAAAACCTTGGTTAAGAATCAAAAGGCGGACAAGTTGGCCATTCACAAGTGTGATCGAGGATTTGAAACTCAGGATTACCGTATTGAGTATCCAGATGGTGGTCAGGACGGGAATCGAACCCGGGACCCTTACCTGATTACTTGTCCGGCGCCCTATCGGCCACGCCGCGTCCTGACTCAAAGTATAATTTTTACAACCGTTTTTTCTCTTGTTAGGTCCATAATATCCATAAATGCTTCTCTGGGCCAGGACTTGTACAACTCTGGAATACAGGTTCGCTAGACAAATGTTCCGCAAGGTAAGCCCTCCAATGTGGTATAACATTCATCCTCTGTGTATTTTTTTAGTAATAGCAGTGTCGTTGTTTAGCGAGTTAAGATAGTGGAGAAAAGTAAAGTTGGGGAGCAGGGTTGGCGCAGTGGTGAGAGCGCTGGCCTTCCACGAATGTGGCCCGAGTTCGATTCCCGGCCCCGGCGTCATATGTAGGCTGAGTTTGTTGGTTCTCTTCTCTGCTCCGTTGGTTGGGAAATCATAACCCTCTTATTTTACTATGTCTTTATGTGTGACAGTTCCACGACTTTGTGGTTAAGTAGCATTCCAGCCATTGGGGGGGAGGGGGGAGGAGTAACAATACTCCCTGGTGTCACATGCTAATAAAACCGGGATAAGCTGGGCCTCCTGTGACACCAGTGGGTCTCCTGTGGCACCTGCTATGAAGTGCATGGGTGACTCTGTGATTAACTAACATCCCATCCAGGGGGGTAGTAACAATACTCCCTGGTGCTTCATGCTAATAAAACCGGGATAAGCTGGGCCTCCTGTGGCAGCAGTGGGTGTCCTGTGGCACCTGCTATGAAGTGCACAGGTGACTCTATGATTGACTAGCATCCCATCCAGGGAGGAGTAACCATACTCCCAGGTGCCGCTGCTAATAAAACCGGGATAAGCTTCGGCCTTGTCGTCTTCATGGCTCGCGTGCCCCTTCACCTTAACCAAGAAAAAATGAGGAAAGAGAACATAACTCCGTCTGATATGATGAAGGGACAGAATCTACTTTTAGCCCGGAATCTATTTATATCTCGTTCCATGTCTGCACGGTTTCCCCATGGCACATTGAAATTACCACCACGTGATGAGAATGACATCAGCCATTGGCCTTTTAAAATAGTTTTCGAATCTAAAAATAGATTCTGTCCCCTTATCATAGTGAGAGAACCCAGTATGGAAGATGCGTACTCTTACCTCATTTTCTCTTGATTCTGTCCCCTTGTCATAGTAAGAGAACCCAGTTATGGAAGATACGTTCTCTTACCTCATTTTCTCTTGATTCTGTCCCCTTATCATAGTAAGAGAACCCAGTATGGAAGATACGTTCTCTTACCTCATTTTCTCTTGATTCTGTCCCCTTATCATAGTAAGAGAACCCAGTATGGAAGATACGTTCTCTTACCTCATTTTCTCTTGCCTTAACTTACTTTATTTTTGACTCGTCTTTAACTCACCAGCTCTGGAATAAAACCAACATTATGTCTTGGCATCGCTCACGACCATGGCGCTGTATGGGACATAAGTTGGTGTCCGTCAGGGACCTGGGAGACTATTGGTCAAAATTCTCCCGGGGTAGGTGGGGTAAGTAGGAGTAAAAATCTGGAGAGAAGCTTGGACTTATCTTCCAAAGCACTGTGCATGGTTTGAGGGGTGGGCCTAGTTAGATTATGAGCTACAATGTTTGCCAAAAATGTTGAACCGGCAGGCACTTTTTTCCCTTCAGAACAAATGGCAATCACTGCATCTAATTCACCCACTCCCTCTCCCCTCTCAATGTTATTTTGTTATCACCAAGTTATTATGTGTGGAAATGTGCACCAACATTGCTTGAGGGGCGTAAGATTTCTTTTAATCCCCAAAATCTGGGACAAACGGTTCCAAGACATTTTTGGCAAAGATTGTATATGTAAGTGTGTAAATTGTTTGGACCCAGGTGTGGTAGTGGTTTTTAAAGGTGGCAGCTGCGTGGTATAAGTCAAAATTACAATCTGAAAGTGAACGCGTTAAACGTCGGGTCCACGTTGTGTTACTCAAACGTTGTCTGTCGGAATCAAAGAGTTTAAAGTTAGAAACACGTTGCGTGACTCAGGGTTTGACATGGGAAGTTTAAAGGTCAATAAGGGTTAAGGGTTAAAGCCATGAAACTAGTTTGTCGCCGACCGGTTAGCTCAGTTGGTAGAGCACCGGACTACCGTGCGGGAGGTTGCGGGTTCAAACCCCGGCCGGACCAACACTCAGGGTCTTAAAAATAACTGAGGAGAAAGTGCTGCCTTTGTAATGACATCTGTAAATGGTTAGACTTTCTAGTCTTCTCGGATAAGGACGATAAACCGTAGGACCCGTCTCACAACACTTGTTCCTAATGATCTGTGGGACGTTAAAGAACCCACACACTGTTCGAAAAGAGTAGGGGACGTAGTTCCCGGTGTGGTGGTCTATCTCTACGTCTGGTTTCATCTGACAATTCATTCATGGGTTGGGTGGGTGTGTGAGATCATGTATGGACTGATAGCGGCAGCCAGAGGCGCCTTTACATGCTGACGTCCGATCTCAGCCAATAGAAGTGTAAAGCGCCTTTGAACATATTCATATGAAAAAGTGCGCTATATAAATTCATTATCATTATCATTGTCGCTCAATGTTGTATTTTATTTGTTATTCAGGTAGACCGCTTTCCTCGTCTTGGTCTTATGGCTTTGGCTTGCAGTGATGGCTACGTCCGAATTTTCAGGTAAAATTGGTTTTTATTATGTCTAGATCACATGGATACGATACGGATACGCGCGTTCTAATTGGTTCCCTACTCATAGGCTATCAGCTCACATCCCATTAGTACGGAAAACGACCATCATTGAGGGAAGATTTCTTGAATTAGACGGGGAGAAATTCATGTCTTGCTTGAAAAGAATATACCAAAAAATTATACCGAAGGAAAGTAATATGAGATTAAATTATTCGGCGGTTAGTGAGCAAATTACATAGTGAAATTGACAGGATTTTAATTGTTTATTACGATTAAAGTGAAACTCTTACGAGCAGCCGCCATTTTGAAACATCCGTGGAGCCCGTAGACTGAGTTTTCTTCGCTCCGACGAAGGGCTAACGCTCGATACGTCAGCACCTCCCTTTAACCTTACGGTGGTATAACTTACTTACTTACTTTATCAATTCGTTTGAGTTTTTTATTTCTGCTTACTTTTTCCACTTGTAATTCTCAGACTGGTTTTCTAATTCGAAAAACATTGACATGTGCATGAAAGACATGTTTACGATCGAGCTGTACTCTTCAACATCGGCTCGACAACAACATGGTTTTGTTTACGAGCAACAGCAAAGTCAATTCTTGTCGTGCACACTAGCTCCAATTTCTCAAAATCGAGGGTTTAGAGGTATAATAAAATATTTATTCCACTTAATCTCGTCGTGTGTGAACTATAGCCAACTAACAGCGCGTGGCGCGTAGCGCCGAGTTGGCAATAGTTCATGTATGACTCGATTTCGTAGAGTAATTGTTAAATGTCCTTTTTACAGTGCCCAGGTGAAACACTGGACGCTATTCTAGAAATTGAAAGAAACTGTTCCACTTCAATCTAGTACTCTAGTTATTGCCCTTTCTCTTTGCTTCAGTTAATTTATTAAGCTGACACATACTAATGCAAGCACAATGATTGTAAGTTCGTTATTATTGTTGCAGTATTCCTTGGCCAAAGACCTTACTCTCTGCACCTCATACGGACCTATCAGTTAGCACTCCTGGGCACTCGCACGGTGCGTATCATTTCTTTGTTCGATTAACATCTACATCTATCTTTATTATCCTTAAAACCATAGGTATCACAATGATGTATATGTATGTGTAATCAAATGGTGACGAGTGAAATTAGGGAATAATTTCACGCGCGTTTTGTCCAAATCCTAATAATTTCCCGAGCCTTAAGGCGAGGGAAATTATTAGGATTTGGACAAAACGCAAGTGAAATTATTCCCTAATTTCACGAGTTCGCCATTTGATTACCTATTAATATCATGGGTGACGAATTACATTAGCAATCGTGGATTTTTGACATGTTTATCCTGGATCGTATCGATCGAGAACTCTACTCTCTCAAATGTTTAGACCTTAAATTTGGCTTATAAAGTTCAGAATTTTTCAGACTTTTTCGGGAAAATACCTGTTAGAATCCTTCTTGATGTTCTCTTGTGTGTTCAGGTTTTCTAAAACGTCTTTTTGTGCCCTGACATCTTTATTCACGGCATTTTAAAACTTCGTCGCTACCTTGACACTTAGACGTACGGAAGGGTTGCTATGGCAATTTTGTAATTTCACATGTGAAATTACAAATTAACGCTGAAATCTCGCGCCAAAATTAAGGAGTAATTCGTCACCTATGATATTAAGATAATAATCATGAGTGATAAATATACGAAAATTGCAATAGTCATTTATAAAATAATTAGCTATAAGCTATCCTGAAATTGGCCGAACACTAAACACTACGTTTACAGTACCCAGCATTCAACCCTTCCCGAGGCAGCTGCATATACATCAGTAATAATAAAAAATAAGATCTACATCTTTAAAAAACAACATATTTACAATATTCAGCTATTTAATTAAGGACCGGTCCAAACTCCACGTGTGGTGAATGTAATGCAGATCAGAAAAATCTGTTGTTTTCCCTCATTTGCATTAGATTCGGCTCATGTAAAGTTCTACGTTTGAACCAGGCCTAACTCAGTCCATTCGTAGTTGATCCAATACTAATGTTCTAAATTTATCCGAAGAAGGGGCTTGAACAATCTCTTCTGGGAGGAGAATTTCACCGTTCTTGGGAAGAAACTGTTAGGGACCGTTCATTTTTTACGAGGGAGGGGGGACTGGTGGCATAGAAACCACAGCAGCTAAACTGCGCCAATTACTGTGGTTTTTATAAATTTTTAGATCGAATTAGAATTTGAAGGTGCTGGTCCTACGGTGGGAGGAAACCCCGCATGGGACCACGGGATTTGAACTCCTGTCACTTAGGTGGAAGGCGAGTGCTCTAACTACCGTTCCAACCTGCCTTTCCTGTTTCTCCTGGTTTCCCATGTTGCGTTTACTTTACGTTGTAATGATTGTTCAAGTCAAGCGTGTTTAGGGTTGGGAGCGGCTGACAGATTGCTCTGATTCACTGAATTTCGTTTATCTTCTATTGTAATGATGGCTCAAGCCAAGCAAAATGATTGATAGAGAATTCTCTCATTCACCGTGTTGCATTAACCTGACATTAAAAATATTGTTCTCAAACTCATTGATAATGCATAAGGGAAAGACAGAGGAAATCAGGCACCGTTACGTATTTGAATATCTGATGAAAAACGGCTCGTTTTCGCATCGTTAATTTCTACTAAAAAATCTCGTTCGAGAAACTGCAACAAACACCTCGCATTTCGCGTTGTGTTGGGCTTAAAACAAAAAGAGTAATAATTAATAATGAACAATATTCGAGTTTCAACTGTATTTAGCACTAACGTACCAATTGGGGACACTGTAAAGCACAAATGAAATCATATTAAATTAAATCAATCAAACCATACTAAATGATGGATTTTGTGGAGAGGAGAAACCCGGAGAACCTGGAGAAAAACCTCTCGAAGCAGAGTAGAGAACCAACAAACTCAGCCCACATATGACGCCGGGGCCGGCAATTTAACCTGGGCCTCATTGGTGGAAGGCGAGCGCTCTCACCACTGCGCCAACCCTGCTCCCCATACATACATTTCTAATTCAATGCATTGCGCTTGCTTCCCATCATAGTGATGGTTCAAGCCAAGCCTCATTTTGTGTTAGCACCCTGTGCGATTGGTGTGGAATACGATGGACAGTGCGGCCAGGCCTGGTGTGCAAAGTGGTTCCCAGGCTCCTTGCACGAGAAAATTGCCACAGGATTCTCTGATGGTGAGTCCTTGTAATCGCCCATCCACATACACCGCTTGGTGTCAGCTCAAGGTGGTAGGCTGAATTCACCATGATGAAGCCTTTCACTTACAGTATCTTAACAGCCATTCTCCCTCCTGATTGCCATTCCAATGTTACGTAGGAGAATTTGGTGTTTGATCAATTCAAAATCCTTGGGTCAACAACTTTCTTGATTTTTGTGATGGTAGTGGCAATGGTAACGGACCTATATACCGCACATAACCCACATATTCATACAGTACATATTCTTGGCGGTTTTACAATTCATCCTCTGGGCTGAGATCGCACGGCAGCCTGTTAAGGTGCACCCGCTATCAATCCATATGTGATCTCACCCAACCACCCAACCCACGCATGAATTTGAAAGACAGACAAATGAAATTACTTTCACAAAAGGCCAAACCACAACACCGGGAGCTACGTCCCCTACTCTTTGCGAACAGTGTGTGGGTTCGTTAACCTCCCACGAAGTTATACGGACAAAGGTTGTGAGACGGGATCTACGGTTTATCGTCCTTATCCAAGAAGACTAGAAAGTCTTACCATCTACCGATGTCATTACAAAGGCCGCACTTTCTCCTCAGAGATTTAAAGACCCTGACTGATGGTCCGGCTAAGGTTCGAACTCACGACCTTCCGTACTATAGTCCCGCGTTCTACCAACTGAGTTTACCGGTCGGCGGTTATTGTTATCTGACCTTATCTATTTTCTTGGCATTGTATTGGATATTGTAAGGGAAGTTGTAAATTGATAACTTCTGGGAATGAAAGGATTAAAAACCTGGGAGGCTGCTGTTTTGAGCTTCAGTCAAAGTGGTGTCAGTAGAAAAAGGCGAAAGCCCAAAGATTTAGACGTCTGTTGTTAACGGCGGTGGATTTTCAGTTGTTAAATTAACGAATTCATTCCTAAATGTAACCATCACGACACTAGAAAGAGCACCATTGCACAATAAAGTATACTTTTACATATCGTCGCACCTCCCCAAGTCACAAGAAGTAACTGTTTTTGTTTGTTTTTTGTTTGTTTTTTGTTTGTTTTTTGTTTGTTTGTTTGTTTTTGTTTGTTCTATATTTTATTTTTTTATAAGGATCTGTGGCTATCTGGAACCTCTTAACAGAGTCACTTCTTCTGAAGGAGCCCATCAGTGGGACACCGGAAGCCTTCTGTGAGTACGCAGTTGATTGCTAGATTTCCATATCACCCTATACTTCATTATGCACGCCTTAACCGTGCTGTCTCGTTTTTTTCGAAAACAAGAAGAGTTTTCACGTGCATTACTCTACACAATTCAGCCACAGCACGTCTGAATTGGTTTCACAAACATAGATCAACATTGTTCCTAGTTTGTGTAAGTTGTCACACCCAGGAGAGTCGTTGTGCACCTGGATGGGATGCCAGAAAACGTTGGGTAATACATTCATGTCCTATATACACCAAATATTTAAAGCATTGTAACTCTTCTACTTTTCAAGATATCTTGCTGAAAAATTCATGTAAACAACTCATCAAGTAAGAAACAACTTGTAGAAATATAAGGTTTTTTGCTGCAAACGTTTTCGTGTAATTATCGATTGAAAAGTTAAACAGGTCTGGAAGAACGGCTCCAAAATATAGGACATGAATGTATTACTAAATGTTGGCCAAAATTTGCCCAACATTGTTTGCATGCCCATTACCCCACACATTTCAGGCAAGGCGTACATAACGAAGTATGAGACGATTCCGAAATGTAGCCCAGTTTTTATCTAAAGCACACCTCTTGACTCGGTATTTACCAAAAATATATATTTTTTTTCCATATCAGCTCTGGCACCGTTTCTTCATATAAAAGCGAACTGTTCAGTCATTAAGGATGTAACCTGGTCTCCTTTTGATCCACATATGCTCATAACAGGTACGGGATCACTGGCATTTGCTATTTGCACTGTTTACGCGCTGTTTACGTTGCGTACCGTTAAGGTGCGCTATGGGTTAATGTCGTCATTAGGGGCGGAGCTACCTGAAGGCACGGTACGCACGTGCGTACTTAAAAATGTCGAAAATAAAAAAAAATAAGATGAAAAAGGAAAACCGAAAAAGGCGACAAAAAAATTTACTACTTATGTAGTTGTTACTTCATATACAGTAATAACGCCAGGATTACAACGTAACATCGACTTTAAGCAAGTCAAGTGAAAAAGATTTGGGACTAGGGGGTAGGGAGTGGGACCTGGGGATAGGGAGTGAGACCTGGGGATAGGGAGTGGGACCTAGGGATAGGGAGTGGGACCTGGGGATAGGGAGTGGGACCTGGGGATAGGGAGTGGGACCTAGGGGTAGGGAGTGGGGGGATTTGGAAAATTGTGCGTACCTCTGGAAACATCCTGCCCCCCCCCCTGGTTATTGTCAGCCTGATGGTACTTGTCGACTGTTTCTTTTTTTACCCAGGGAGTCATGATCGGCATTACAAAGTATGGAACCTCAATTCCCCGGTATTGCCACTATGCAGTCTCAAACGAGGTACTATCTTTAAATCGTCCTTATTCTTAAACTTGCGAATGTCTGAATTGGTTTCACAAACATAGATCAACATTGTTTCTACTTTCTGTTATTTGTCACACCCAGAAGAGTCGTTATTCACCTGGCTGGGATGCGAGAAAGTGTTAGCCAAAATTTGCCCAACATTTTGCCAAACATTTTACCCAACATAATATATGACTAGTGTTTGCCCAACGTTTGATGGAACGTCTAAGAGGCTTAAAGAAACAACTTTGCTTCTCAAACTCGTCAACATTACATTAGAGAAAGACGAAGGAAATTAAGCACCGTGACGTGTTTGGATATCCGATGAAACACGGCTCGTTTTTGCATCTTTGCTTTCTCTTTTCAAATCATTTTGTTGGAGAAGGTATATCAAACACTCAATACAAACGTTTCCTCGCGTATCAAACACTTCAAATTTCACCGAAAACTCTCTTCAATTCTATTCTTGATGAAACGATGTATCTTGTGTTTAATATACAATATGAAACCCCTGAATTTCTTGTTTGAACTTTGTTTTCGTGATCTTCAGGTATTCCTCATGAGATACACTGGCCAGTTGTGTTTGACTCGTTCTTCAGCTGTGAGGAGGACACCTTCCAGACCTCAACGATACCAGCTGCGGTGCGATACCTCGCCTTCTTTGTCAACGAAAAAAGCAGAAGCTCGGAAACAAGCGCTCTCATAGTTCATAACAGTACTGTCTGGGTCAGTATAAGATCAACCTTTTTCGAAATGTATTTTGTTGTTACTTGTTTAAGCAAAGAAAACTAAACGGCGTGACACCCGTGTCTCTCGGGGACTGTGTCCTCAACAATGTACAGTACTCCACGGTGGTACATATATTTCATCTGCAAATAAAGCCATGCAGTGTGCCCATCCTTTTTATTACATAGCTGGTCTTTTTCCAGCTACAGTGCCCCAATTCATTGGCTAGTTCATGGTCACATGACGTGTAACAATGAAACTGTTTACCGCCAAATGTCATGAGTGGGCAGCATTGCGAAAACCATGACGTCAAACTGAAAACAGTTCACTGTTACTTACGAAATGTTAACTGCTGTTGCACGTGATCATGTCAATAAAGTGATTATTTGTTTTCCATTGGTTTGGAGAAGAATGGTCAGAACGCTGTATAGTTGGATCCCCAGATGAAAAAGGAAAAAAAAATTCACTGTTCCCCTAGGGACTAGTCAAGCTACTGAACAGTACTGTACTGTGGTACTGTTTGTTTTACTATACAGTGTGGGTCTAACGTTTCAAACCATGTGGCCATTCTTTGTAAAGCTACTGAACAGTAATGTGCTGTGGTACTGTTTGTTTTACTATACAGTGTGGGTCTAACTTTTTCATCTGTGGATCAGACCATGCAGTGTGAACATTCTTTGTAAAGCTACTGAACGGTACTGTACTGTGGTACTGATTAGTTTACTAGTTTGGAAAAAGTCTATAAAAAAGATGCTCGGCTTTACTATCGAAATATTCAACAGAGTTTTATTCTGTTTCAGTCGCTCTCCGTGTCTGATTGGGCCGACGTCCTGGTCAGCAGTGATGCAGCAGGAGAAGTTGTAGGAATGGTGTTGTCAGAAAGCAAAAAGAGGCGAGCTTTGCGCAAGTTTGTAAGTAGAGTACTATTAACTTCTTTGGAAAGCTACTGAACAGTTCTGTACTGTGGTACTGTTTGTTTTACTATACAGTGTGGTTCTAACTTTTTCATCTGTGAATCAAATCATGCAGTGTGACCATTCTTTGTAAAGCTACTGAACAGTACTGTACTGTGGTACTGTTTGTTTTACAATACAGTGTGGTTCTAACTTTTTAATCTGTGGATCAAACCATGCAGTGTGACCATTCTTTGTAAAGCTACCGAACAGTACTGTACTGTGGTACTGTTTGTTTTACTATACAGTGTGGTTCTAACTTTTTCATCTGTGAATCAAATCATGCAGTGTGACCATTCTTTGTAAAGCTACTGAACAGTACTGTACTGTGGTACTGTTTGTTTTACAATACAGTGTGGTTCTAACTTTTTAATCTGTGGATCAAACCATGCAGTGTGACCATTCTTTGGAAAGCTACTGAACAGTACTGTACTGTGGTACTGTTTGTTTTACTATACAGTGTGGTTCTAACGTTTTATCTGTGGATCAAACCATGCAGTGTGACCAATTTTTGGAAAGCTACTGAACAGTACTGTACTGTGGTACTGTTTGTTTTACTATACAGTGTGGTTCTAACGTTTTATCTGTGGATCAAACCATGCAGTGTGACCATTTTTTGTAAAGCTACTGAACAGTACTGTAATGTGGTACTGTTTGTTTTACTATACTGTGTGGTTCCCACTTTTTCTTCTGTGGATCAAACCATGCAGTGTGACCAATTTTTGGAAAGCTACTGAACAGTACTGTACTGTGGTACTGTTTGTTTTACTATACAGTGTGGTTCTAACGTTTTATCTGTGGATCAAACCATGCAGTGTGATCATTTTTTGTAAAGCTACTGAACAGTACTGTAATGTGGTACTGTTTGTTTTACTATACAGTGTGGTTCTAACTTTTTCTTCTGTGGATCAAACCATGCAGTGTGATTAATTTTGGAAAGCAGCGTAACAGTTTTGAACGTTTGTAGCGTATATTTTGCTTTCCTGTGTGGTCCCAATTTCAATTGATGGTTGTTCAATACTCACTACCTTGGCCGTCTGGTTAAAGAATGCAGTCTCGTCGTCTTTGGAACGTAAAGAACTGTTCATGAATGATTTGTCATTTTTATGGGTGAATACATTTTCCACTCCTTCTCTTTAACGTTCTCCAGCCTGAAGCATTTTTCAGGGCTGCAAATAATTTTTTTTTTCTTGAAAGGAGACATGTCCGACAAAGTGACCATTTTGGTCGGACAAAGCAAAAATGTATTTTTGTGGGAAATCTGTAGGGCCCAACATGGACTTCGACTGACGGCGTTGCTAATTGTTTTTCAAGGGTATTTACAGAGCATTCCTAGAAAATTTCAATGATGACCCATCAATGAAACAAGCAGAAGAAAATGAGACGGAAGTCAAAGCTGATGAAGAACCAGACGAAAGAGACCGAAGTCAACCGAACTTAACCAAACAACCGCCGAGCACTGGCGACCCGAGTGTGACGAACGAAAAGGAGAAACTCTCTCCTGATAGCGTGGAAGAAGTCTTTCAGCAATGCAGGCTGGTTTTTCACGATGTGAACGCTGTACGTTGACGAGCCGTTTTGTTAAATCACTTGGAATATGTAGGCGATAAGTATGCATAGGTAATCAAATTATTTCGAGTGCAGTTTGGAATAAAAAAGCACAAGTAATTTTTTTTCAAATACTAAAAAATATTGCTCGAGGCCGTAGAGCGATTACAATTTGTTGTCTGAAAAATGTGCTAGCGCTTTTTTTGCCAAATTGCGCTTAAAAATGGTTTGAGCACGTACTTGTAACATGAGTATTTAATTTAAAATTTTTGCACTCATTTTCAACTTTCTGCTTTGTTTATTAACATTAACTTTGTTTATTATTTTTTTTTAAATGGAGGGGGCTGGTGGGATTTAGGGGGGAGGCGTCATTCGTAAAAAAATTTGATCGGGGAGGGGGTCATGTGAAAAATTTGGCAAGCTTAGGGAGGTAATACCTGCCCCCACCCACACCCCCCCCCCCTCACAAAAAAAACGAACGTTCCCTTAGGATTTATTGACGTGCTCTCAGCCGTTCAACGTGCGGAAATTCTTACATGTATGCGATCAAGGAAATATTCGTGTTGATCACACTTGAAGAAAAGTTGAGTTCGGGTTTGACAAAACTAACGATGGCTTGTCTCTTTTTATTATCAGCTGGAATTCGACAGAAAGATTAGCGATAAGGATCCTGACTTCAGACGGCTTCGCAGTCCTTCTACAATGCAGAGTGCGAATTACGAAGAACTGCACCCCGAGGCAATACATAAGGTAATCGACAGAGAACAGAACTGTTCAGTAGCGTTGCAAAGGATGGTCAAACTGCATGGTTTGATCCACAAATCAAAACGTTACAACCACACTGTATAGTAAAACAAACAGTACCACAGTACAGTACTGTTCAGTAGCTTTCCAAAGAATCGTCACACTGCATGGTTTGATCCAAAGATGAAAAAGATAGAACCACGCTATATAGTAAAACAAACAGTACCACAGTACAGTACTGTTCAGTAGCTTTACAAAGAATGGTCACACTGCATGGTTTGATCCACAGATGAAAAAGTTAGAACCACACTGTATTGTAAAACAAACAGTACCACAGTACAGTACTGTTCAGTAGCTTTACAAAGAATGGTCACACTGCATGATTTGATTCACAGATGAAAAAGTTAGAACCACACTGTATAGTAAAACAAACAGTACCACAGTACAGTACTGTTCGGTAGCTTTACAAAGAATGGTCACACTGCATGGTTTGATCCACAGATGAAAAAGTTAGAACCACACTGTATAGTAAAACAAGCAGTACCACAGTACTGTACTGTTCAGTAGCTTTACAAAGAATGGTCACACTGCATGGTTTGATCCAGAGTATCACAGTACTGTATTTTGTACAGTACAGTACTTTTCCGTGGCTTTGTAGACACGTATGACAATCTGTGTAAGTCTTCTTTATTTTGTTTTATCGCCAGGTTCGGTTTAATCCCAACAAACAGTCCTTTACCTGGCTGGCGTCGGGCGGTGCAGCTGGATTAGGCCGACTCCATCTTGTAAAGCAAGTTGAAAGGTAACCTTAAAATCACACCGCTCTTTCGGCTGCTGACCAAGGCGATGGAGGTCACAGACGTACGGGGAGGAGCCTGAAGCGGTGAAATATTTGCCCTACCCCTCCCCTTGACAGTACTTCTAGTGGTAAACAACTATTGCTTTGAACACAGGACAACTTTTGCTTTTGAACCCTTTTACTTCAAAATGCGGTTGTTTATTGATGAATTGAGAAATAATCAACTCAAGAATGTTGGATCGATGTAACACCAATTTCTCCAAACTAACGTTTAACAACACGTATGGTGGCTTACTAAGGAGAATTGCTACTCGTATCGTGCGGCGAAACAGTGAAAGCTTGGATATTACATTTCTTTCCGCCAATTTCTATTAATTTTTATGTTAGGTACGGCTTATTATACAATGGACAAATCATTTTGACAAATGAAAAGTATTTATTTAGTTGCAAGGCCGTTTTGGCATATACTTTCACTTGAGATTTCTACTCGATGTAGGAACAAACGTCGTATATCTAACCAGTCGGAGCACTCTCTGATCTGCTAAAATAAGAGTTCTAAAACCTAGCAGATTTTAACCCGCATAATTACAAACTTTTCAAATAAAAACAAAGTTTTTATGACCAACTGTCCGATTGCAGTATATCTTGTGCCTAACTCACTCGGATTGCAATATGCCCAATCACAAATTGTTCCGTTGCAATCTGCTCAATTGCAAACTGTTAGATTGAAATCTGCGTAATTACAAACTGCCCGATTGCAATGTCGAAAACTGCCTGATTGCATTGTTCAATCAGTAGATGTATGTGACCATTTCAATATGCTTTATATCATACTGTTCGATTGCAATCTGCGTAATTACAAACTGCCCGATTGCAATCTGTCTAATGACAAAACTGTCAGATTGCAATGTTCAATTAGAAACTATCTGTACAATTGCAATCTGCCTAGTTACGAAGTGTTCTATTGCAAACTGTCGGATTGCAATGTTCAATTAGAAACTATCTGTACAATTGCAATCTGCCTAGTTACGAAGTGTTCTATTGCAAACTGTCGGATCGCAATGTTCAATTAGAAACTATCTGTACAATTGCAATCTGCCTAGTTACGAAGTGTTCTATTGCAAACTGTCGGATTGCAATGTTCAATTAGAAACTATCTGTACAATTGCAATCTGCCTAGTTACGAAGTGTTCTATTGCAAACTGTCGGATTGCAATGTTCAATTAGAAACTATCTGTACAATTGCAATCTGCCTAGTTACGAAGTGTTCTATTGCAAACTGTCGGATTGCAATGTTCAATTAGAAACTATCTGTACAATTGCAATCTGCCTAGTTACGAAGTGTTCTATTGCAAACTGTCAGATTGCAATGTTCAATTAGAAACTATCTGTACAATTGCAATCTGCCTAGTTACGAAGTGTTGTATTGCAAACTGTCAGATTGCAATGTTCAATTAGAAACTATCTGTACAATTGCAATCTGCCTAGTTACGAAGTGTTCTATTGCAAACTGTCGGATCGCAATGTTCAATTAGAAACTATCTGTACAATTGCAATCTGCCTAGTTACGAAGTGTTCTATTGCAAACTGTCGGATTGCAATGTTCAATTAGAAACTATCTGTACAATTGCAATCTGCCTAGTTACGAAGTGTTCTATTGCAAACTGTCGGATTGCAATGTTCAATTAGAAACTATCTGTACAATTGCAATCTGCCTAGTTACGAAGTGTTCTATTGCAAACTGTCGGATTGCAATGTTCAATTAGAAACTATCTGTACAATTGCAATCTGCCTAGTTACGAAGTGTTGTATTGCAAACTGTCAGATTGCAATGTTCAATTAGAAACTATCTGTACAATTGCAATCTGCCTAGTTACGAAGTGTTGTATTGCAAACTGTCAGATTGCAATGTTCAATTAGAAACTATCTGTACAATTGCAATCTGCCTAGTTACGAAGTGTTGTATTGCAAACTGTCAGATTGCAATGTTCAATTAGAAACTATCTGTACAATTGCAATCTGCCTAGTTACGAAGTGTTGTATTGCAAACTGTCGGATTGCAATGTTCAATGAGAAATGGTAGATATCCAATTGTTATTTAACTAATTATAACTTCTATTGCAATCTTTCTAATAGCAAACCGTCAGATTGCAATGTGTAATCAGCAACTTAATATATCCGATTACAATCTGTTTATTACAAATTGTTCGATTGCAATATTTCTAATGGCAAAACTGTCCAATTGCAATTGAAATGTTCAATCAGATACTGCACATGTCTGTTTGCAATCTTTCTATTTGTGAACTGTCCGATTGTAATCTGTCTAATGACAAACTATGAGATTACAATGTTCGATCGGAGACTGTAGATATACGATTGCAGTCTGTCTAGTTACAAAATGGCTGATTGCAATGTTAAATTGCATACTGCACAGTCCGATTGCATTATGTTTAAAGAAATACGAGTAGTTTCAAGTAGCCTTATATTGTCTTTAAAGTATTTGGCGTGACTAGTTGGTCACACAATACCGGAGGTAGCATGACGCCGTTTGAACCAAGCGGTACACATAAAAAAAAACACAGTTCCTTACTTGTATAGCAATGCTCCAATGACAGCAATTGCTTTTCCAATTAAAACAGACGCTTCGGTCCACAATACCCTCTTGGGGAGTGGGGTGGGTTCCCTGAAGCCACCCTGTTGCGTGCGTGCCGCATTTGCTTTTTGGAACACATGTAATTGGCAGTTTTGTCCCCGCGGAACCGTTAAATCTGTACCAGCCTTCCACTATTGTGTTATCGCACAAGGCCTGGGAGTTGGTCGGATTTGATACGCTTCTATCCGTGTCGTTGTTTGTTGTGTACGTGTCGCATTCAGTTCCTGAAAGAAAAAAATGATTTGCTGCAATTAATGCTGACAGGCTACCTTATGTAATTTATGCGTATTAGTTTTACACCAGCCCTGCTTAAAACTTGGAAAGCCATTGGCTAAATTTAGTTGATTGGAATAGGGCGCACCTCATGGGTTATAGGGGATATGAAATACGCGGTATGAGATTCACCTTCCCGGATGCTGGGACGCGGTGATGTGGCGTGCGGGACTTTAAGGGGATAGAAATTCGAGATAAGTTTGAAATACAGATTAGGAAGACATGGTAGCGTGGTGGTTAGCGTGTTGGACTTCCAAGCAGGAGGTCCAGGGTTCGAGCCCTGGTGATGGCACTGCGTTGTTTTCTTAGACAAGAAACTTAACTCCACACTGTCTCTCTCCACTTGGGTGAATAAATGGGTACCAGTGATATGATGCTGGGGGTAACCGATGGACCAGCATCCCATCCAGGGGGGGAGTAATAATACTCCCAGGTCCTTCATGCGACTGAAACTGGGATAAGCTAGACCTCATGTGGCACTAGTACATACATACATACGTACATCCTTTATTTAAAACTCGGTAAAATCTTGAGTAATAATAGAATAAAATCCAACTACAATTAAGACTAAAAACTATTGTCATACTGTTTTACAAGACTGCCGAGTGGGGGTCTGATGACACAAACAGACGTTTGATTTGCTCTTTAAATTTTCTGATTGATTTAATTTCTCTCACATGTTCGGGTAGAGAGTTCCACAACATGGCGCCGCTGTAACTAAAACTTTGTTTCAATAGTCAGTTGTGTGGGTCTCCTGTGGCACCTGCCATGTTGTGCACGAACTACGCCTAGCATCCAATCCAAGGGGGAGTAACAGTACTCCCAGGTGCTTCATGCTAATGAAACTGGGATAGGTTGTGACAGTGTGGGCCTCCTGTGGCTTCCTTGGGTGTCCTGTGGTACTCGTGATAATATATGCTGGGAGTAACCCTGTGTTGGACTAGCATCCCATTCAGGGGGGAGTAACAATACTCCCAGGTGTTTCATGCTACTGAAACCAGCAGAATGAGCTCCGGCCGTGTGATCCTCATGGCTTGTGTGTGGATTTACTTACTTCTACATCAGGTTAATATACCTACCGTTGGCCGGAATAACGCCTACTCAAAGGCAATATACGGAATAGTGAAAGTCAGTTCTAAAATACAAAATCACAACTGTCTGGAATGGTATCTTAAGGAGAAAGATGTTTACATGTCCTACTCGACCAGGAATTAGAAAAAGTAACTGGATTAATGTTAGGGGAGGGGAAGGTGCAGAGTTGCCCAGACACTTGCATTGATCGGCTCCTACTCCGTGTACCGACACAGATGACGTAAAACAAAGACAGACAATAAAAAAGTTGTTACTGAATAATTTGCACACAATGGTGAAACAATGCATATGTCACCTGTTCCGGTACACGGAGTAGGAGCCCATTGATCCCAGTAACTTACCAATGCTAAGCTCACAACGCATGCCGGTCATAGATGCTGGGCATGTGCAGTTAAAACCGCTGACCGTGTCAGTACATGTTCCTCCGAAAAGACACGGATTACTGGCGCATGCGTCAATATCTGAAAGAAAATGAATTCCATGGCATACGAAATTCCTTACCATGCATGCATACACTATGGACTGTACTTGTCTTTTTCCATTAAAATAATCTCAATATCAAATGATTGTCCTTTAAACAAGTAAATGGAATGCGCGCTGATGACACGATAATTAAAGAATTCCTGTAACGTCTCGAAAACACCTCGCCCCCTTTGGGACGCAAATCCCAGCGAGGGATTAAGTGACAATTTGAAAGATAAGCGTGCAAGACGCGTAGTTAAAAGTTTCGCAATTTACATTTTTTGGGTGTGTTCTCTCGTTCGTTCGTAGTCGTAGAGTTGAGCTTGTTGTTACGTTTATTCGATATAGTTTGAAAATAGTTTTAAATAAAATTCAGAAATTCGTCTGAACACGCGCTTTTAAGCTACTTACCTTGCTCGCAGTGGATACCAGTGAAACTGGACGAGCAGCGACAAGTGTATTTTCCCTCCCCCTGATAGTCACAAGTTCCTCCATTTTGACATGGGTTTGTCGGGCACTCTACAGTAACTGGATGTAAATACAACATCAAGTCGTGTTGATAATCATAAAACGTACAAGAAAGCAGCAGGGAGAGTGAACTTATTACGACCAGTCCGTGCTAATATTGACACCTTTAGCGCTGAACGAGTCTACAGAACATTGATAATGAGTATTTTCACTTACTGTGGCCAACATATGCTTGGTTGGTCTGGGACACGCAAGTGCCAAATCAGAAATCTGACTATTCTGCCTTATACCAGATGTCGAAACTGTGACCTCCATCTAACCACAATTCAAAACATTTTAACGAAAAAGGCTTGCTAATTTGTTTTTCATTGCCTACAAGGCAATGTTTGCAGTCCTTTTAAGAATTATTTTAATGTCGAAACTGTTGATTACTTCGAAAGCGGAGGATTAAGAGGCGAAGAAAAGAACTCAAACGAACGGTTTAATGAAAAACATGAACCATTTGACAAACGAGCACATGGTCGACTACGACCACAAAGTATCATGGTTGAATGACATGCAGGCACGCAATGCGGACATACTCAAAAACTAATATATCAACAGAAACTGTGAACTCCGCAGTGTGAATGCGAGAAACAGTGGGGCCACCGTCGTTATTCCAAAAGTGAAACTAGAATTTGCACGTAAAAGTTTTCTATTTTTTAGGTTCTTCCACTTTTAATTTTTTACCTTTAAAAACGAGGCAGATTAGCGGGAAGGTATTTTGGGGAGTCTCTAGATGAATTTTTTGTATAGTGTATTAGGCTAGCATAAGTTATAAAGTCATTTTTGTCTTATGCTTTTAGCATTTGTCCTTATAATGTTTACACTATTTATGCTATTTATTTTATTTCAAACAGGACCCCATTGATAACAGTACTTTTGCACTGAAGGTCTATCCTGTATAAACATTCGTTATAATTTATTTATTTATTTATTGCCCTCGCACGGTTTTGGCGTGGAGGTATCCTAGGAGTCCCCGCGTAAATGAGGCTTTAAGTGTTTTATGTTGGTATATAGGATATATATAGATTTGTATACTGAATGAAATCTCAGTTGAACACAGCGAGGCGCGTAAAACTTTCTTGGTGCGTAAGGTGCTCTCGTGAAGATAAAGACCACGAGAAGATTTTTGCACTCGGTTTGCTACGGAGCCCTGTTAGTGCCATACACGCGCGCGTACGGCATCATAATGGAAATGCTATCTTTTTTCCTTCTGGCGAACACTGTCTTACCTTTGGCGCGACTTTTTTTCTCTGGCGCACACGCTGTTTAACGGAAGTACAGGATAAAAATCGAAGTACACTACGGCGAGGTCAACACATTGTTGACATGCGAATCACCAGTAATATAAACTATCAAATTTAATGATAGCAATTTAACCCTACTAGTTCATATGCCTAGGTAACATTAAAGATTTAATTTGAAATCATTCGCCTTTTTATAGGCAGCTTAGTAGAAGCGAACCATGATACTCTGAATAGATACTTTCAAAAGCTTGAATACTTTTGTGGCTATTAAAAGTTATTACATGGGTTTAGATGGGAATTGGTGCATTGGGCAAGTTTCTGCAGTTGCCATATGTTAATGAGGCACTGAAAATTTTGATTCAATATTATCTAATTTCTCGTAAGCGACCACCTCCCGTAAGCGACCACCTAGGCGTGACATTTTGGGTGGTCGCGCACGGGAGGTTTGACTGTATAATTTCTCTATTGACAGAGATGACTGAAAAAAGAAAAAACCTCTACATTGTTTTTGTTAAAAATTGTGGTTGTTGAAAATCCCTTTTCACACTTTTGAGCATAGATATGTAACTCCAGTGTACTAAACATCTGTATTTCAGACTTTGATAAAAGTTCATGTTCACATCTTCAATCACTTTTCCTTCACATACTATCATGCTCACTAACTACTTAAACACCACCTGTACAAAATCAGAGATCTCTCAGCTTGCGGGGGCAGCCGTAATCATTACTATTACTAGTTTATTTATTTAAAATAGAGCTACGGGCAGTCCTATTCGCACTGTAATCTCGAGTGATTGGACAAGCATTGGAAAACTAGCAAACTACAGTACTGTGGTACTGTTTGTTTTACTATACAGTGTGGTTCTAACTTTTTCATCTGTGGATCAAACCATGCAGTGTGACCATTATTTGTAAGGTTACTGAACAGTATTGTACTGTGGTACTGTTTGTTTTACTATACAATGTGGTTCTATCTTTTTTATCTGTGGATCAAACTATGTAGCGTGACCATTCTTTGGAGAGCTACTGAACAGTACTGTACTGTGCTACTGTTTGTTTTGCTGTACAGTGTGGTTCTAACTTTTTCATCTGTAGATCAAACCATGCAGTGTGACCATTCTTTGTAAAGCTACTGAACAGTACTGTACTGTGGTACTGTTTGTTTTACTATACAGTGTGGTTCTATCTTTTTCATCTGTGGATCAAACCATGCAGTGTGACCATTATTTGTAAAGCTACTGAACAGTATTGTGCTGTGCTACTGTGTGCCGGACTATTCTTTGAAAAGCCATTGGACATTTTTGGATGTCCATTTTTGAAGCAACGAAATGTCACAACTCAACAAAAACACACGTCACCTTCATTTTCCATGTCACAGTAGAGAGAACCAGTCTGGTTACCAGACCCTACTGATTGAAGCCAGTATCGGCCGCTGGGGGCTATTCCCTCGGATGCAGTGTTAATTTCACTACAGGATTCGGCTGGGAGAAGTGGGGACGAGCCAAGGAACGCTGCGAATCAATGTTATGCTTTAGTTACTGTAACTTTTTCTATTACATCCACAAGGAGAAAAAGAACATTTAAGCAGACTTAAACTGAAATTAATCTTGGCTTAAACTTATGTTTACTACATTTAATTAGAGGTTTAAGAACTTAAAAATATGTTTAATTTCACCTTAAACCCGCCTTAAACACCCTTAAGGCTAAAGCTTAATGTATGTTTAAGTGAGCATTAAATACAACCAAAATATCTTCTGACGTTTACGTTATGTTTAATTAGAAACTTAAACACATTCTAAATGTGTGTAAAAGTCATGTTTTAGGGTAATTAAATGATCATAATTATATTTAATTTTAGAGGGTTCAACTATATCTTTTTGGCCATATTCATTTCATAAGCATGTTTTAAGTCACCCACCAAATGTATTCCTTCATAAACAGTGGTGTTTTTTACTTGGTCGTTACATGTACAGTGTATATTTCATTTGCTGTTGTCTTAGTTGTTGTTGCTTTGCAGCAAACCCACCCAACACTTGCAGTACACTTGTTTGATTATATTAAAAATACCTTTTATTAAGAAAAACATTTTTTTTATTCAATTAAGTAAGACCTACATGTCATAAATCTTTACATATGAAAAATGTTTCACAATGTTGTGACTAAAAATATCTAAAAGTACACTGCTTTTTTGGTAGCATTTTTTACAGTAGAGCCAATTGTCTGCTGTGTGAAAAAAAGGTCTCATTTAAAGTAGCATGAGATCCATTGGCCTAAGAATAAACAGTATCAATCTGTCTAACAGCCCAAGCTGGACCTTCAGGTGCTGGTCTTGTTGACACACCATGCACCTCTCTGGCCTTGGACATGGCTCTAGCATGCAATGACAGGCTGTCATGGTATGCGCGATCCAACTTTTGTTTCAAGTTTTTTAGGCTTGACCTTTCCCATGGCAACCTTTTTTTATGGTATCTTGCAAGTTTTCTCTGCTTTTCTCCTGTAATGGGGTCCTCTATCTCATCATAATCTGACTCCTCACTGCTCATGTAGTCAATAAACAGGACCTCACTAGCACACTGCCGTTGTGTTGCTGTCATGCTTGATTGAACCAACTCAAATGCACGATTCCGTCTTTCCAGTTTCTAACAGAGAATGATATTAAATCAATTGAGAATAAATAAAGGAAGCTGCAAGTTAAGTCATAAGAAGAAGTACAAGAGGAAATGATGATTGCTACATTGAAAAAAACAATAATTGCTCAAAGCAAAGAAAAAAAAGCCTGATTCACTCTAGGTGCTTAATCCAAGGTTCAATTAATACTCCTTCAATTGTATGAGTTTGTGATTCATTTTTACCCAACCCCCTGACTCTAAAAGTTATAAGGAGCTTTTTGATAAGATAGAAAATTTATGGCAATGCAGCTGACATTAATATCATATCATCATTAAGCATCATATCATAAACATCATTACAATTATCAACACTTTAATACTGAATTAACCTACAAAATTCTCCAAACCAACAAATGTGTAAATATACCAAGGATAATTATTTACTTGTCAAACATTGAGAGTCCAAGGGTAAGAATAACCTGTTTGCTATATTGCATATTTTTTTGTGATAATTTCTGAAAGCAGGGTTGAAAATTTAAATAATAAGAACTTTAAGAAGTCCGAATTCTCCAACTTTTCTTAATCTTTATAATATAAAAGCTAGTCAAAAAAATTCATATCTACGGTACCATAAGCGTCTAAATATCAAAACATAAATCCAAATATTAGAATTTTGTCTGTGTGCCAGTTGTATCATCTTTGTTAATTTTTCCTGTAATACACATTTAAATTTGATCGGGGGCATGTGATCAACAATCGACCAATCACAGTGCTCATTTTGTTGAGTGAAAGTCTAGGTATATAACGATTAGTTTTGTTTTCCTCTGGGTCCTAAAGTTTCCCTCGACTTCATCTCAGGAAACATCAGGACTCTCATGAAACTTTCCCTCAGAACCATACATTACGTGCACACTGTTATAAGCATGGAAACAGGCAGGACATTTGAACATCCCAGTAGGATCAAAATGCAAATTGTTCAGACAAAGGAACTATCAGCCCTCAGCTCAATAGATACATTTTTATGGTTAAAACAATTTGACACACAAATTATAATTACTACAAAATGCAATAATCAATTAAATGAATATATTTCTAGACTCACAGTTAACAGCCGTCTGTTCTTTTTGCATTTTTCTTTGTGTTCTTTATTTTTGCCTGTCCTGATCCTCAAGTCCCTTTCCCGTATTGTAGTGAAATAGCGACAAAACTGGGCTGTTGAAAAATTATCAATTAACAATTATATCAAATAAATCGTGCTCCCTAGGATTTATATAAAATGGAATCCTACAGTTTTAAAACACTTTGGGTTTTGATTCAACAAAGACATTTGCACCACACAATATTATCTCTCAATAAGCTTTGAACAGAATAAAATAATGTACAAACCTTCCATTTGTAATTCAGTCCAAGGACAGTTTTCGCCACCATGTTCTTTCCTCAAAATTTCTTTAATTTGGGTAAAAACAATCTGGTTTCCCTCAGACGATGGACTTAAAAGAAAAAACAGCATATTTAAAATTATTTAACAAAACTTAAGGTCATGCAATACAATCATCACAGACTGTGCTTTAAGTGGAGCACATAACATTAACTCTCTGGAATATAGGTTCCCATGGAAATTTCCATAAGCAGCCGGTTCTACAAATGCCTACCCAACAAAAACTCAAAACAACCTATACGCTTGTGCATGGACAAATTCTAATAAACCTATAGTGGACACCACCAGCTAGGACCACTAATTTAAGTAGCCAGCTCCAGCATCAGCATGTTTCTCATTTGCTGTAGTAGTAGAGCTCCCAGACCAGTTATAAGTACTAGTGTTGTTTAGACAATTTATCGCTGAATACCGAGCACCTTAAAATACATGCCCACCACCGCACTCTTGAGTCAAATTATTTGGAAATAAGGAAATGTCCTCAGTGTTTATATCTACAACCAAGAATGTAACCAGAAAAAAATGAGGCAATGTAAATTGGTTAAATTCTATTTCTAAATAATTGGGGTGTTTATGATGACAGCAATGGGATCAGTATTATTTTACAAACATTCTGTGTTTTATATAGCCCCAGAAGTCATCAAGATCCCAATTTCCACTAAATTTAAAACAATAGCATGTTAAATGTTGTACAGGAAATAAGGAAAAAATGACAAAGGAAAGTGCCTTGGTTCATCTCTAAATTACTGATCATGGCTCTGATAATGTAAAAGGAAATTGAATACATACTCCTCATCAACAATGAAGCCCTTTAACATCTTCTTTTCCACCAACTTCTTGTAAATAAATCGAAACCGTTTCTGCAAGAGCGTGATAATACAAAATCAGTGCAAGAATTAATGAAGTTTTTGAGGTTACAGGTCGGAACAACTGCTCCTCACGATGCTAATTACATATTGTCGCGCATAAGGAAGATAATGCAACCACTTTCCTGTATTACTAGACTGCTTCTCAGATATCGAATCAAACACTGTAAAAAGGGCAAGAATTCCCTATTAAACCCCATACTTCATTATTCCTGGTGTAGTCGCGCGGAATGATTTCCGCACAGGTCCCTACTCATTATGCATGCGGAAGCTGTCTTGTCTGGTGTAATTCACG
Organism: Ricordea florida; assembly: GCA_949710005.1. Classification (NCBI taxonomy): domain Eukaryota; kingdom Metazoa; phylum Cnidaria; class Anthozoa; order Corallimorpharia; family Ricordeidae; genus Ricordea; species Ricordea florida. The sequence continues at coordinate 4,260,523 of OX453276.1, read as the reverse complement.
TGCAAATATTTCTTGTGTTCGAAGAACGAAATAGTATAGTTACAGAATGCATAATGAAGTAGGGACCTGTGCGGAAATCTTACCGCAAAGCCCTCTCTAAACAAGTGCAATGAGTACGGGGCATAATTATATTAAGAAATGAACTTGAGTTTTTGTGGTTTTTGAGGAGATTAAAATCTTTGATTAAAAGATCTTTACTGAAGCTAAGATTGAAAAGATTTTCAACAAAACTGAAAAGATCGCCGTCTCATGGCCCTCATACACGCACAGCTGTGGCTTGAGTACACGATGCAAATTGAAAACCAGTCACTTCGTCCCCACACTAAAGTTAACTCACCACCACGTTCGAGCTTCATGCGCCCACACACGAAGTAATAGGTATACTAACTAATAATAATAGGTACTCGTCTTTTTACTTCGAATTCATCTAGCATACAATGTTTTGCTTCAACAAAAAGAAGTAAATGAAATGGCGTCAGACTCCAGAATACCCGTCCACTTATTTACATACTGATGAATAACAAAAGAGTCCATTGTGATATACCTCGTTCTTCAAAAGCCCCCGACACATGTAAATGAGTGGACGGGTATTCTGAAGTTGCTCCACGAAAACAAAAAGATCTACTCACCCTTAGTTCATTTGGAATTTCAACTGTAGAACTCCGCCGTGAATTTCTCAAACCACGTCGGTTGCCCTGCTTCTCCTTCTTTTGTAATTCGTCTCTTAGTCTTTCGTTCTCCTGTCGCAGGCTTGCATTGGCATCCTGGAGTCTCTTTTGACTGTCGCAAATCGCATCCATTTTACCGCTCATCCTTTCAATCAGAAGAAGCTGTCGTTCCTGTTGAGCACCTAGTGCAGTCATCGTTACCGGAAAAGTGAAGTGTAACTAACTGTAAAACACGAGCGAGCACACGGCAAGGAACGAAGCTGGAATGCGAACTTCTAAATGACGCTAACTACATGAAACATACATCCCGCGACCGACACTCTCACTTTCTGATTGGCTTACTATCGAAAACCAACCAATTGCAATGAAGCAGAAAAACCAAATGCAAATTGCTTGGGATAACAATAGGGCCATTCATTGCTCTTGCCGCAAATCAGCCATTACCGATTGCGGTTTTTGTCTTTGATAATCAACAAAATGGCCGAAGATTATCCTGAAACAAGTTTCGTCGAAAACACTCCAAGCCCTTTCTTCTGTGATAAGTGGAAACTTGCGGAAAGTCCTTTACACATTCATCTTCGTATCGTCGTCACACAAAAACGAAATGTTCTTCTCAATCGCTAAAGCGTCGCCGTCGGCGATTGTGGATTTCCGATGAATGTGATGAACAAGATATATTTTCAGTAGCACCAGTATCAAAATTTTGATGGATAAGCTAATAAAGGTACATGACTATATTAGATTGTATGGACATGGAGACTACATATACGGATAAAATTAAAGTTTCTTTATTCACTTGTCTTAGTGTGATTAGTGAAATATGGTCATTTTTCTTGCCCTGTAGGTTGCAGATGATATTTTTTCTTAACTGATTATATTCCTTTTTTTTATTGAACTGAGTTCAAAATGTCAAGACACCTTTATATTTCTTTCATGTTTTGGTGTTATGATTCTGTTATGGAGAAGAGACAATTTGAAAATACTTAAGCAATTAAGTGCATAGTGATGTTACACACTGGACAATTTTAATTCTTACTATTCCTGTTATACATCAATAAATAGGCATTTATGGGAACCAAAACACAACCATTAATTTAGAGAATGTTTAATCTCCATTTCAGGAACTTAAATGGCTTCAGGTGTATAATGCATGTTTCAGGGGCACTTAAACCCCACTATGACAATAGCATTGATTTAAGTGATGTTTTAAACAATTAAACTAGACTTAAATGTAGACCCAAGTTCTAGGGTTGTTTAATGCAACTTAAATGTGATTAAAATGTGGCTTTTGGTCTAGTGATCCTTATATATCTATTATTTATTAGCTCTTGAATGCTCTATATGGCTAGTTCCGCAAGGTGACAAGATTTGGCGAATCCTGGGTTCTGATTGGCTTCTCAAGCGGGCAAGATGGGCCTGTCTAGCCCGCTCGGGATTTCCCGCTTTGTCCCGCGAAACAAAACAAAACAGAAAGGGCCATATAATAAATCCTTTTGATATTGGCCTTGTTTCTGTTTTGCATTTTTATTTGCCGAGACTCAGTTGAGGTCAATACAAGTGCGATAAAGAACCCGGTCAATATGCAGCCATATTGACCTCACGCTTGGTCAATAACACGTACTGTATAAAAATCTTCACAACTTCATGCCGATCTTTAATTTTAGAATGGTGAATGGAAGTCGTTGAGACATCATTTAATCAGTCTGACGCTCTTAATCATTGCTCATTTACGACTTTTTTTTGAAGCATTAATAATTGATGTGCGAGACACCTCATTTCCGATGACTGTGAGCGTTTTCAGTTCTAATTTCCTATTTTCATTTTTTTTTTTCGAAATTACTATTCGAGGCTTTTCTTTGCTCTCCACATCTTAGCCAAGTTTTGATGCTGTAAACACTTGAAGTTTTCAGTCAGTAAAAAAAAATGCGAGTTCGGAAACCGGAACAAACATTTGAGTATTAGGAGCTTAAATGTGTATTTTATAAGCGTATCCAAGAAAAGGGAAGTAAGGGTTTGCAGTAATGCGATTTTGCGTTAGTTTTGGTGCTGTTTTATAGTAATTTTTATTTGAAAGTACAATACTGTGGTTTTGAAAGATATGGCGGTTTGCGTTTTTTTTTTAATTTTATGTTGTCTTCGAGTACAGTTTTACTGCGTGATTGCGGTGCTTTTATTGTTGTTCGTGCGGGTTTGCGTTATTTTTGATGCTGTTTTACAGTAATTTTTAGTTGAATGTACGGTACTGTGTTTTTGAAAGATGTGGTGGTTTGCGGGTTTTTTCAATTTTTTGTTGTCTTCGAGTACAGTTTTACTGCGTGATTGCGGCGTTTTCATTGTTGTTCGTGCGGTTTTGCGTTATTTGCCCCCTCTTACGTTCCTCTCTCAAGCAATATTTTGCTAAGATTTTTCTTGCATCAAACAGTGAAATGTGAGTTTTCTATCATTTGTGTGCTTACAATTTCGGTAGTAGAATTTGGAAGACAAAATTATTTATTCGAAATTCGGATAGTAGAAAGTTGTTGCTTCACTACAAGTTCAATGGCTTGTTATCAAACAAATTACTCGCAAAGAAACTTTACATTAGAGAGAATTTGAAACATTTACGCATGCAAAATAATTTTTAAGAACTGGTTCATGCAGACGTTAAAGAAAAACTGAATGCTGCCAAATAAAAACTTTGAATTTGGTATGGAGTTAACCTGACTTTCTGGCTGCTTATTGTAAAGTTCAAATGATGATAATTGCAGACAAATTTGAAACGTCGTACCTCGAAATGGATTATCCAAGTAAATTGCTGCGGCATCTGGGACAAAATTCAAACTTCTAACCGACCGAGTTCTGTTGTTTAGTTCACACAAGTTGTCAGTCCGGTGAAAATTTAAGCTCTGACACAGGCTGTCATCTTTGCAGTGATAATAACAAACGAACATGTCTCGTACGATAAATGATGTGTAGGTGTGTTTTACTAGAGCGACTCCTTCGATAGAAGAAACACATTTGTCGCCCAGTAAACCGTTGCTGAAGACCAGTTTGAACACCAAAGTCAGGCAAAATGTCTTGGCTATAATGGGCATCATTGATTTCGATGTCTCCTGCAAGAAGTATATCAACACGAATTAGAAAGTAAAACAAAATTTTGCTACCGTTTCATTAATCAAAAACAATCGAATGATGCTAACCATATCGATTCTGATCTGGGTGGAGGTTTCCGCGAAAGAAATACCAGTATTACTTGCAGAAAATCTATGGTGTCTTACAGAACTGTCTAGAATTCACATGACAACGCTTATTGCACAGTGAGGTTCTTCTTGTCTGCCCGCCAACCCATGTGATAACTCGGGGTAACAGTCCCGGGGCCAAAGTAAATACGGTTTGTTTTTCATAACAACCGCAAAATGAATTGCTCATCAAAACGGGCGAACCGCTCTCCTCCCGGTTGACATTATATGAATATTCAATTTATTGAGTAATTCTACTCAAGCAGTACTGTATTCATTTTGTACGTAATCACCACATATTATGTTTCGTGTCGGGAAATCATCGATATTTCCTTTAGCTGAATTTATACCTAGATTCAACAACGTTTTCTGTGTTAATTTTCGACCGACGATTAATCGAGTTGAACGTGTTATGGCTTCTCAAATTATACGGCTAGTGATATGTTTGTCAATGTTCCTAACCCCGTAAAGGTTCGCTGAGAATATTAGGTACTACAAATCTGCCTCATTGAAATTTTAATCGGTCACGGTAAATTTTCCTGATTGGATATGGCTTCCTATTTAGTAAGAAACATTAAATTTACATTAACACGGCATGCAAGATTTTCCGTTTATAAAATATTACAACAATGGTACAGACGGCTGACTTTCGCTACTCATTTGCCTCTGTTATGTTCGTAAGTTTTGAACTAGATCATGACAACTCATGAACACTTTTTGGGGTTTAAATCCCTTAGAAAGAGTGGCTTTGCTTAATTTTGATATTGTATTTGGCAAATTGTCAGAATACTCATTGCATATTCGCTTTTAGTTCGACTATCAGCGATTTTCCATTTCGTTAAGTAAACATTTCAAAATTAGCTTCGCTTTACTATTTGCCAAGAACATCTGCTTGTATGGCTTAGGTTCCTTTCGGAGCGTCTTGCGTACAAACAACGTGGAAAGAAATTTTTTGTTTGCGTTTCGATGTGCTTTATTGCGTCTAAATTCGCTCTCAAACATTGTTAATGGTACCGCGATTGGAGTGATTAAAATTTTAAAACGGTTTGAAACGTTTTTCAGGTTCACGTTTGGTTAAATATATAGAAAGAAGGGAAGCTTTACCCACATTTTCCCAGAAAACTCTCGATTTCTCGCTGTTTTGTCGAGTAACTTAAAAACTCCACATATAGTTTCGTCCCATTTCGAAACGTAATCGTTAGTTTTTGTGTTCTTGCATTGTTTTATAAACATGAAATACTTTGATATGGTGAAAGAAGGCAGCGAGAGACATTGATACCTCTCACTTGTGTAGTCATTATTTAGATAATTTCAACGTAGAATTCTTATTATAATTGTTGGTTTGACGTGATAAACTGCGTTTTCAATTGACTGGTAAAACTAATTTCTCGATTTCTCGTTTGGCCATAGAATAGACTTTGGCGCCATCTCCTTAACCAATCAGAAAATAAATTGTATTGTGGGGATAGTTTCTAAAGAAACTGGTGCTGCGTCGGTGGGAAGTTGAAACACAAGAAAATGGGTAAATCAAACGAGTTGATTAAGTAAGTTATACCACCGTAAGGTAAAAAGGAGGTGCTGACGTTTCGAGCGTTAGCCCTTCGTCGGAGCGAATGAGAGGATTGTGGGTTATGTTCAATTTATATAGAGAAGTTTGGAGCCATGCTATTGGTGGAACCATAGCATTGTGTGAATGGAAGTGAATAAATTAGATGAATGATTAAATGAATGAGAAACGTTCGTTGATACCGTGGGGATTAAGAGAACCGAGTTGGAAGATGAACTTCTGTTCTAGGTTTTTACGGCTTTCCGTATTGCCCTGATGCATGGAAAGTCCACATACCGCCATGTTGTGAGTTGAGTGGTTAGGTAGATTAAAGTGTCGCGCTACAGGTTTCGATGCATCTTTGTCATTTCGTTCGACGTCACGCAGATGTTCGCGGAAACGGTCACCTAATCTTCTTCCGGTCTCGCCGATGTATATCTTCTTGCATAAGGTGCATTTTATGCAATAGATAACATTGACGGAAGTGCATGTGAAACAGTCGGTGATTTTAAACGATCGTTTAGGTCCTGCTATTTTGTTTGTGTTTTGGACGAAAGGGCAAGTTTTGCATCTTTTGCGTGTGCAGTTGAAAGTGCCGGGTGATTCGTCTGATTTTAGTGTACTTCTAACTAAAAAATCGCTTACGTTTTTGTTACGTTTGAATGAAATGAGTGGTGGTAGTGAGAAGATGCTGCCTGTTTCGTTGTCATTCTGAAGTAACTTGAAGTTCTTCAGAATGATGTTCTTGACAGGTAGGTTGAGTGGGTGAAAAGTGAGTGTGAACGGTATTCTCTGGTTCTCTTCCTTTTGTGACGTTTGTGGTGCTGAGCGTTGGTCAGTTGTTTGAGCGCGTTGTTGAGCTGTCTTCACAACTGAGTCAGGGTAGCCACGGTTCTTGAAGAACTGAAGCATTTCTTCTGATTTGCTGGAGAAGTCCAACTCATCACTACATAAACGTCGAAGTCTGAGGAATTGAGAATATGGAATGGAATTTGGACTTTCCATGCATCAGGGCAATACGGAAAGCCGTAAAAACCTAGAACAGAAGTTCATCTTCCAACTCGGTTCTCTTAATCCCCACGGTATCAACGAACGTTTCTCATTCATTTAATCATTCATCTAATTTATTCACTTCCATTCACACAATGCTATGGTTCCACCAATAGCATGGCTCCAAACTTCTCTATATAAATTGAACATAACCCACAATCCTCTCATTCGCTCCGACGAAGGGCTAACGCTCGAAACGTCAGCACCTCCTTTTTACCTTACGGTGGTATAACTTACTTAATCAACTCGTTTGATTTACCCATTTTCTTGAGAAAATAAATTGGCCAGGGGTTCGCTTCTCGACTAGAAAGCTCCGAAGGCTTGGCTCGGGCTCGAAATGTCAGTTTAAAAATGTGACGTTCTTATTCTAGAAAGTTTTTCTTTTAAATTGACTGTAACTGGAGGCTGGCTTGCCCTTTGGCAGAGTTTTGTGCGCGGAAATATATTCATGTTCCCAAACTTAGGAGTAAATAATGCCGCCCCCAAATGTGTCAAAAAGTCTCGAGACATTCGAGAAACCCAGCTCCCCAGTTCGCAGGCGATTTTCTTGCTTGGTGCTTACAACAACTTTTCTTCCTCAAGGGACTGATCTTTTATAGGTATCATGTTGGTTTGGCTTTTTTGGTTTCGGTTCTATAAGCCCGCTCGCCAACTGAAAGATGAAAAACTACCATAACACGGATCATTCATTTTATACTATGCATAAAGAGTGCGTCGTGGAAAGTGCGTGTCACTCGAATGAGTGAATACTGAAAATGCAGTCAAACCTCTCCATAGCGGCCAACTTGGTGACCGTGAGAAGAAAGAAGGCTTTTGTGCCGACATGGGCAAGTACAATTGTAGCATAGAAATGGCTAACAAAATCGAAACATATTTATAAAACAGAAACCAAAACTTATCGTTCAGGAGCAAAATGTTTACAAAACAAAACGAGTAAAGGCGTTGTTACACTATGCCGGCAATGTTTCGCAATGTTTAGAACTCGATGCTACTTTCTGCAACGGTTCGTGTAACTTGTCTCGCAATGATTTTGGCGGTTGTAAGGTATGTTACACTGTGCAATGTGTTTCGTGCAACTTGTCTGGCAACGATTTTGGCGGTTGTAAGGTATTTTACACTGTGCAATGTGTTAAGTGTTACTTGTCTCGCAACGATTTTGGCCGTTGCAAGGTACGTTACACTTTGCAATGTGTTTCGTGTTACTTGTCTCGCAAGGCCATTGCGAGACAAGTTGCAAGAAACATTGCACAGTGTAACAGCGCCTTACGACACACACTGTTTGTCATTTGTTGTTGGTTATTTTGGCAGCTGGGAGTCAGTGTAGTGGTTGTTGCCGTTGTGACGGAGGAGGTGGCCGTTTGAGAGGCTGAAATAAGAATGAATGTATGGACCCTCCTCCGGGTGAAAAAAGTGGCCGTCACGGAGAGGTGGCAGTTAGCGGAGGCTCGACAGTAGTGCAAAGCATTTTCGTTGCTGTAACTTCTTTGCTTCATTAGGAACTGATATTTTTCAACGACCGTCTCTCGAATTTATGACCCAGTTTTTCATCGAAGGCATTTAGCCGAAACGCGAGCATTAATTAACATTCAACCAGCAGCGTGAACCGTAAACTTTTAATGGTCGAAGTTCGGGCGCATTTATTTACAGCAAAGTTTCGCGCTTTAATCATGATCCCGGTAGATATGGATCAAGTTGATTTTTAATTTTCCATACCTGTGAATTGTAACCAAGCAGTGTTGCATTTATTTATTCCTGTTGTATTACCGTGTTATATAATTGTTTCATTTACAACTCGCTCTGACTCCAAGTTTTTTTAATGATATGTGAAACCATTAATGGAATATCTACTGCACTTAAGCCTTAACTATAATATTATTCATGGCTATCTGCCAAACGTTTGTCCACGTTTATACTTCCTCAAAGTGGAAATGTTAATGCAGAGTCAATGATGATAAAGGGGACATCACGGAGTCAATAATCAGGAAAAATCGTCAGGACGTTCCTTGTTTTCAACACTACCTACCGGTAAATTAATTTTAATCTTATTATAGCTTTAACGTTTTCAGCTGTTTAAAGCCATACAGACTTAGCAATGTAGCTGTTCTTTGGAAAGCTACTGAACAGAATTGTACTGAGGTACTGTTTGTTTTACTATACAATGTGGTTCTACCTTTTTCATCTGTGGATCAAACCATGCAGTGTAATCATTTTTTGGAAAGCTACTAAACAGTACTGTACTGTGCTACTGTTTGTTTTACTATACAGTGTGGTTCTAACATTTTATCTGTGGATCAAACCATGCAGTATGTAAGTAATACACAATTTCCTTTATCTTGTGATGAAACCATATCTAAATGAGGAACCTACAACCAGCTAACTTGATTCCATTATGCAACTTTCAACTAAGCTGACACAACGCTAATCAGCAAGGACTTTCACATAACCTCTGAAATTTTGCTTAGCTCCCTTTACTTAACTTTACGAAAGAAAAACCTGATTTTACATCACTCTGATTTTCCCCTCTTGCTTCAGTTTTTGCTATTAATACTACGGTACTCGTTGTCTTCGGCAAACATTTCCACAGATGTAGTTCCAGTTTCTGCCTCGGGATCTCCCGCGGGATGGTCCTCGTCAACCTCGTTCCTTTCTTTCTGGGGTTTGTCTGTGTGTTGATCAACAGCCAGTGCATTCCACGCTGCCAGGGACCAAAACGATAACAACAACGGAAAAGAATTCTTGTCTGAAACTAGATAAGAAACACACCGGCTTAGGAACCGTTCATTTTTCACGAGGGAGGGGGTTTGGTATGATTCGGGAAGCATTATTTAAAAATTGCATGACCCCCCTTGAAGCGGTAATTTTTTCGCATGATCCCCCCCTCCAATTTCTAGTACCACAGAGAGCTGTTTATCAGAGAGTACAAATCAAAAGAATTCCCCCCCCCCTTAAAAGCAGTTTTTGTTTTTACATGCCCCAGCCCCAAATCCCACCAGCCACCCCCCCCCCCTACTCAGAAAATGGACGGTCCCTCAGTGAAGGCAAGTTCCACTCCATGTTTCGTGTCTTCTCTAGTAATCTGAAGCTCCTGAAGTGTTATCGTTTACAAAAAGTTTCCGGAAATTCCAGTTTCCTGGACGTCCAGCTGGAAATTTTCCGTGATCAGTGGAACGTCTCAAAAGGAAGTTTTTTTCCGATCGGAATGTTCTAAACGGAATTTCATGTTCCATTTCTTTCAAAGTCATCTGCAATATCTTTTGATGTCAGTTCTAGATTCTCCCGGCAAACAGGAGTAGGTTTTGCAAATGGTAAACGACAATCCCAAAAAGAATTTCGCAACTTTTTTACCGAAACCTTACACTGACCGGTTTTTCCATTGCAAATGGTAAACAGCCCGTTTGTATAGCTGATGTATTGTACTGCTATCAGAAACTCATCAGACTTAAAACGCCTCACTCACATTCACAGCTTGTCAAGGTTCAATATTTCCCAAGAAACATATTAGGAAACTGCTCGCACCAATCTGTGAACTTGTTCGTACATAGATATGTGCATACATGAATGTGTTGTAGTTCAATTTTATCCTTGGTTCAAATTTTATTTTCCTTTGTTTCCAAGTTCTTTATCATACATTACCATACCAGAAAACAATCGTGTTTAAATAAAGGATATGTCTGTATGTATGTGTTGTAGTTCAATTTTTTCCTTGGTTCAAATTTTATTTTCCTTTGTTTTCTGGTATGGTAATGTGTGAAAAATAACTTGGAAACAAAAGAAAATAAAATTTGAACCAAGGAAAAAGTTGCACTACAACAAATACATACATACATATCCTTTGTTTAAACACGATTGGATTTAAAACTCAAAGCTTGTGGGGGCGTCTAAAAATAATTACAGTGTAGAACTGAATTAAAAATAGGGACAACATGACCTACAAAAAACACTACTATCATGATAAACACTTTTGAATTATTCAATAAGTTTCTAAAAAAGGTACAGTGTTAAAGTAACTCCACATTAGATACCTCTGAATAAATTGACTAAATCATTTAAAACATAAAAAAAGTGAAAAAGCATTTGAAATCTTGGTGGTGCCTGGGCAGCGACTCGACCGAATGAACGCTAAAATAAAGCCGTTTTTATGAATTTTTAAGGCAGTGCGAGTTAGAACACGGGATAACGATTATGTTATTGCTCCTTCTGAAGTTGTACGCAGTACAAGGTTTTTTGTCAAGTAAGATTGGTTCATTTGGTTTCTCTTTATTTTCCCAACATTGTACTTGGCAGATTGAGTGTGGACAAGCTGTGGTTGAAGACAATCAGAGGCACTTGTACGTTTCAAGTATTACGAATTTCTGATCACATACACAATTGTTATATACCTAGACTTTCACTCCACAAAACGAGCACTGTGATTGGTTGATTCTTAGTCACGTGCCTCCGATCAAATTTAAATGTATCCCGACCGGGATACAATTGCTCAGTTGTTGCCCGCGCGCCAATTGCACCGTCTTTGTTTGCTTGCTTTTGCTATATTTTGTTTAAGGGAAAGTCGAAATATATAACAAAGCACTTAATCTATGGTCCCTCGGGAAACTAGTTAGTCTTGTTTTCCCTCGAGTTCTGATGTTTCCCTCGACTTCGTCTCGGGAAACATCAGGACTCTCGGGAAAACAAAGCTAACTGTTTCCCTCGGGACCATACATTAAGTGTATAATATGGTACTTGGTAGATTGAATGTGGACAGGCTTTGGTTTAAGACATTGGAAGGCAATTACACCTTTCAAGCTATTGACTGAACTTTTTAACTGTTTCACCCAGAGGGTGACTGTAATATACTTACGTTTTGCCTTCTCAATCACAAGAGTTTCAAATGCAGGAAAGTTTGAGCTCAAACGACGGGAAAGCAAACTTGTTCTGTTGAGGCGGTCATTGTTCATCTGGTCTACCAACTGTAAAATAAAGAAAGCGAGGACCTCGCAAAATGATGCAAAAGTACCCGTAACGTATAGTACTGTTTACTGGCTTTCCAAATAATGGCATTGTTTCATCCACAGATGAAAACGTCAGAACCACACCGCATAATAAAACAAACATTATTACAGTACAATACTTTTCAGTAGCTCAGTTTGCAAAGAATGGTCACACTTCATGGTTTGATCCACAGATGAAAAAGTTAGAACCACACTGTATAGTAAAACAAACAGTACCACAGTACAGTACTGTCCAGTAGCTTTACAAAGAATGGTCACACTGCATGGTTTGATCCACGGATGAAAAAGTTAGAACCACACTGTATAGTAAAACAAACAGTACCACAGTACAGTAATGGCCCGTAACAACCAGTTATTGTGTTAACGGTTAGCTGAACTTCGGTAAGCGGTAACGAAACATGTCTCGGTGAACAGGACGTTCTTACCTCAATTATCTCGTTGTCTGTTGGCACGGTTTTTTCGGGTCCTGATAAAGGGAAATAAATTGAAAAGACTTAGTTTGGCAATACTCTGCTTTGAAAAAAATGAGTGTAACTCGATAAGTTTTGATTCTCGAGCTAGCCGACCCTCCCAGTCGTGTTTTTCTTCTTTCTTTGCTTTTGCGCCAAGCATAATTGTATTGTAATTGCGGGCATGCGCAAGCAATCGATGTAATTTCAAGTCGGGCTTAGATCTCGAAAGTAAAAAACCTCTCTTTGTTCTTTCTCTCTTTTTTTTATTTCGAAATGTAAACCTGTTCTAAACGACCTAAGATTTCACTAATTATTTGCGCGCACGCGCAATCACAATACAATTACGATCATAATTCTGTCAATAACAAAATGATCAAATATGATTGGTTGTTACAGCCCTTATGTATGGCTTAATTGGCTGTTTCAGGTCCAAACTGTGCGATTTGACCTGTCCGATTATAAACATTCGTAATCGGACTGGCCAAATCGGATAGTTGAATATAAGCATCCAATAAAAATAAGCACTTCACGCCATCAGCCAACAAACTTTAACTACCTGGTCAATCCTAGCCAATCAGAATCAAGGAAAATCTCTTAAGTACGCAGGTTGACAGGTGCAGATGGACGAAACTAACTGGTCCAATGACTTTTAGTCAGATATGTTTTCCTTTCCATTATTAATTCCCGAGTTTCTCGCCACAATTAATTGGTTATTGGACCTGGTTTCGTACAGTTCAGGAATAATCATGCTCGTAATTTCAAATCAGCCGAGCGCGTTTGAAATCCCTACCCTGATTACTTCCAGAAACTCCACTCCACTCACTCCTATTACCATTACTAATTGTAATTAAAGAAGTTTCTGTAATGACGTAATAAATCAATTAAGACACTTTACTATGCCTGAAGAGCTGCAACAGCGGTGAAACGCGTCGCGCAAAAGCAAGGAAAGAGAAGACTTTCGTTTTTCATTATTCTCAGTGTCTTCATTCGACACAGAAGTCTACAGTTCCGTACGTCATGACGTTGAGCCGAATATTTTCCCGCCCAGCCCTCCCACTCAGTCAATACGCACATGATATTGACCATGCGGAGGGGCTAGTCTCCTCCGCAGCCGTTATTAGGATCGTCACGCAACGCTTCTCCCCCACTAACGGCTGCTAAAACCCGAACTCTTTTTGTTTCCGCGAATTAGCCAATCACAACATGCCTCACATATTCCTGAGGCGGTCGCGCCAAGACTAAATTGTCCAATCACAACTCGTGTTCTATCGGCTACGGATTTTAAAAGTGGATTGAGGAGGGAGAATATCCCATCGTTTTCGGGTCACCAGGAGCGTGGCTGTTGAATGATCGTTGGAGAACCATGTTGTGCAATGATGTATACAGTAGAAAGTTATGTGCCGTGGCTATGATGAAGTTCATGTTATAAAGCAGTGGCAAGTTAAGGGTCAATTGGACACTTGTTTTTGTTTGTCAATTCCGCTTCTGAAGTTACATTTTAGATAGGAAATCCTGTGTGAATTAATTTACAATTACTGTAGGCAATGAAATCTTAAGCTTGTAAATTGACGACTTCACTTTTCGCGCCCGGGATATTTTTATTAAGCTTACCTGAGAAGAAAAAGAAAAAAATTAAGCATAATACACAGGCCGGAGACGTATCGATGAATAGTGGATTTGAGCAATTCCTATGTGAATTTCCTTTACAACTCGCTCATACTTCATTTGTTGTACACAATGAATATTTGATTTCAAGCATTAGTTTATGCTCGAGTTTAAAATGGTATTGCTGGTAAATTGTAAGGGGAACATCACAAGATGTCAAGATGGCAGCATTTCGAGACTGTTATTCTCATCTTTCCTCGACATCGAAGGGTTGTATTTTGACGGGTATTTTGAGCACAAGACAGTAACTTCTTTTGACGCAATCTTCAACACCTTTTCAATTACGTGGTTGACAATTCATTATTCCGCTTCCCAACGCATCCGAAGAAGTTCAAGTGGTATCGGCAGATCGCAGCGATTTGGATGCTTTTTTCCTCGATGTGATGAAGTTGATGTATTTTGGCACCTTTGTCGGCATTCTCATCTGGATATAGCAGGCGTTTTGCTCTGCGTTTTGCCCTGTTCTCTTGCCTTGAAGACTTCTTCGATTTCTATCTTTAGCTCCTTCAACTTATCCGATGCCCGATTAAATTTTATCAAACGCTAATAGCATTTGTCTCTACAGACGAACAGTTCGCTGTTTTCTGTGTAGCGACTCACGTCCGCAGATAGCGAGGATCGGATGACTTCAGCAATGTCGAGTGAGCTCTTACCGAAAATGAAGATTTTGTTATTCTTGAGGAAAGCCGACGAACCTTATGAAGCACCCATAGCCACTTTTGACTATTTTCTTCGGAGTTAGATCCATAGGAAATCTCTGAGATTTATGGCAACATCTAGCAAAGGAGGCGATGAATTGACGCGGGAAACTGACATCATTGACAAACTACTGATACGTTAATTGGTTTCAGAGGTGGCAATAGGCAACGCGTGATTGGTGCAATTCTGTAAATTTCACGTGAACTCTAAACAAAGGGAAACAAAAAGAGTTCGGGTTGAAGCAGCCGTTAGTGGGGGAGAAGCGTTGCGTGACGATCCCAATAACGGCTGCGGAGGAGACTAGCGGAGGGGCATAATGAGAGAATGTCTGCCTTTGTTCTTGACCGTGCTGACCGAGCACGGCGAGGAAGCTTGGTCAATAAGAGATTTATTACTCGACTGGAAACTGCGACTAGCATTTGTGTTCTGAAAAATTGCTGTCCTGAAGATTCAACGAAAATGTTTGTATTTCAATATCGAAACAGGGAATTTCTGTGTTCGCAATCCATTGAGGAGTTTTGCATTGATGTTAGCTAAAATTCAGTTTACACTTTCTACCATATTGATTGGGAAGAGGAAAATCTGAATTTGAATAAAGCGGGATCATACGGGACATTACCCGATCCGATACGGGTAAAATATTGGCCCTCGTGGGACCAGATATAAAGCAATCTGATCAGCGGATTTCTGTTATTGGCTCTTGGGCTGCTTTAGTCGTGAGAGGCATCATTATTATTACGATATGATCATCAAAATATATCATGTATTGTTATGTGATTATCTAGAATCACTAACTGAAGCGACGATCTTCTGTCTATTTCGCCACGATTGTAATCAGGAATATATCGTACAAACTTAAGTTCAGTTTGGTTAAGTAAGTAAGTAAGGAAGTAACTTTATTTAATGAGGGTAAAAACACTTTACAGTCATTGACTGATAAACTCGTGGCCCTCCCTTAAACAATTAAAATATAAATCACAATGATTTTAAAAATATCTAACTATGAACTGGTAAAATTCCTAACATCAATAAAATGGGGTAAAAATCTAGTTGGTGCATGCGATACAAAGAGTTAGAGGACATTTAGTTAGAAGGACATGGTTGGTTCGCGTTAGTTAGAGGACATTTAGTTAGAAGGACATGGTTGGTTCGCTCTTTAAAGAACACTAGAAAGCTTCTTTTTTTTCTTTCTATTAAATTTAGCGGAAAACTCGTGCCAAACCAACCATACAATAAGTTAGATTCTCGAATTATCGGCGTTTATCGTTGCCACCATCAAACACGTTGTTTAGAAACTTGGCATATCAATAGCGCCCACGTTTCATTGAACCGCGATGATGGCGGGTTATTACCCAACTTCTTTACACCTCAAAATTGAAACAGCAAATTAAGCAACGCCATTCAACGTTGGTATAAATAGAAAAACACAGCCAAACCACTTCACCCTGGAGAAAGATACTAGACAGGCGTGTCGAAGCGTCCGGTCATGCATGAATAGTAACTTTTTAAATCACATTCATTTATCTCAACCAGAGAAGCATCAAACGTTTCCAAACTTTTATAAATCGGTCAGTAGTTCATGTTGGGAATAATGTCGTGACTCGCTGCCTCAACTGATAAAAAGGCTTATTGTTTGGGCGTATTATAAAGCAGCCATTTTAGGGTTGTTTACATTTGATGACTGCCAGAAGCACATAGCCAGGTGTCATGTGATGCGTGATATCATTGTTTTTTTGCGTCTATTTTGGTGTTTTTAGAGTTTATTGAGGCAAGGCTTTCGTGGAAAATTCAACTTTACCGTGGGAAAGAAAATAAATTATTCGTCATTCGTTAATTAGCATGTTCCCTCGCCGCCCTTACTCAAGTTATCAATGTCGAGCTATGATAGCTCGGATCTTCGGCCAGTGAGAGCAAGAAGTTTTCAATTTCTTTCAATTTCTTGCAATTTGCTTCGTGAAGCACATGAATTTGCAAGTTACTCGCGTGATTCTCGTTAACCAATAAGAGTTCTTCGTTATAAAGCCCACGCCACGTCTAAAACGTTTTTCACATCACATTCAAAGCATGTGAAAAATAAAGGACTGTTTTGCATTAAAGTGACTATTCAGCAATGATGGTCACACTGTAAAGTTCATGTTAGACAGGAGCAAAATATAATGAAGAGATTTCACCCGTTCTCTCCTGATCTTCAAATGATATATTGGGGATTTTATCTAGTTGTTTGTCGAGAGTTTTTCCGCTGGAGGCACTTCCTCGAAATTCAACCGTCTGATGTAACATTATTTTATATCTCTAGGATTAAAGTTCACTATTTAAATTCGTTTTCCACTGAACATATAAATGTGACTTTAAGAACAACAGGAAGACTAACGGAAAATGCTTACGTCGGTTGAATTTTTGCTTGCAGATCTGTAGTGAAACTTAAAGAGGGGAAGGCGGAATGTACATATCATGCTATCGAAATGAATTCCCACTTTCGTATTTATGGTGCACGACCAAGTTAGGATTTTTCTTATGGCTACGATGGATTGATTCGTCTATTTTTTTACGGGCAGTCCACAAAGAACTTAGCTTAAGGAAACTTGAAATAAATAACAAATTCTATTAGAGGGTGCGTCCCTTTGGTATGACCCGGTTCTGGATTTCATGATCAAGGCGCATCAAAGAAACCGAGAAATTCTTATCCAGAGTCAGGAGCCCATGGGGTGGATTCATCGGTTCCTTTGACGCGCCAGGATCACGTGATCTCGGATCATAAATCCAAACCCGGATCATATCAAAGGAACGCTCCTTACGTTTACAGGAAATCACTTTGGCTCATTGCGGCGGTAGGATAGTGAAGCCGTGCATACCTGGATTGGACGTGTTTCGTTTTCTATAGCTTTTCGTCTCACCAAGTTTCATTTTATAGACTCTGCGCGCGCACAAACCACGCGGGCAACTGAGGTCCTTCATTTCTTGAATATCAGGCAACGCATTCAGAGCGCACCTAAGGTTCGTCTTCATTTTCGCTGGATCAGGTTTGTCCTTGCGGGGGTTGTATTTTCCCGTGTAAATTGCCCACTCTCGAAAGACAGAGCTATGTGTATCATAACACCACTTCTGACTTGAACCATGTACCCATATGATCTGGAATATTCCTTGTTTCCTATTAATCCAGTCCAATCCAGTGATTTCTTTGCTGTCCAGTTTCTGTTTTAACCAGTCCCGAAGTCGTAGCTTTTTGTGCGCTGTAGGTTCGCTCAACGCTGGCATGTTTCCTTCCTTTTCCTTTCCTTCTTCAAATCAGGTCCGCTATGGAAAATCTACTTGCTTCTTTAAAACGCCCACAAAATAGCGTGGTGGATTTCCGAAAGGTTTTAGTCTGCAACTTCAGTTCTGGGTTCTAAATATTTTTGAAGGTTTCGGTTTTCCTGTTCTCACTATAGATATTGAAATTTAAAAGAGAAAGTTCCTCAACCAAAGACCACACGAAATTTCGGAATTTTCCCCGTAAACAGAATGCTTGTTTTCGAACAAACTCGTGAATATAACAAATCCTGTGACAGGGAAAGTCCCTGGGTATTTCCCTCTATTCATTAATAATATAACAATTTGTGGCAGGGTCTTTGGCAAGCTTCAACTTTCGTTTTTTTGATTTATTGGGTGTTTAAAGATGGCCAAAAAAAGGAACTTTATATGTAGAAATTTTTATTTCTTTTCGTTACTGACTGCATTAAGAATTATGTTTTCGTTTTTTGTTGTTTATAAGCTTTTGAAATAGCATCCGTATATTGATTGGTGGAAAAAAGGGATTTCCCCTGTATCAATCCCACAAGCACATGTGCTTACAACCTGTCAATCATTTTGCAAAGACCTTTAGACGACAAAAATACTTATCGCGACAAAAATATTAAAATCTGAATTGCAAGCTTTATAAAAACTGTATTCGGCGTCTTTCTAACAGATGGCATTATTGCATGGTTTTCACAATACATATGACAGTCAGTGACCTACTGACTCAAAATTTAGGAGGAGATTGATCTTAAAGAAGAAATTTTATTGGTTTACGTTTGAAATCTCTTTGCTCGAACAATATCAATAAAATCATTGGTTTGGGCAATTTTTTAAGTACTTTCTTTCAAGCAAGTTCCCGGAAAAAGTCAGTTGAAGAATAGACCAGATTTTTGTATGTTTTGATGAGATGAAACAAATGTATTTTTGTCTTCGAGGTGTGACTAGTCAAAAATGAACCTTGTCTATATCATATGATCGGAGTTTGTTTGGTAGGGCGGAGTCGTAAGCGCATGCACAGGAATCATATGGCAAGTCACACCGTTTATTGACCATGAAGTCAAATACCATATTCTAATTCTCACAACGACTCGCTTCGATGACCCCACACAATTTTGGAGAGCCGGTATTAAAAGAGATGTGCACATTGTAACCAGGTGGACGATCAGGCATGGTTTGATGTTACGCTTTCCACGAGCACAGAGGAGCATAATTCTGTTTTTGTGATCTACAGGGAATTCCCCTAAAGCATCCATCTGCCTTGTTTATGTGCTGTGGCTTGCAGACTTCCGAAAATGGATCTACCTCCGAATTCATTTATTATGAAACTATTTTCGATAATATCACCGAATACACACACCTTCTATCGTTCGAATGATAAAAGTCCTTTATTTCTAATGCCCCGAAACAGTTTTTGGCTTCGTATAAATATTTCAACGACAAGGGTGGATATCAACTAAATGTTCGTAGTTTTTGAGTCAAAGAGTTTACCACTCATTGTATATGAAAATACCTCTCCATCTGTTATGCTATGTCGCGGAAAACGCTCTACCCCTAACGCAGACGAGCAAGACCCATAAAATGTTTTTATAATTATTACACAGTCTTTAAATTTTACTTTTTCGGCGCCGTGCGTTCCTGCGTGACGCAATGTCACAGTGCTTTTCTGTGAGCATTTTTCAGAGTCCAAATATCTGAGAAACAACAAATCATTGTTTTGAAAAAGAAGTATTGAAAAACCCTAGAAATGACAGAGTTGGGTGAGGAGATAGTCGAGCTTTAGCCGACTATCTTCTTTACTTGACAAGGGATTTACATACTCAATTTACATATAACTACGTATCGACCACACTTTTCCATGGTCTCATGGACCGTAGGACGACTCCATAACATGTCCAAGAATTAAGCGAGCGTGTGGTTTCACTGCAAAGTTTTGGGCAGTTTTCGCATCATTCTATGGTCTATAAAAATACAAACCATTAGAGTAAGTTAAATTTCGTGGTCAACGGTAACATTATTCAGTAAAAAAAATGTTTGGATGACAGGTTTCTTTCGTCCCGTCATAAATACCACCTATGAAACCAAAAACAGGAGTGGCGTCCAATACAAATGACTAGACTCCAATGAGCTGGTGTAAAAATACCCCGCGCTTCCGAGTAATAGCAGCAAAGAATACCTTACGTAATAATGGCCGTATGCTGACATGTATTGTGGGGATATATAGTTTCTAAAGAAACTGGTGCTGCGTCGAAGGGAATTGAAACACAAGAAATTGGGTAAATCAAACGAATTGATAACGTAAGTTATACCACCATAAGGTAAAAGGGAGGTGCAGACGTTTCGAGCGTTAGCCCTTCGTCGGAGCTCGAAACGTCAGCACCTCCCTTTTACCTTACGGTGGTATAACGTACTTAATCAATTCGTTTGATTATCCCAGTTTCATATACTGACATGGCTTCGTGGTCGTTCTCTATCAGTTATTTCGAGGCTTGTCGGAGTTCAGCTAAGAAGAATGCATTTCAAGCAGAAAACAGTCTTAATGCCTAAAAAAAAATAATAAATCTGCTTATTAGTTGTAGACATAATGCTACAAAAAGGTAATCGAACCGTACGAAAACAAGTTGGTAATTGGGGATTCCCCTCGTATGACCTGCCAAAACAAATCCCCGTATCAGTTATTAAGCGAGTATCCTGTCGTTATGGAGATGAACATATGGATTCAAATTAAATCGCGTTCATCAAACCTAAATTTTTTCAGGCCTTATCGTCGCAACTGTATAAATTGCATACAAAACTGCGATGATCTTACACTTGTTGGATTAAACTGTCGATAACAAAATACTGCGGAATAAAATCGGCAAGGTAATTTATGAAGGAACCTAACATTCTTGCTTAGATTGGGAGGTAGTTTATCCACGGGGTTTGGTCGTTTCATCATCTACTCCTTAAAATGCGACCGTTTGAGTTGTCGTTCTCAGAAACTACTTCCAGACAATGATTGTGCAAAAGATACGTGTCGCCACAAAGGGAATGGACGTCTTTTGTTTTGATACAGGAGCACAGGGGGAAGAAAAATTTAATCCCTGGAATGGAAAGGCGTTTGCCACATTTTTAAAAATTAGTAGATTTCTAGCAGGAAAAAACAAATGGCCGTACTACATAACTCTCGGGGAATTAAAATGGAACTTTCCATTGGAGGCCGGAATGAATTCAATTAGTGGCGTCTCTTGTTTACTTCCTTCCATTCTAAATTAAGAGTGTGACGGCCATGTTAGTAGAGCCCTCAAGTCAACAAAGGTGTCACCGCGTCAGGAGGATCAGTAACGATTTGCAGTCGAAATCTTACTGCATAAGCGAATGTGAACAGTTAAAAGAAAGCAATGACGGACAACTCCGATCAAAGACTTTTTTCAGTTACAAGTTTTGAATAAAAAACAAACTGTTAATAAGATTCGAAGGTGTTAGTAATAACGTAATTACAACTGATCTATCGCTCCCAGTGGAGCATAGGTCCACGGAACCATTGCTCGCCATCGTGGTCTGTTTTGAGCTATCCTTACAAATGATAACTAACGAATAAGGCTCAAGATTAGAACAAAAGAACAAAAAATGGTGCTAATTTAAAATAGACGACAGAAAATAAAAACAACAAAAAACAAAATCAACGAAGCGGAAAATACTAAATACGCTGAAAGAACACTCTATGAAAAAAATTTTGACAGGAGATGAGAGATAAAAACTAAAAAAAAAGGAGCCAAACTAGCTGAAACGAACGGGATAATTTAAGAAGCAACGCAGAAAGTATCGGGAAAAGATGTCCAAAATATAAAGAATCAACGGCACCAAAATCCCAACACAGGGCCCTTGGAGCCCAAAAGGACTAACAGACAACAAAATCCCTGGAGGGGCCCTTAAACAATACCTTAATATCATAATAAGTTACCCGGGCAGGGCCTTTGAGTCCACCAAACACCTTAAAGACTGTCAAAATACCTGAAAAGGGCTTTTGAACGGTTAATCAAAAACGTAAACTATGGGAGAGGAAATTAACAAATTATGTTTTTTGAATGAAGTTCCCTTCTTTATATATATATATATATATATATATATATATATATATATATATATATATATATACCAAGATATATATATATATATATATATATCTTGGTGTGTGGAAATAGAAAACTTCAGGGGCAGATCCAGGGGGGTGGATTGGGTGGCTAGCCACCCCCCATTTCGGGAAGTCAAGTCTTCATATTTGATTGATTATTAGGGAAAATAGCTTAAAGAAGATAAAACAAAGTATCTGTCGGTTTGCAAATATCTTCATCTGTATGGAAAAGTGAAGTGGATAATAAAAGCACATTAAAAGTCTCTTGTGTAACTCTTTATATCCAGTATATATATACTATGTGACAGAAAATGATCACCTCCTCCCCCCACCTCCCCCCTCACAAAATCCTGGATCCGCGCCAGAACTTGAAAGATTTGGAACGGATTACACATGAAAGTTCCGGGGGGAGATCAAAAATCTTCCTATGTTATGAATAATTACAGGAGGAACCCCCCAGGGGAGGGGTAGGTGTTAGGGTGGGGGGCACTAGTATCTTACAGATTGAAGGAAAAATAAGAGACGATAATTTACATCAGTGACGCTTTTTAATTCGAAAACAGTCCAAAACACTCTTTACAACAACAGATGTGAGGATAAAATATCTTACTTGGTAAAATAGCTTACGTACGGACAAAAATGCTGATCTAACATAAGAGGACCGTGATTCGAAAGTAGAGTTAAGAACCCGGATGTGTACCTATTAGTTAACAAAGCGTATATGTAGAAATTCCCCTTCACATACATTATACGTTCAGTTCACCATAGTATGCATGAATTACCCATTATTCGCCGAGTTGCTCTGCATCGTGATGAGATTTAGATGCATGAGCGCAATTTTATTGGATTTTGAAACGTTCCATGATCCCATCCTTACATCGCTTTCGCATCTAAGATCCTCTAGCTCAGACTAGAAAATTCATTTTTTCACCTAGCTCTTAATAAAGCTTAATTACGTACTCAGTTACTAAGTTATATCTCCATTAATAATGCATTTACTTCCGGGCATCTACATCTTAAGTTACAAAACGTCCTTGAAACTGACCCAAAGGGATTTCTCCCGGAGTTAAATTAAAGCTGAAACTTCTCTCTTCCTTTTTCTTTTTTTGGTTGCACTTACTACATTTAGTAAGATAATGTGTTCTTATGACGTTTGAATGCCTTTCAATATTTCCATAGTGGATTCTGGGGTGAGTGGCAGACATCTTTGAACGTAATCATTCCCAAAGCTGGTTGAGTCCTCTGTCTTTAGGGTCAGCCGCAGAGATGCACGCTTAGGTGAAGTTGGTGTGGAATCTGTTACATCTGAAAAGAAGTCAAAGAAACAAGAAATGGTGTTATGAAATTGATATAGAGGCGTTTTCTGTAGGTTACTGAACCGTGTAACAGAAAAGGCACGTGAACTGTTGCCAGCAACAAATTGCACCGTACAAACGACTTATCGATCACATCCAGAGACCAGTCGGCTGAGGCTGCGTTATTTTGGTATATCCCGACCGGTTAACTCAGTTAGTAGAGCACCGGACTACCGTGCGGGAGGTTGCGGGTTCAAACCCCGGCCGGACCAACACTCAGGGTCTTAAAAATAACTGAGGAGAAAGTGCTGCCTTTGTAATGACATCTGTAAATGGTTAGACTTTCTAGTCTTCTCGGATAAGGACGATAAACCGTAGGACCCGTCTCACAACACTTGTTCCAAATAATCTGTGGGACGTTAAAGAACCCACACACTGTTCGAAAACAGTAGGGGACGTAGTTCCCGGGGTGGTGGCCTATCTCTACGTCTGGTTTCATCTGACAATTCATGCATGGGTTGGGTGGGTGTGTGAGATCATATATGGACTCATAGCGGCAGCCAGAGGCGCCTTTACATGCTGACGTCCGATCTCACCCAATAGAAGTGTAAAGCGCCTTTGAACATATTCATATGAAAAAGTGCGCTATATAAATTCATTATCATTATCATTATCCAGATCTGGATTTGTGATCCAAGATCACTCAGATCATGGCGAGTCAAAAGAACCAATGAATCTATAGTAGCTCCTTTTTAAAATTTCTTACAATATGAGAGATGCCAAAAATCACAAGTCCACATCCGGATTATACGAAATGAACGCAGCCTTGATTGACGGATCGAAAGTGACAAACACTCACCAATAACAACTGAGTCTAAACAACCAATAACACCATGGCCTTACCGACAAGAAGCCAATAACATCGCGACTTGAACGACCAATCATAACTTTGAACAGAGACATAAATACTGCCACCTGACGACAAGTAAATCACTTGAATCGAATAATGGCTTCCGCTCAGGTTGTCGAAACGTCAGTCAAGGTCATCACAACAGTTCTATTCTGAACTACTAACACTGCAACAATCAAACACCACAAACAACTACTGTGTTTTAACCAATCACAACTCGCCTTACCTTGCTCATTTCCCGCCACATCGTCCAGCTCTTCGAACGTCGAGTTACTCTCGTCTGACATTTGATCCACCAGCTATGGAGGGGAGAGTAGTAAAACCTTTAGCAGTAATAATCCACCAGCTATGGAGGGGAGAGTAGTAAAACCTTTAGCAGTAATAATCCACCAGCTATGGAGGGGAGAGTAGTAAAACCTTTAGCAGTAATAATCCACCAGCTATGGAGGGGAGGGCAGGAAAACCTTTAGCAGTAATAATCCACCAGCTTTGGAGGGGAGAGTAGGAAAAACTTTAGCAGTAATAATCCACCAGCTATGGAGGAGAGGGTAGGAAAACCTTTAGCAGTAATAATCCACCAGCTATGGAGGGGAGGGTAGGAAAACCTTTAGCAGTAATAATCGTTTTGAAACAAGAATAGATTCTGCTGACACGCGAGATAAGAAATGAGTATAGATCACTAAGGAGAAATGAGAAAGTAATTATCAAGAGTAGAGTACCTACATCTATTATTTCTTGATCGCTGGGAATCTCTTCCTCTGAAATCAAAAGAAAAAAGTGTTTGTTGAGATGGTCATCTTTATGTTAAGTTGTGAAGAAATGGTAAACGTGCAGCGTGCAACCATCGAGTTATGGACGCACGTCTCTAGCTTTTTGAGTGCACTTAACTCACCCTCTTTTACAATCACTTTCGCAATGCCTGACACTTTACTCTGCAGAACAAAAGAGACGAAAATGAATCAAAGGAATAAATTCATATTCCAAATCCGTTTTGCAATATCTTTCAAATTTTGTACTTGCACAGGGTAGACTATCTCTAACTCTGATAAAGTGCTACTGATCAAAGATTTCAGATCGGCTCATCCGTTAACGATATTAGGTAGTGATTCTCTTGAAGAACCAATAAATTCTACTGTGCTTCGGTACGAAGCGGCTCGTGCAATTTCAACTTTTTGAAAAACTCACTAGTGCAAATTAATTCCAAATTGAACTCGAAACCGTATGATTACCTTTACGAATTGTACCCTACTCAGTCCTATTATCATTACTTATCAAATGAGTTGATAAATTAAGTTGTAGCACAGTAATCTTATTGTTTGCTTTAATCCTATAGCTTTTTTCGTCTTACTTGCTCTATGTCCTGGGGACATGACATCATCAGCTTGTCGCCTGGAGACAGCGGCTCCTGTTTAATGCCGGGATATGTGTTCACTCCGGCGTCTATGAAAGAATTTGTGTAAATATTTGTATATAAGAACGGCCTTGCACTGGCTATGGTAAAACTAGAACCCGAGGTATTTCTCTAGCTATATGCAATCGGCGCAACACATCAAGCCTCAAGTAGGGAGGCAAGACGTCAGCAAAGCAACCTCTCAACCCAAAACGCGGGAAAAACAATTCGACTTATTTTTACGTCTGGTTTTAGGCAAACTTTTGATTAGTTGACGATATGGCGGGAAATTCTTTACCAAATTATCTTTCATTACCAAGCAAACCAGGATTTTTCGAAAGTGAATAAATAGTGAAATCCAGAATCCATAAACAGCCAGAATCTAAACAACGAAAAACCCGAGTTGAAAGCGACCTTCCGCGAATTCTTTTGCTGTAAGATTTCGGGATATCACGTGTATATAGAGTACTAAAGTGTGACGTCACAAATATCTCAATTTTTGAGATTATGGGATTTATTAAGATGTTTGCAAGGAGCATGTGGAAAAATGCCTACAGGCCAAAAATCAGCCTCTCATGTCAATTTTGGAGTGAGATATTGCAACTTTTACGCTCCAATGATTCCATACAAATCCTTCTTATTTTGTCTCTGTTCTAAACGTTTGGAACCGAGACAAAATAAGAAGGATTTGTATGGAATCACTGGAGCGTAAACGTTGCAATATCTCACTCCAAAATTGACCTGAGTGGCTGATTTTTGGCCTGTAGGCATTTTTCCACATGCTCCTTTGAAATGTCTCAATAAATCCCATAATTGTGGAAATTTAGTTTTTGTGATGTCATCACTTTAGTACTCTATAGCGAACATGTTTAACACTATTTGACCATATATGGAATATTGGAGGAGAAAGGGAACTAAAAATTACGTTGCTCAAGAAATGAGGAGTTTGTTTGTATAGGTAATCACATGATTTGTATAGGTAATCACATGATTTGTATAGGTAATCACATGATTTCGAGTGCAATTTGGGATAAATCAGCACGAGTAAATTTTTCAAAGGCTAACCAAATTGCACAAGCCCGTAGGGCGAGTGCAATTTGTAGTCCTTGAAAAATTTACGAGTGCCGATTTATCCCAAATTGCACGAGAAATCATGTGATTACCTGTTAATGATATACGTGCAAAAATTTAATTTCAACTTTCTGCACTCAATTTAAACTTTTTGCACTCAATTTCAATTTTCTGCACTGTTTGGGATTAATTTACGTGCTCTCAGCCAATGAGCATGCTGAAATTTTTGCATGTATATTATTAAAAAGGAAATATTTTCCATGACATAATTGTAAACCCACAACCTACCTCCACCATGTCAAAATCGTAGCTCAGTCTCAGAGTAAAGAAACCTTTTTAATCTTTTAGTTCTTGTGCTCACAAATTTTGAATGAATTTTGATGAACAGATGACATACTTCAACTTGCATATTTGTTTGTTTGTTTCTTTTTATTTGTTTATAATTTTGCTTGACTGTTCTATTTTTGACTATTGCGTCACCATTGTGTTTAGTGCCCAGCCCCAAAATACCCTCATCTCGAACCCAATCAAAACACAGGGTATACCACAGGTCTCCCAACTCTCGAATCCCGCAGAAACTGAACAAGCTCACCTTTCATCTCGGGTCTCGGGTCGTACCACGTGCTCATGTAGTCATGATCTTGAAGATGAGTGGGCCAAGGATGAAAAGTTGGCCAAAAGCCGAAGAATGGTCGGGTCTCGAACGGTTTTCCCGGATAAGGGTAATATGGAGCTTTCTTTGGCCTTTCCTTGGAACAAACGAAGACCTGCCTTCAGTATTTCTCTCAGGACTATACAAGGGAAGCTTAGGGACGGACCATTAGAAAAGTGATGGGGGGAGTGGGGAATTTTCAGCTTGCACGAATTTTTTTTTTTCGCTCACTGCTTGTGCAGGAATTTTTTTTTCAGGTGAACCCCTCTGCACGAATTTTTTTTACTACGTGTGAAAAAGTCACAATTGGACATTCCTTCTGCATGAATTTTTTTTTACCTTCTTCTTTGCATGAATTTTTTTCTTGGCATTTTCCCTTGCATGAATTTTTTTTGGGCTTTTTCCCCACCCCCCCCCACATCACTTTTGTAATGGTCCGTCCCTTACATAAGACGACGTTTACTCACACGCGAGTCTACTCCGGTTCCCTCCGTATTTGTTTGCATGAGACCACAGGTGGCCCAAGCTCCCGATTTGAAAGGGTTTTTATGAAAGTTCTTTCGAGTGCTCCGAGAATCGGGAGGATAACATGATATACCGCATAGGAACAGAGTGAGTCGATCTTATTGAAAAACGTTAAATTTCCTTCCACTTATTGAAAAAAAGACCATTGGGCTTTCATACAGACCCTTTCAAATCGGGAACTTGGGCCGTCTGTGGTGTTACCAACAGAAAACGTTTGATGGAGTGAGTCTGGTGAGTGGTACGTGAATTACCGGGTTTTCTCCGGTTTCCATACCGGAGCGGAAACATCGTTCTGTTACTATACTGGTGTAACGTAAACGAAGAATGACCAGTCGATTCGGTCCGTAAATCGGCATTTCAGTTAACTAGGGCGAGTAGCGCATGCGAAAGTTAAGTTCATATAATGGACATCAAATGAAAGCAAGAAGTCGTCTCGGTATGATCTGATACTTAAGTCTGTACGAGTTTTCTAACTTATGAATACCTTAACTCCTTGCCCAATTTTTGGTAACAAAAATGATTCCATCGGTTTTCGTTTGCTGAACAAATTTTGCATCAGAAGCTGAGACAACTAAAGAGTTCTTTCAAAGTGTTTCACAACAAGAATTTTTTTTACGGGCTTCTTGTTTTGTCGACTCAGATAATGTGTAGTTTTCGAAAAATTAAGTTTTGATCAGTCATGGAAGTAGAATGTGTTCAACTAAAGCCGCGGTTTTAAGTAAACATGGAAGGGATCGAAACTGAGGAATTAGCGATTGCTGATATGAAACTAATTCAATTAAAGTGTGTATTTATTGCCTACATATTCTAGCAAGGACCCCATCACCTGTTCTAGTGTGGTATAATTGACATTGAAAGGTTAGTTGGAGTGGTATAAATTCCATTTAAACAACGGGGGCCGGTTGTACGAAGGCCGATTAGCGCCAACCCAGCGTTAACTTTTAACATGATGTTGATTTTTCTCTTGTTGAAAAGCGTTTCCTCCTCTAACTTTCTCTATTTTATTCAGAGCATACAATCATCAAATTGTATTCAAAAATAATTATACTGAATGTGCTTTTTAAGCTCTCATATCTGCATTTAAATTTCGCACGAACCCTGGGCTTAACCCTGCTTCGAACAATCTGGCCCGCGGAGTCTTCAAGATCGGTCTAAACAGCGTTTGAATAACAGGCCCAAAGGGTTCACAGCTATGAAACTAAATATTTGAAACAAATGAAAGATCCTCTCAGTTCCATAAGCAACATAGTTGCCAAGATAAGGCCTAAAATATTTCAGGCTTGAACGGGATTCGAACCAATGATCTTGCCATACCGGTACAACGCTCTAATGAAACTAAACTTAAGCAGCATTTTTAGAATTACCTCATGGCTTGAGCGGTGTTTTGCTTTCTCAATCTCTGTCGACTTGTTCGGGTGTTCTCTCGAGGACGATGCTACTGGGCTGGTTGCTGTAATCAGAACGAGAGCGAAACAAAGTTATTAAATATGCGTGAAATGAAGACAGCGTAATAAATTTGACTTTCGCAGAAATTGAATTTACAATGAACCACCCGTTTCTCACGAGACTATTAATTGCAATTTTATCTCAGTATTCTCGCTGTAAATCTACAATCGGTTAAAGTGGACCATTTTGCAGAAGTATACAGGTTATTTAGGATCGAAAAACTATTATTTTTGCAAAACGATATAAAGTAGAGATCAAACTTCCGAACTGAAATGACGAATAATTGAACTCAACTATAGACAACAGTAATCTCAGCCGCTAGAACCAGAATAAATCGTTGAGCATCGCTCAACTTTTTCCTTGTTTATCTCCTTTCAATTCTCCCAGAAGAATCCCGAGACGAAAACAAACGATGCGCTGAACAGACATTGCAACTTTAATCAAATATGATTTCCAGGAATTTAATAACTTCATTCGCTAAAGGGAATCAAACTAAGTTAACACTTTGGCTCACACCCGTATATCTCGGAAGACACGGAACTTTTCGGGTCATTTTCCAACGCAAAACCTCAGACATTAGTTTGGAAACAAAGGCGGTTCTGCCGATCAAAATTCAGTTCAAGTTGCCAGAGGGCAAGACTTTCGATTTTCTTTAAGACATGTTAGCAGAATAGCTTTGCAGAATGATTGCTTAATGTTTTTAGAATTGACTTTTTAAGGCCTTTTACGGTGCTTTCGATAAGCACACGTACCTCAGAATTCTACATCATCCATTAAATCACAAGAGCCCAACCCGTCACCAGTTGAACTTGCTCGTTCAACGTTGAAACTAATAGCATAATGTGGGTCAAATTTTCTACGAAATAATGCTATCGAGACATTTGGTAAAGCTTTCCAGAAGTCTTGAAATTGTTGGAAGGATGTTGGTCGATTAAAGCGTGTTTATTTATCAATGTAACAGTTGAGTACAAGTACTGACCAGACTCAGTAAGGGCTGGTTATCCGTTCAATAATCCCTGATTTCACCGTACAGATTCGAAACTGTCGAAACATTGAAATATTGTGGCTGAAACATTAAGTGAAGCTTACTAAAAAGTTTCGGAACTATTCAAAAGAATCTGTCCATTGAAGCGTGTTTATCTTGTAATTTCAATACATGTAAAAGTATCGAAATTAGCGTTGAATAATTTATCCCTGATTTTGTGACCCGTCAGACTCGAAACTGCGTAGATTTTAACTCGCGCAACACAGCAGTTTCGAACCGTGAGTAATTAATTACAGCGTTCTTGTTCGATACTTTCTGCCTCGACACGCTTTAATCTGACAGACGGACAAACCAACTATTTAGCTTAACATTTTTAATGCTTTATCGGTTCGTGGATGGATCTCGCTTGAACGGACGCTCCATTTTTTAGTCAGCTGACTGCTTCAGACTTTCAGCTGAGATGGTGCTCGAAATAATGTCAGTTCTTTGCTTGAGTTTCTCGGCTGAAAGCTATCCAAAGCTTATCAGTGTCAATTTCGGGTGTGACTATGAGGGGGCCCTTGTGACCGCTACGCGGAAATTATGTCTCCGACGCTTGAAAAAGCAGTTTTCTTCTGTAAACGTCGGTCAATTCAACTCATTAGTGAATCAATCTTTTACTTAAGAACGTTGAATTCTTTTTATTTTCTTCTTAAGGGTTTCTTTTTGCGCAATTTCACGCAACGCTTTATCGCACCCATTCATTTCTTGGAAACGCTTTCAAAGGGTCGTGCACAAATTTTCCGAGAATTCATTGAAGGGTTAATGCATAATTGCGTTTCAAAATAGGAGCGAATGTTGCTGAAATGAACTCAAATTTTTAAGCATCAGATTAAAATCATAAGTCGCCAACGATTCTCAACGACTTTGCTTGAGATAATAAACTTAAAAAATCCCGAAATGGTTTGTTTTTCAGCGTCAACGTAGGTTATGGTTCAGTGCTCAGTGGGGGGAGAGCAGAGCTCGAGTGGAAAACTGTTCCCTGAAAAATTTAAAGTGGTCTATTATAACCTTGGATTATTTAGCTTTTCTAGGTCCATGCAAAATACGAAGATCAACGTTAGACTTAACTCCCTTGAGTTAAGAAAGCTCATTTATAATCGCGGCAAGGTCGATTAAGGAAGCAGTTTAATTTGCACAGCGAAGCAGACAGCCACATAATCAGGTGATGCAAAGATCGCCATAGCAGTTTAGTTTGTTTTAAAACCTATCCAACTTACTTTTGTTATGACGTTTAGCGTGAGCTCCTTCTTTCTTCTCGAATTTCTTATTCATTTTGTAAACTTTAAACGCGTTCTGTCCGCGAGAAATGCCCTCAGCTGGAACTTCATTGATGTCAGGAAGCGCGTTCAAAGCGCATCGAAAATTCGCCTTCCAGCGTCTAGGATCGGGTTTGTCAATTCCTTTTCTAAAGCGTCCAGTGTGGATCGCCCACTCTCGGAACACGCACGCGTCCCGGTCGACTGACCAGCCTTGCCTTGAAGCATGCTTCCAAGGAACTTTGAAGGTTCCTTCCTCGCGGTTCACCCATTCAAGTCCTGGTAGACGACCACTGTCTGCCTGTTTGACGATCCAAGCGCCCAGTCGTAACTTCTCCGCGGGCATCGCGATCTGTTCACTTGTTCGTTTACTCGAAACTAAGTTCACCTATAGACAGCTATAGCTGTCTTCAAGTAGGAAGCTCTGAAGTTTCTGCAGCACTGACCGCCGCTTGATTATGAAGTATGTTTTCCGAGCTTCATGTTGATATATTTTTAGGTTTGCCTTACGGGGAATCCCCTGCTTCCAGGAAACCGACGTCACTCGCACCTGAACCAATCAGCTTACCCTTTGCTAATTATCATAATACACGTGCTTGTCTTACATTTTACAGCAATGCAACTGTTTTTAAAAACTTAACTGAATTATTTTGTACAATTAGCTATTTCCGTTTAACTTCACCTGAAGTTTACCAGGACAAGAAAAAGCTTTACGTCTGTGAAATCAGGGCTATAGTTTTATTCTGATTGCCTGGGAATTTCTTCAAGTTTTCCTTGCCGCTCATTGAATTTCCATTTTTGGCTTATGAATAGGAATAGTAAAAGACGAAAACTGAAACTGAACCGGAAACTTAAATATAATCAAGGACCGAACTGAAATGTGATATTAAAGCCAAAAGCTGACACCGAGGAACGAAAGTATAATCTATTTATTAAGAATTACTTTTTGTTAGATTTAGGATTAACACTTGTAGAAGTCGTTGTAGAAAAAAATAAAGAAAAGGACACACCCAGTGCAGCTTCGCTTAAAAAGAGGTTTTCTCGATTTCTGCAGAGTCAACTTAGCTTCTAAATTTGATATTATGTTGTGTTGTCTCGGATAAAAAACCCTATTTTAATATATGCAATATTGTCCAGTATGTGTTCCGTTTCAGAAACAAAAATGGAAAATGAAAGAGCAAAACACGGCGTGGCAAGGTTTCGTTCTTACAGAGTAGAATTGAAACAAAAACCTTTCGAAGCTTTTTAGTTTTCCAACGGTGAGGTAAGATTGCCAATCTAAATGATAAGTTGCTCCCAGACAGTACGCGTGGCGAATGCGTGACTGACTGATACAACGCTCTTGTGCACACAAACAAAGTTCCTTAGTTATGAAAAAAAATTAAATGAAAAGTTGATGATCTACTTTAAAATGTGTTCACGGATGTTTCTAGCTCTTAATATAGGTTGTGATCCATTTAAGCGCGAGTAAGGTAATGGAAATCTTATTCCACGTGGTCAAACAACTTCCGCTTCCGCTTTAACCCTGATCTGATGTTCTCTAAACACTTTAACCCTGAAAAGGTGTTCTCTAAACACTTTCGGCACGAATGGCAATGGATTATAATCAATTTCAAAAGAGAACACCACATGGCGTTTATATCCGGTGCACTACGCTTAGATAAACAAGTTAACAATGTGCAGCCAAAAATCATGAAGATTTTTGTTTTCCAAAACTGAAATGAAATAATTGCAAGGTCATAGACAGATGCAAGAAAATGCCAAATCGGGAGAAAATCCATAATTTTCTCTACCGCAGTGTTGGAAGATAACCCTGATAAAATAACACGATAGGGAGCAGGGTTGGCGCAGTGGTGAGAGCGCTCGCCTTCCACCAATGTGGCCCGGGTTGGATTCCCGGCCCCGGCGTCATATGTGGGCTGAGTTTGTTGGTTCTCTACTCTGCTCCGAGAGGTTTTTCTCCGGGTACTCCGGTTTTCCCCTCTCCACAAAAACCAACATTTGATTTGATTTAATTTATTTCATTTGCGCTTTACAGTGTCCCCAATTAGTACAGCAGTGCTAAATACACTTGACACTCAAATAAAGTTCATTATTATTATTATTATTATTATTATTATTATAACATCAAGCCTGGGCAGAAGCCCTCCACTGAACAAACTGTCACATAGTAGGAAACGGTCTTGTTTACAACTGAAAGGTTGGGTGCGATCCTGTCCGACCGTAGTGATTAAGGTTCTAGGCCCGTTCTTCTCGAAAGGACCCGTAACTTACCCGCGGGCCCGGGAAGCTATTTTACGGATCACAATATTTACATCGGTAATTACAATCTTGTCGGTTTTTAAGTTTAAGCCAGGCAACTTCCGAGTTAGGTTGGTTTCTACGTCAAAAAACATTCGATAGACTCCGAGCTAAAAATGGAGTTGCAGGCCCGTAAAGGTATCGGGACGTCCGAGAAGCGGGTCTCACTCTGGTCGCTGAATGCCGCGTTGAGCAACAAAAACGCCATTGTAGTGCGTAATAAGAAAAGGTCACATTCAAATATGTGGCATTACATTAAGATTTCTTGGAATTGGGAGACAAGTTTATCTTATGAACAACAGGGAAATTTTTATCTGGGAGCGTCTTTGTAACTGGTGACACACCCTTTATTGTTATCCAATGAAGATTTCAACTTCCGCTCTTTAGTGTGCTGCGAATTGACTGAAAGCGCAAGTGAACCTTTTCATCAGTGCCAAGTCAAAGAGAGAGTTCCACTTCCTGTGTCTGGAGAGATATAACGAAAAAGCGATAAAATGCCGTTACTTGATTCACATGAAAAATATTTAAAATCAAACGGCGCAACGAAACGGCTTCACAGGATATTTTTCAAAACAGAGAGGATAACATTACAGAATTATGCAGTAGCTTGCAAACGAAACACTCAGTGAAGACTGCACCAACACAATCGTATGATAGTATTCGAGATTTAAAACGGTTGAAATTTTTCTTAACTGATCAAGGTTATTGTTTCCTTTTAAAAGCAATAACACGAACAGTACAGTACTTAAAAGTTAAGTTCTTTTCCAAAGAGTGGTGACCCTGCTTGGTTAATAAATAGATAAGACATTTAAGAGACAATGTAAAAAAATAAACAGTACCACAGTACTGTACAGTTCAATAGCTTTACAAAGAATGGTTACACTACATGGTTTGATCACAGAACCCCACTGTATAGTAAAACAAACAGTACCACATTACCGTACTGTTCAATAGCTTTACAAAGAATGGTCACACTGCAGTGTTTGATCCACAGATGAAAAAGTTTAAACCACACTGTATAGTAAAACAAACAGTACCACAGTACAGTACTGTTCACTGAGTAGCTTTCCAAAGAAAGGTCACACTGCATGGTTTGATCCACAGATGAAAAAGGTAGAACCACATTGTATAGCAAAACAAGCAGTACCACAGTACGGTACTGTTCAGTAGCTTTCCAAAGAATGGTCACACTGCATGGTTTGATCCACAGATGAAAAAGTTAAAACCGAACTGTATAGTAAAACAAACAGTACCACAGTACAATACTGTACAGTAGTTTCCAAAGAATGGTCACACTGTATGGTTTGATCCTCAGATGAAAAAGTTAGAACCACACTGTATAGTAAAACAAACAGTACCACAGTACAATTCTGTTCAGTAGCTTTCCAAAGAATGGTCACCCTTCATGGTTTGATCCACAGATGAAAAAGTTAAAACCGAACTGTATAGTAAAACAAACAGTACCACAGCACAGTACTGTACAGTAGAATCCAAAGAATGGTCACACTGTATGGTTTGATCCACAGATGAAAAAGTTAAAATCGAACTGTATAGTAAAACAAACAGTTCCTCAGTACAGTACTGTACAGTAGCGTTTCAAAGAATGGTCACACTGTATGGTTTGATCCACAGGTGAAAAAGGTTAGAACCACACTGAAGAACAGCACTGGAAACTCCACGTGTCGGTCTGAGCTGGGCATCAATCGTGCAAGTGTGAAATAGCGTAGCATTTTGTTCATTGTTTTGAACAGGTTATCGATATGATGTTTTTGAACCGGGAATTCGAGGAATATCTCTTGGAAGATCGAAGGAACCTCCCCTTGAATAGTTAGCTTGGATATGTTACGGGCAGTTTTGGCAAACGAAAAGTTACATTTCGACCAACACACCAAACAGCTCCTAGTGTAGGGATTACTTACGTGGGTTTGAAATTGGGTGTGAAACATCTGGTGTTATTTCGGTAACAAGGCAATTTAAAACTGACAAACATTTTGGTCTAGAATAGGGAAAAATTTGCTGCATACCCCTAACCAATACATCATACTTGATATCCAAAGGAAATACGGGTGCTCTTTGAGTAAGGTTTATTCGCTTAATGACAAGCCAAAATTGAGGTCATTTCAGTTAGTTTGCTTCAACTCACAGCATGAAATGGCAAATGGCAAATAATGCATCGTTTGACGAAAAGTGGAAACAGAAATAGCACAGCCTGAGTCAATTTCTAAATTTACCAGCCGATGTTTTTGTTTCTTTTTTTGTTTCCGTTTATTTGTTTTTTTTTTTTTCTTTTTTTTTTCGCTGCAACTGCTACAAAAAACTGAAACTTCCTTGAAAGTTCAATTCGCTAGAAAGGAAGCCCGTTTATTCATATTTAACTCAGCTCCTGAAAACGATTCTCCGCGTTTAAAATCTGGAAAATGAGAGGAAGTCTTCTGTCGTTAATAATGATAATGATCGGGTGTGGTGCAGTTTCGAAACTGAATGCATTTCTCAGATTATCGTCGCTTTCGCTTCCAAGGCGTTGAAACATTAATAAGACGTAAATAAATCAACTTCCTGTTGAGTTATAGATTTAGAAAAACGCCAACACACGCACTCCAGTAGACAAACCATCGAGGAATCTTTTGCACACAAATTTAGGGACTATCAGGAGCCCATATTGGGACTATGCAATAATTATCAGGAGGAGGTGCTGAAAAACCAGACGGGGGGTCATCAAGTAAAAATAATGCCAAGATGGGTGGGAGGGTTCAAATTAAAATTACTCTTATTTCAGGGGGTCCTAACTTTCATTTATCGAGGTGGTATTTGTACCAGATGCTGGAGTCGAGTGCATTACAGTATGTGACAAGAAGGTGTTGGAAATCTTGAGATTGCTTCCAACACTACGTTATGTCCCAATAAACTCACGTTAGCAAACCACACACGATTGATTATACTCAGGTATTGTAACTAAAAAAGGTACAGGACAAAGGTTCTTTTCTCCACGTGCTACTAATGGAGTATTACTTACATCTGATTGGTTAATGTGTCACTGTTCATTTCCAATCATTATTCCGCACGATTAAGTGATTGACATGTTTATTTGAAGAAAGTAATGGGAACCCAAACGAATAAATGAGGTAATTGATAATGAAAACTAAAACTCTAACATAAACGCGCAATTTCCGACAAAGTATATTCAGGTATTTGTAACGTTGAACAATTTTGCCAAGCTCATTCCTTACAATAAATAACGTTGCCCAAAAGTTGCTCTTTTTTCGAAAAAGTTGCTCAAAAGTTGCTCGTTTCTCAAGTCCAAAAATTTAGTATTAACTTCCAATTACATTTTAAAAATACACAAAAAATTTTTTAACCTCTGATAATTACATTCTCAAAAAAACTTTAATGCCTATGTTTGCTGTTCCTGCTTTTGCTACTTCGTTTGGGTCCGCCCTTGAGTCTTCACTAGCAGAATCTACCGAGCTGGAATATGTTTCGCTTAACTCATTTCCATAGGCCCAGAAATCAAGTAAATTGACGGACATTTCATTTTTATTTAATATCTCCGCAGATATTTACAGCAGTGATCAAAGATATACCTCATTTTGTAGGGTACAAAATAGGCTTTCCAAACATGTATATTTTACATTCAAGTAGGCAATAATATTTTCCCAAAAAATTTAGCATTTTGCCAAATTTACAGAACGTATGCATACAATTTGCATATAAATCCCCATAAACCAAGACGCCAGCCAATTGCCGAAAAAAGTTAAAGGAAAAAAGGTTTCCTTTTTTATCTGGTATCATTTCTTTCAAATCTGCTTGAAAAAAAGCAAATACAGAATTTAATACAATTTAATTTCTATAAGCCATTTTTACAAACAAAAAATCGATAAAAGTTTGTTTTTCAAAATTTCCGGGGAGCTATATCCATATGGGAATGTCCATCAGAAAATGATGTCAAATGATAGGGAAAACCCTCCTCCTTAACCCTTCCTCGAGCTCTAAAATTAGAATTTAAAAATTCGTCACGCATCTGTCACTAAAGTATGCAAGCTAAAATTCATCAGGTAATTTGGAGCGTTCATTTACTTCCTGTGTGCCAAATTTAGAGGCAATAGGAAGTAACGTAATATTTTGGTGAGTTTTCTAAATCATGAGTCTTACAGAAACACAGGAACCCACAAACAATATGTGGTGATCCTCACAGAAAGAGCAAATGTATTAATTAAAGCTAGAGTTAACTAAACAGGGTGAACACTGATATTTACGAAAATTATGGAAAAAAGGCTTTTGTCTGTTAAAAAGGTATAAAATTTCTCTTATTGGAAGAAGTTGCCGGAAAGTTGCTAAAATCCAAAATTTGCCAAAAAGTTACTCGAAAGGCAAAAGTTGCCAAAACGTTCCCGAACAAATTGTGTAAATGCCTAGTGGGGGCACCACATAATAACTTCCCCTTTGAAGCTCATTTTTCAGCCCCTTCCTCTCCTAATAATTATTGCACAGTTGCACAGTACAGTCCCTTATTGGTCCAGGTTTTAAATCACAAAAGCCACGTAATTTGGAAAATCAAATTCGCAAAGTAAACTCACAAGTGACGGCACCCAGGTAACCAAGCCTTCATATTTAGCATCCAGACCTCTCCTGAACTCCACCTCCCTCGGTCACTTTTTCTTTTTTTTCTGACTGACCACAGGCAGCGACAGCTGCTGACACGTGTTCTCGACCGTTAAAATACATGGTGCCTGATATTTGTAAGTCGTTGTCTCGAGAAAAATGTAATGTAGTTTCTCTGTGTCGAGAGCTTAGGCTGCCTGTGGACTGACCGACCAACATTCACGAAAGGTAAGGCGATGGGGACAAAAAAGGTTTAGCTGGATGGCCTTACAAGTCGCCAATGCCAAGTATTACCATTATGGTCGATCCCTATAGATTTTTTTACAAGTCTGAATGGCAATAGGACAGAGGACAAATGCCATGACACACGACGCTGATTTATGTAATTAGCTTTAGCTTGTGGTCTGTCCCATGGATAATGAATTGCGTGCGTGGTAATAAACGTGTAAGCGCAGAGGGTTTAAGCGATCTTTTTTCTCTGTTCTTCCTTTGCTTTCGCTAAGTTTATTTTTGTCTTTTAGGCATTTGAATACGGGAGCGGCGTGCTTAAAACGGTAGGCGGCGTTTTCGTGCTGTTGCCAAATTGCATAGTTTGGACAAAGTTTATTTACCAGGCTAATAATATCAGTCTTTTATTTATCATAAAGTATTTAATGAATACGTAGAATTCATGCGCTGAAGGCTTTGTCCCTAAATTCGATTATAAATGACACAGCTAATGCAGGGAATAACAAACCTACATTAAGCAACTTGGAAATGAAACTTGAACTAAAACGCTTGTCAAATCTCAATAATGAATGACCGAGAAATATCGCAGTGTTGTCATTCTCGGAAACGGAGAGGAAAATGTATAAGCGATGAGACAAACGGGGGTTTTTTTTGCATTAATACCCGTCGGGGTTCCCACATCAATTCCCGTTGTCGGAATCTACAAGAACTGAAGAACCCCCACAACTATGAAGGAAAGATAATTTTTACAACGTTAACAAACGCTACGTTAGCGATG
Organism: Ricordea florida; assembly: GCA_949710005.1. Lineage (NCBI taxonomy): Eukaryota > Metazoa > Cnidaria > Anthozoa > Corallimorpharia > Ricordeidae > Ricordea > Ricordea florida. The sequence goes on along the minus strand of OX453276.1, from coordinate 4,221,369 downwards.
ACCCCTAATATTCGCCCCAAATCGAGCACGGAAGTCCATACTTCCTAAGGGACGGACCATTAGAAAAATGGTGGGGGGGGTGGGGAATTTTCAGCTTGCACGAATTTTTTTTTCGCTCACCGCTTTTGCAGGAATTTTTTTTTTCAGGTGAACCTCTCTGCACGAATTTTTTTTACTACGTGTGAAAAAGTCACAATTGGACCTTCCTTCTGCATGAATTTTTTTATTTTTACCTTCTTCTTTGCATGAATTTTTTTTTTTTTTTTGCATTTTGCCTTGCATGAGTTTTTTTTTGGTTTTTTTCCCCACCTCACCCCCCCCCCCATCACTTTTCTAATGGTCCGTCCCTAAAGTGGGACCATACAGCGGACTTGACCATGGAACAGAAGTCGAAGAAACACCGGGTCGGAAAAATGGGTGCACACTGGCGAGACTGGGAACAAACATAAACATAGCAGGGTTGTTTATCATCGGAGTGGAGAGAAGCGCCTGATTTTGGCAATAGCTATCCATTCTGCTATGTCCTAAAGGAATGTCCCTGGCTGGAAAACGTGGCAGTTCGCCCCCAAGCAACGGGCTGAGCCTCCGTCTGTCCATCCCCTGCTTATCTTCATCGCTATAAACGTATTGATACGAGAGCCGATCGTAAACACTTCGGTTCAACAGCGAGGTGGACAACCAAATTGGTTTTTTAGCAACAAAATTGTTTATAGACATTTCCGACGATTTTTTGTCGTTACTATGTATTGCCTTGGGACGTCGGTGCTCAAAAAGAGGCTCTTCCGAGACAGCACGAGCAATCTTTACTTCACTGTGATTAGACCTTGGTGTTTCAGTCGCATCAGTCCTTGGATTCGGTTTGCGCTTCTTTCGCGTCGCATCACTTGACCTCTCTTGCTTCATTCTCCCAGAATTCTCTGCAAGCATTCTGTTGTCCTTCTGCGTGTCCAGTAGAGGCTCGGTATCTAAGCGAATACTGCGGTCATGCACAGAACGAACTTTCTTGCTCATTGTTTGCTGGTCAGGAATTTCTGGCGTCAGCAACAGTCTCACAGGGGCCTTTTTCTCATATTCACTCCCGTGGTCTTCAGATTGCAAAGTACGAGACGATTCACAAGATTTCCCATTATCCATATCTGGCATGCCATCAAGATTCTCATCCGTTGACCGGCTTACTGACGACAGAGATGTTTTTATCGCTATTGCAAAATTGCCCGCCATAGCATCACAACTTTCCCTGCGGCTTTGAGGAGGCTCGGATTCCATCTTTAAGCATTCGTTGACCTGTGTCCCTTGGTCCTGATTGCAGGAACTGCCAGTTTGTTTTGGTTCCTTTGAAAGCTTCACAGAAGTACTATCGGACAGGCCCTTATGCGATAATGATCTTGTAGATTCGGTGACGTCCCTTACTAATACAGGTACCTGATGATCCGTGATCATTTCCAACACCAGGGCAAGCGAGGAAGGTATTTCCTTCTTGTCTTTTCGCATCACTTCCGCTTGTGTTGAGTAGGACTCATTTGGCAAATGCTTTTCATTTTTCGCAAGCAATGCAAAGGTTGGATCCACGACAGTGTCAGACGATTCGCAAGATGGGTGCTTGGCCATAGGTTTCTTGGCGACTGAGGGCATTGCTACCATTGCTTCGAGGGAAGTTGGAAGTGATTTCATTGCTTCCTAGTAGTTGCATTCGGCCGATTCTGGGCCAAAAGGGTGTGGTCAATTTTTCGGGGACTGGACCGAGCTCGGTCAGAATTTTTGGGGTTTGGTCTTATGCATATTTAATTAGGTCTCAACTTGTTCGATTTTTGGTCGATGATTTTTTTGTCGATTTCGATTTTTTGTTTGGGATTTTCTATGAATAATTAATTAGTTATGGGGTGTCAAAATTGTATCTTTGTGGGGGTGGGGTCGGGGGTGTGGATGTCATAGGTAAATTGAAATTTGGTGTTAGGTTGGGGTAGCGATTGGTACGGCTTTGGAGCAATGGACAAATATTTGGGCGATCTTATCAGGAAGATTATCTCATATCCAGATGGCGATGATATTAACGAGATTGAGCTTCAAGTTGAATACCCAACAATGAAGAGTGATTATGATATTTTATTAAAATTTCATTGCAGACTTGATACTTTTCCTACATCATTATTAAAATTAAGATCAAAAATTCGATACTGGTGTGATATTGTTGGAGCAACTAAGTTAAGAGTTGGAGAAGGGGGTCAGGCAATAATATATCGTTGGTTGAAGATAATATATTTTTCCCAATCCACATGGATAACGCCTTGTTCTATAGATTGATAAATGAGATTTGTACTGATCTTATAAGGCACCAAGGATTAAATAATAGACATGATCTTCAAATTAGTGAGGTCAACATCTATCTAATAAATGAGGATAGATCAAATCATAAAGCTTCCTTCGATCATAATACATTCTATCAAGATTTGATCAGGTCAGCTTGGCATCCTACGAGAGCGATTGATTGGTGCTTCGACGAGGAACAAAAGAGCTATCTAGACTCATTCCTTGAATAACTATATTTATGGGGGTGGGATTGATTGTTAATCGTAAAGATTATTTTTGTAACACGCTTCATGTTACAAAAAATAATTTGGGTGTGGTAATGAATAATTAATTAGTTATGGTGTGTCAAAATTATATCTTTGTGGGGGGTGGGGAGGGGGGTGTGGGTGTCATGGGTAAATTGAAATTTGGGTTTGGGGTGGGGTAGCGATTGGTACGGATTTGGAGCAAATGAATTGGACAAAATATTTTATCGATGAGATGAATAAAATGAATGACATGTTTAGACATTGGATTTTATTTAGGAATTCTTCAACTATATATCACTATCAATGTGAGAAGAAGAATTCTATTAATGGATTACCGACTGATAATATTTTTATGGGTAATTTTTTTAAGTTTATGAAGTGTGAGGAATTACATAAAAAAATATTTCATGCAGATATTAAAGGAGACTTATTATATGAAGCTAATAGACGAATACATAAGCGGACTTTTTACAAAGATTTGTTTGAGGAATTGATGCCTATAGCATGGGATACAAGTAGGTTTTCAGATTGGTGTCTTGATTTTGAAGAGTCAAAGGATTTGAAAGAGCGTTGGGGGGATTGTTAATAGTAAAGAATATTTTGTAACACATATCATGTTACAAAATAATGTCTTTTGTAATATTGAAAAACTATTTTGGATGGTGTATCGATTGGTATGTTTGGAGAATGAGTGAAATGAATAATTTGATTAAATTCAAGAAACTTGATACTCGTGCAGTTATACCACAAAGGGCCACTAAAAATTCTATTGGTTTGGATTTAAGTTTCATAGATTCCAAATCTGTTGGTTCAGTTATATATTTAAATACAGGATTAGCAGTCCAACCACCTTCAGGATTCTTTTTCGAAATTCATGCTAGAAGTTCACTTCATAAGAAGGGTTGGATGCTTGTAAATTCAGTTGGTATAATAGATCCAGATTATAGGGGTGAATTGATTATAGCTATTTGTTCAATAGATTCTAATAACCATGATGCGCCAATACTGGGAACTCGCGTAGCACAATTAATACTTAGAAGATCATTTATTGAAGATATGAACATAGTTGAAGATGAATTATACAATAGTGAAAGACAAGGTGGATTTGGTAGTACTGATGATTGAATTTAAAAATTTAAAGTTTATTTTAGTTGAAATATTTATGTATAAATGTCTTGTATTCATGGTAGACGAAAATATCATTGCAAAGAATGTGGTGGTGCTGGTATTTGTTTACACGGTAGACGAAAAGATTATTGCAAAGAATGTGGTGGGTCTAGTATTTGTTTACATGGTAGACAAAAATATTATTGCAAAGAATGTGGTGGTTCTAGTGTTTGTTTACACGGTAGACAAAAATATAGGTGTAAAGAATGTGGTGGTGCTTGTATTTGTTTACATGGTAGACGAAAATATACTTGTAAAGAATGTGGTGGTTCTAGTATTTGTTCACATGGTAGACAAAAATATATTTGCAAAGAATGTGGTGGTGCTGGTATTTGTCCACATGGTAAACAAAAATGTAAAGAATGTAAACCATACTTATTTTGTATACATGGTAGGGTAAAAACTAATAATTTGAAGAATAGGTGTAACATATGTTTTGGTGAATATGTTTGTAAACATCAAAGTATAAGGAAATTTTGTGAAGAGTGTGGTCCACTAAATTTATAAGTTATCAAAGACATTTGTAACGCGCTTCACGTTACAAAAGTTAACTTAATCATTACACATAGACTACTATAACCTCTCTCTTATATTTGCTAGCCATCTTAATAGCTGACTTAGTACCTGGTGAGTAAATACGAGAAGGTAAGGCCAATACATGCGTTACACACTCCATGATAGCTCTATTACGAATTGGCCCAGCCGCTTTACCATAATAGTCCCATTGAGGTTCAAACTCCTTGAAGGGTATTTCGTTTTCAATGGCAAAATCTTTAGCCATGGAGTCAACCCCTTCTGCACCTCCAGATACAATGAATTCAATGTCTGAGAGATCCAGCTTCCATTTCTTAAGAGCTTTACTTATTTGTTTTTTCAAGAAGTCACTGTCAGAGAAGTATCTACTGCCAACGATTGCCAATGATGTCATGATTTACGAATGGGTATGATCTATGGATTGGGTATCTCAATTTTTATCTGAATACTATCCAAGCTATAGTTGCAACTCCAATGGTTAATGCTATCATGTTGGTTTCATGATTAGTAGTTGTTTCTTCTGGTGAAGATCCTTTGATTTCAGGTTGAGGATCAATCTTTAGTGTTGGTGTTGGTTGTTTAGCTTCTACAGCTGCATGTGGCAACTTGACTTTTGAAGATCCCAGATTATGGCTGATTCCAACAGTCTTAGTCTCCAGGTTTATATTTGTGTTAGCACCAAATTTCATCTCATCAGTGGCCTTCATAAGGTTGTTGTTATACCCAACCACACTCTCTGTATTTATGATCATGTTACTAGGCATCAACCATATTCCAGGAGCAATGGCTAAATCAAGCCTTAACTTAGCTTCTTGAGTGGCCAGTTGGTACCTTTGGATCGAACTTGAAATGTCATTCTCAATCACACTACTCTCAAACAGAGCCAAGAATTCTTGTTGAGTCTCGATTGCTCCACCACCAGTACCCACAATTGAATTTCTAGTGTTGACTTGCGCCCCCAATACACAGTAAACAAACGCCTCAGCAGATCGATTCAACCTTCCAAGTCCAGCTTTAGTGAGTCCATAACCACTGGTTGGTATGAACCAGGCATATTTGTAATCAGCAAAGTTATCATTACGAATGAATGAGATGAGGTCACCTTTTCCCTTCTTACCCCCATCATCAGCGAATTTACCACCTTCTCCAGGCCACTGATCAGCTTCTTCATCATAATTCCTTACCATATGGACATTTTGGTATCCTCCACCTACTCCATGGTATCCAGCACCATAATCAAGGAATATATCACCCAAACCCCCGTTTCTCCCACCTTTCCATCTGAAATCAGAATTAGTATCAATCCCAAATTCAGCGCACAATCTTTGATAAGCAACTTTAATGTAAGGGTTGTTGTTTATTACAAATGGTTGTTCATCAGGCAGTGGAAGACTCAATTCATACAATATTCGTCTTATGGTGAAGTATACATGAAACTTAATGAAGCTACTCACGACTTTGGGGTAGTTGAGACTTTCAAAAGGACTTATTCCACAACCAGAGGTCGCACACCACACTGCAAAGTTCAGCTGTTGAGGCCAATAATTCATGTCGGGAGCATTCAGCCACTTTCGACTTTGTTTACCAAACTTGAAAGTCACAACTTGGGAGGTAAATATGTTACGCATCTTAGCGGTGAATTTTTTGGTATTGGACACGTATATATCCAATGATGTCAGCATGTTTGTGGTATTACTTGTGAAGTCATCAAAGTGAATGGCAGGTATTGGGTAAGAGCGATTGGTCATAGTCAAAGTCTTTGGGAATGAGCTCAATTCATCATCATTCAATCCTAAATCTATCAATAGCAGTCTTTTCAAACGGGGTGATAGGTCATCAGTCCATGTCTTGCCAGTGGGATCATCATAAGACATGATTGTTGTTGCATTAACTTTCCACTTAATGTAACCTCCATATTGATCGGACACAAATACGAATCGTTTACGGTCAGCCTTTGGATACTTATTTCTGAAGTCATTGACTAAGTCCATCTTCTATCCAGAATTTGGGTAGAAGGGTTCAAACTTTTAAGCTAGTATTTGTTTTGTTCATAAATTATAGTTATTGTTCTCCTTTTAGTTCTTTGAGTATTTCTTTGCGTACTCTCTGCCTCAATACCACTAGGTCCTCTCCATTCATATTTTTTTGAGCTTTAGACCTTATTTCAGCCTTGAGCTTTTCAAAGTTCTTAAGTTCTTCTATAATCAATGAGAACTGTTCATCAGAGATCTTATTGTCACGAAGGGCTTTGGAAACCAGGTCTTCAATGGTGTTTATTTTGGATTTGGCCAGTGTGATGGTGTTTTGATGCTTCACAGCTTTCTTGGACAGATTCTTGGATATTTGTTGACACGCTATGGATGCACACACAAATACACCACTTACTACACCTAATGGCACAGATGCGATGATTCCGACTCCACTAAGAGATGTTCCCAATCCACCAGCTGCCAAAACGCAAGACAATATACCACAGGTCGAGCTTGCATTCATTAGTACACCCTTGGATCGGTTATATTTTTTGAGTACTGTTTCATAGTGGCTTAATTCAGACTTTAGCTTATTCAAAGCATCACAACATTGTTGAAGCCTGAATGATGGTCCATCAGTGGGGGTTGGAGGAGGTGCAGGAGGTGCAGTAGCCTCTAAGTTGGGATATATTGTTTTATATTCAGTCATTTTGGAATGAAAATCACTTACTTTTAAGATGTTATCTAAATCTTAAACTGAAAGTTATGGGAGAACTCTTCAGATCAAGTTTCTTCCATCCAATGTCGAGGATGCTTAAGTCGAAGTGGTTTATGGGGCTCTTATGTTTCTGAGCTGGAATGGCTGGATAATCCTGTGATGGTATGTTGGCAAGGAGGTGTGAGGGTGAGAGTTTCACAGGTTCTCCAGATTGAGTGTTATTCATATATGACGACTTATTGTCCACTATACTACACATAAGTCTCAGTGGCTCCTTAATCTGTATATTTATGGGGTACAACTTTCCAGGAGTTATGGTTTCAGGCACCCCAAGACCAACTTGTAGCCCTCTTGTAAGTTTAATGTTGAAGCTCTTATTGGAATACAGGTAATCAACAGTGTCAGTCTCAATGATCGATAGCTTAGCATTATCCGTATCATTCAGAAATATTGCGTGTATATCACGTAGAGAGTATGTACCGGGTTGAATTATTATGATGGGCCGATTATCCTCCTTGAGAAAGCCCTGTCGATCTTTGAAGTTCACCAATCGTTTGGGTATAATACAGTCAAGGAGTTGTATCTCCCGAACCTTTTCCAGTGGGGGATCCAAATACACCCTAGTTTCAGACTCATACATAGTAATGCTCAACATTTTGTTTGATTACTCCTTATTCACCTTTAAATTTCTATAATCAGCATCTGATAGGAATCGAGTTTTGATGATGCCACAGCTGGAACATTTACACTTCATCATCGGCCTTCCTTTGGATGTTTTGGTAAAGGTTTCACTACCAGGCACAGAATCAGTCAGCTTTTTCTCTTTGACACAGTAGGTCTTCATTTGATTCATTTACGTTTCCTTTTTAACTCTTCTATGAAGTAAAGCACAATCGCCATTATTAACAGCCAAGCATGTTTCCCTAGGAATGAGATGACCTCTCCAGCAGTCTTGAATATAAAGCTTACAATAGCGCCCACCATCCCAGGCAATAATTCACCAAGTTTCTTCCCAAGGGTTTTTAGCCCATCACCAACGCCTTTACCCAATCTCGAGAGCCCTTTGGAGAGGTTGGAGACTATAACACCAATGACCACTCCAACTGCACTCATTACAGCAAAGACTGTGAATCCATATTTCTTGAATATAGCCTTCACACGATCCCGTAATGACATTCGTTCTTGTATCTTTTCATTCTCACCTTCCAGGTTAGCTATCTCCTCCTCCTGCTCACCAATTTCCCTCTCCAGAGTCTCTATTTGGCTACTTTCTTCTGGTGTCTTCAGCGGCTTGTCCCTATGGAATTTTAGCTTATCCTTGAGTTTAGTAACCAAACCTTTTTTCTTAGTTATCTCATCATTATTAGCTTCTATAACCTCTGGGGCTCTTGGGCCTAGACTTTCTTTCAACCCTTTCCGCAGATCTTCAGTGAATTCACCATTGGGTAATAAAATGTATTCGCGAGCGTTTGCCCTCTTCAATTTCAAAAATACTTTCTCTATTCGTCCACTAATTGATCTGCCAACACCTTTGATGAACTCAGAAGTCTTGGCATATGGGAAAAATCTTTTGATTTCTTCTTCAGCATCATCTTGATCTCTCATCTTGGTATCTATCAAGGGCTGAGTTTCACCACCACCAAATGATGTTTCCTCCTCTTCATAAGGGTCAATTGGACGAGTGGTTGATGTCTTTGTGATTGGGCTCAAATAAAGTGTATCATCGCCATCATCATCATGACCTCCATCATCATCACCTGGCTCATTTAGTGTAGTCGGATCTAAATAAGGATCATAAGCAGTTGCCATATTTGAAGTTGAATATGGGAACTTTCTAAATTGATTCAAAAGTCTCGTATATTCATGTCGTTTGGGTCCCATATTTCATCGCGGAAACCAGTCTTTGAATTACAGTCTGGGATCTTTCTAATTATAAGCAGTGATAAGAGACGCTGTTTGAGTTCACTCTTAGCAATGGCTATGGGATTGAAATCAAATGGCCAGTCTATGACTGGTTTATTACCCATCTTCAACTGTTCAGCTCTAAATCCTACCAAACGAATATATTCATGGGGAGTCATTGTGTTATCTGTTATTTTGTCAGTCATTATATCCACTTGCTGGCAATATATACCAAGGCTAACATACCACCAGAAACATAAACCATTTCTCCAGTCTTCTGATCTGAATTGGGCCTATAATAGTCTGAGAATTTGGGGGGATTGCCAATTTGATTGTATAATCTCAGCGCTTCATCCGTCTTTGATATGTTCTCAGAGGCTTGATTCTCATCACCCTTCCTACGATTAATAAAGTCAATAGATGCCATTCGTTTCTTTTGGTCAGCAGCATAATCTTTTTGGAACTTCTCCATTGCCTAGTCATGCCTCTCCCTTTCAAGTTGGAGTTCAGCTGGAGATGAGCCGCTAATGACCTTTGCTAAATAATTTCCACCAATGAAGGCTGTTGCTTGGAGGACTGCCCCTCCAATCATGATTACTAGAGTCGCCATTTATCCACTTGTTGTTTTATTCTTAAACAATTTCGGCGCATGCGTAGTGATATAAAATCAAGACTTTTTCAGGCCAAATTTCTTGTCATCATTGCTTGTTATTCTTATTGAAAAGTTTCAAGAATGGATACAATATTGCGATGGTTGACAGCATTCCAAGCGTAAAAGATGTTAATGGGTGTGGTGATAATGTAGGTCTTTCGTCATTATTTAGGAGTTTATTTTCTCTCATCTTTCTTTGAATTGCTATACGCTGTAAAACACCATCTTCTAACTTAGGCTCATTTTCCAAATACTTATCTCGGTAACCGCTTTTGTAATACCATTCAAATAGATCTTCGTTACTTGGTATATCCACAAATTTCATTACCATTTCATCTTTATTAACATCTGATTCAAAACTACGTAATGTATCAATGTATGATTCTCTGATATGCATCATTAGTGCACCATTATAAGACTGTTGAGCAAGTCTAAGCAACTCATTCAAACTTCCCATATTCAAACGCTTGTGGGTAGTATCTTCTGATCCTCTAAATAGGTTTTGACATACATGCTTATACTCAACACAAGAACCCATTTACCATAGTTCATGATACTGGTCGATGGGTCACCGGTGAATGTCTCCCGAAGAGCCTTTTTGGCCAGCCAGCCCATCCCAGTCGACAATCCAACGAGCACTGCAGAGCCAGTAACTGTCTTTACGAGCTTATTCTCAGCCATTTGTGAATTACATCCATCTACTTTTTAAGCTATTTTCTTCTTCGTTTACGGGCTGACTTTCTATGACTCTGGGCTGTGGTGGATTGAATGGTGTTGGTACATGCAAATCAGCTATTCTATCTCTATAGTTTGTGAATAAAGCATAGGCGGCGAGGCCAATTGCACCTATAGTCATAATAATAGTTTGGGATGACATATATTTTGGTATCCAATCACCCCTTCCACCAACAGAACCACCCTTCTCATCTTCCTTTTCACTCTCTTCCCTTTCCTTCTTTTCCCTCTCTTCCTTTTCCCTTTCCTCCTCACGTTTCAAAGCTTCTCTAGCCCTCTTATTCTTTTCTGATAACGTTTTACCAGCCTGTACTCTCTTGGGGTCTTTGAGCTTTGTTTTGACAGAAGGCTCTCTAGTGATTTGCTCAGTAGTTTGGTTTTCTTCAGACATGTTATGAACTTATATAATCTAAACTTTAAGTCTCCTAGTAAGAGGTATACTAGGAAACTTCAAATATTAAAATTAATTGTGTTCTAGAACTATTTCATCCGGCTGATCTTCATTCTCATCATCACTATCTTCAAAAGTAACATCTTTGAAATCGCTTTCATCATCTTCTTTTAGTTTTGGTGGTGGTTTCACTTCAGGAATAGGTTTGGTAAATCTAACAGACTTTATTAGAAGCCCATAATCAAACATAGCAATATAGTTGCTAGTTGTGGAGAAAAATACACTTTCTAACTTCAACGAAATTTGTACACATGACTTATTATTATGATTAAAGTTATCCCAATCAATTATATAGTCACGATAGGTTTGATTTCTTTTTCTACCCATAAATGATGAATGCAACTTAAACTTATCACCATATCCACTGCTATTAAATCTAGGATACATTGTTAATGGCTTCTCATATTTAGATTTTGGCTTTGACTTTGGCTTTGAATATATGGGTTTCACCAAATCTATTGATTTTCCTTCTTTCATTAATCTCAACTTTGGCTTACTATTTGATAAATCAGGCATATTTTTCTTGGTATGTTCATCATTATAGAATTTCTTAATGTATTCAGCTGTTTTATCCATGATCAAATCAGTCCTTCTAATGGTTTCCTCCTCGTCTTTAGTTGGTTGATATTGAGTATAGAATGATGTCATTGGATAGTTCACTTGTAAACCTTTGAGTGTTTCTTTACTATTAAGATCATAATTAATTCCTAGTACGTTCTGATCTGCCAATTGGAATGAAAGAGTCTTCTTAACTCCACCTTCAATCACAAATTAAGTAAGTAAGTAAGTAACGGCTTTATTTAACGAGGGTAGTACATAATAGTACAAAAGTACTAACAAACTTGTAGCCCTCACGAAATACAGATTAAAATTTATAAACACCTAAAAACCGACTAAATACGTAATAATACAGACCTAAAAAGTATATAAAAGCTAATGCATTGCAAATCACGGACAAAAATGTACTAAAAATTTTTGTTCATCTAATAACAACTTTTCAAATTTCTTTCTAAACAAGCTAGCCGATGCCTGCCTTCTTAAATTTAATGATAAACTATTCCAAAGTTGAGCCACTGTAACAGAGAACATTTTGCCACCCTCAGTTTTCCTGTTAACCTTAGGACAAATCAAGTTTAAATTTGCATGTCTGGTATTTCTAGCATGCATTTGGCTATTCAATTTTAACGCTTCAAAAATATATGATGGAACTTCACCATTTACACGTTTATAAGTCAAACTACATTTATTCACTTTAATTTCTTCATAGAAAGGAAGCCATCCCAACTTATTAAAAAGTTCAACTGACGGTGATAGTCTTGAGGAATCTAAAATCACCCTTGCAGCCCTTTTTTGCAGTTGTAATACCCTAGTTTGATTTGCTTTACTACAAATAGACCATGTAATAGATCCATACATCATAACAGGCTTAATAATAGCGTTATAGTATAATTGCCTTTGATTAACTGACAAACAGTTTCTGATCCTCTTTAGTATTCCAATACGTTTCGCAAGCTTTCCACAAATGTAATCAATATGTTCATTAAAACTAAGTTTATCATCGACAACTAAACCAAGTAACTTTGTACTTGAAACTCGCTTAATGTCTTGCGGTACTGGTGGACTCAGTTCACCAATCATAGAAGCCAGACGTTTCCCAGTAATTAGTAGAAACTTTGTCTTTTTTTCATTCAGTGGCATCTTATTACCAGCAGCCCAATCTTGAACATTGACAACAGATTCCTCCAAGGATTTTATTAGCTGATGTAGTTCTTTATAATCAGCTGACTTCGATATAGTAGTATCGTCTGCATACAAATCCAGCTCAGCATTACCAATGTGCAAGGGAAGGTCATTTATGAAGATTATAAAAAATAGAGGCCCCAATATGGACCCTTGTGGAATCCCATGGCAGATTTCTCTCATAGTTGATCGTGCTCCAGACAACTGACTGTTTCCTTTGATGCAGATATGACTTTGTCCAAGCAATAGCATTTTCATCAAAGCCATAGATGTTCAGCTTTAATAAAAGCAGAGAATGATCAAGCATGTCAAAAGCTTTTTGATAGTCTACCGTTACCATGCCAGTTACACGATTGTTATCCAGTTCAAACAGCAACTGATCAATGATCTTTATAAGTGCTGTTTCAGTGCTGTGATGACATCGAAAACCAGATTGTTTACTATACAACAAGCTATTCCGACTCATGTATGTGTAGACGTGTTTATGTACGTGCTTCTCAATAATTTTGGACATAACAGGTAACACAGAAATTGGACGAAAATTTTTTACATCGTCACGTTCACCATCTTTAAAGATTGGAGTGACTTTGGCTATCTTCCATCTGCTTGGGAAAATACCAGATGACAGGGACAAATTTATAATTTTTGTGATAGAAGGAGCTAAAGCTGGAGCAGCTATCTTTAGTATTTTAGCGCCAATGTTATCGATGCCAGTAGATTTATTAGCTTGAATATCTTTTAGGATACCTAAGACATGTTTTGTTGTCATGGGTGGAATCGTAAACTTCACATCTTTGTCTATTCTTGAAGCAACAAAGGTTCTTAGTTTCGAGAGATCGTAGCAAACATCAGGAAGTAGTGATCTCAAACGATCTGCAACGGTTGTAAAATGTTCATTTAGAAATTCTGCAATTTCTTGTTTATCCTCAATAAAACCATTATCTGTTTTAAGACGCATGATTGATTCTTGTCTTTTTCCAGTTCCCTCTAGGCGTTTTATTGTTCTCCAAATCCCCTTGGTGTTGCCTTTATCTTTTTCAAATGCAGTCTTGTAAAACTTTCGTTTAGCATATTTAAGTTTGTTAACAGCTTTATCACAAAGACACTTGATATGAAACCAGAACCTCTTTTGATGGGATCTTCCATAACAATACAGTTCCAGTCAAAATCAGTCTCATCAATTGGTACAAATCGATTTGGCATTGAGGATTGTGACATGTTGTTTGACTTTCTGTTGCGTATACCCATTCCTGGCATGGCCAACTTGATTTTTAAATTTTTTTGTTTTACCGAACAGTGTCAACTCCAACTTGATATGTATCATCAAATGTAATAGCAGGAGGGGGATCTCTTAGTTTGAAATGCTTAATGGTGGTAATAGCTATTATTAGTAATGTAGCAACCACTCCACCCTTTACTACTATTGAACCAGAAACTTCTGATAGCCATTGCTTAACCAATTGGTTGTTCATCCAATCATTTACTAGACCTTCTGGTTCATCTATTCCACCATAACTACTAAGACACCAATTAACTAATTTAGCCAATAGATGTAAAGGAGGATCTATTAGTCCGTCAGCCATATTCTTACCCGACACCCTCTTATACCTCTTGTAGTACTTTTCAACATCCTTTTCTGATAATTTATGTATATCGGACAGGGTCATTTGCATACCAATATACTCCTTGGTAGAGCCTAGACAAGCTAGTATTGAGAGTTCTTCTCTTTTGGATTTCAAATCATCACTAGTGGTTGTTGTTGATTGATGATCATTTACAACAGTTTCACCATTCATGACTGATATCTTCGGGAGTTGTCATGATTATACCGTAATAGCCGGTATCTCTAAATAATTTTGGAATGGATGTCTAAGGGAAAAGCATAGCCTAGCATACTTTTCATTCATAAGATGCTTCTTGTATTTTTTACAAGTTTCGGCATCCAGGTCTCCGCCATATTCCTCGAAAAGCATCTTCATCGCCGTTTGTGATGGATTATGAAATGAAACCACACAAGCTACATTTTCACGGAATGGTTTGGCTATAGATGTCAGTTGCTGAGTGAGAACCCACACTGATATCCCTATATGCCTCCCAGAGAACGCTAAATCGATGAATTTGTTGGATCTATTCTTCAGATCCTTTGAAACGGCACAATCATCCAGTATTATGAGTGCATTCATATCTGAGAAGAATGATGAGCAATCCATTAACAAATTGTTGATTTCGTCATGATCACTCGCAT
>OX453276.1:4166700-4204200 GCA_949710005.1 Ricordea florida | reverse complement strand
TGACCTCAAAGGAGAGTGGTGAAGTTGCCAATGCCTTTCAAAGGGTTTATTCCCGTAAGTTGAAGTGGCCACAAACATTAATGGTGGATCCAGGAACAGAATTCAAGGGTGGTGTAACAACTCTTATGAATAAGCATCAAGTCACAATCCAGCGGAGTGAAGCTGGTAATCATAGAGCTCAGGCTTTTGTGGAAAGAGCCAATAGGACTCTCGGTGAGAAGTTATTCAGCCATCAATACGCTCAAGAGATGCTTAGTGATACCAGATCCACAGTTTGGGTGAATAGATTGCCTGACATCATGAAGACCCTCAATAGTGAGACCACCCGTATTACTGGTAAAGAGCCTGAGGAAGCTTTGAAAATGGAGTCAATTGATACTAAAACTCCAGACTATAAGCGACCTGTGGGATTGGATGAGAAGAGATTACCTCCAGATGTTCAAGTCAGATATCTATATGCCCCTGGTGAAGATGAAGGTGGGGGCAAACGACGGGCTACTGATCCCATATGGAGCCTTGAGGTCTATGATTTAGCCCGAACCATAATCGAGCCGGGTCAACCAGTCTTGTATTATTTGAGTGGGGGTCCAAAACGAGGATTCGTTCGTGAGGAGCTTTAATTTGTACCCCAAGACACTAAATCACCACCTTCTAGCGTTCTGAAGTGACCATGTGCATAAGTATTTATCCCATCTTCCATTATCACACGTTTATCGTCCTCGCGTGATAATGCAATCATTAATTGTTTCAGTATAGATTTCATGCTTATGACTCCTTATGGTATTCATCTTCCTTCTCTGGAATTGGCCACTGAAAAGACAAGTCTTGTAATCCTGGAAACTTATACTCTTACTCACCACTGCTTTGTTTACACCCTTACACTTCTTGACTTCTTTCTGTTTATCCGTCTTGAAGGCATACAGTTTAGCCCTTAGACCCACAAATTCCGTTATCTGCTCGCCACCAGCTTCATCCTTGAACATCCCTCCAACCTTCTTATTCACTCCGGTTTCAATTCCGGATGGATGGTCCTTGGGATAATTGCTGGTGTCGAATTTATCTCTCACATCTGGGCTTATGTCATTGTAAAAGTCCTTAGTCTGTATCTCATAGGCTAAGGAATCTGTATCTGTGAATAACAACTTGGCATCATCTCCATACTTTGGCTTTATGTAATTGTAATGAAAGTCATACATGGTTATCTTACTTATGTCCAGAATAGACAGTCCTAAGTAAATGGGCTTATCGAAAAGAAGTTTAGTTCTCTTCATATGGAAAGCAATCAATTCCTCACAGAATATATTCCTATGATGGAAGTTTGGCTTCACAATCAACTTACGTGCTTTCTTCTCATTAGTGACCAACTGAATATCCACCCTCTTCCTAATATTCTCCATAGTCTTACCAAACACCGAGTTGTTCATCAATTTGAAGAAATCTTTTTCAAAGTCATTCTCAGCCTTAGCTCTAAGACTATTGTTCAAGTCAATGTAGGACCTTAACCACTCCGATTCTTCGAATTTGATCCCTCTGTGTACCTTGATTAACTTCAATCCTAAAGACAAATACTGTTTCAGTGCTTCATGATGTAGTATATACTTCTTCTTGTCCCTCAAATTAGGAATTAACTTAACAACACCTTCCACATCCAATCTCTCTGGGGCTAATGGATAGTCATTGTGTAGATCATGTAGCTCTAGTGGGTATTCCAAATCCACCTCCAATATGCATGGATGGTCTCTCCAATCTGTCAATTCATGATCATCCATCCACTCAAAACCATGAGTTGGTAAAGCCTTGGTCATTGCATAGCCATAGAGCCCATTAGCATCTAAATATGTGATGTACTTTGTAGGCAATTCTGGATCATATTCCTTCATATATGGATTGTTGGCTTTACCATGCCTAGTGGAGATCATTGAGATACCACCTCTGATTCCATTCTCGATCATAATTAGCATATCTGGATCTCTCAATAGCTCCAATTCCACCTTGGTTATCTTCAATGTGGCATCCCAAGCCAATCCAGGTGCAGTAAAATGCCATGCAGGATCCAACCCATAATTTCTCATACAGACACCTCTGAAGTTCTCAAAGACATCAGCCAATAGGATTACATCTGTTTTGAGATATAAATCATGGTAATCCCTAAAGTTTCTCATACCAAAGGTATCCCACACGTTTCCAGCATGTTGATAATCCTCATCTGATATATCAACATCATAGAGTTTCGAATAGAATTCATCCTTAGGTGGTAGATTAGACACTTGTAACTTATCAAACCCATCAAACCAATCATATGGAAATACACCCTTTCTAGCCAATAGGTCAAAGTTTCCCCCTTCATAGTACCTCGAGAGATTTTCCAGAGACTCTCTTGGTAAGTTGTCAACCAAACCGGCCAAACCACTTGCCATGAACCTAAAACTGTCTATAAATCTAATGGAGCGTTTAATCTGAACCTCCTTCCCCTCCTCCTCATCCCCTTCTACCTCCTTCTTGAACTTTTCAACCACAATCTCTTTTGTGAATGAGATGTACTTTTCATCATTGAGTGGGATACAATCTATCTTACCCTCTGGTACTCCCATCTTCTTGATAAACAAGTGACTGTCATATCCAGACAAATTGTGGAATATGACTGGAAAGAACTTAGGGGTGCTGAATTCCAGGTTACATTTTCTGTGGGCTGGCCCTCTGTACCTACCTGTAAGATGACAGTGATCGATCACCTTATCATTTCCCAATTCACCCTCACAAATATGGCAATGAGTAGCCTTTCTATACTGCCTATGATCACTATTCTTCATTACAAGATTCTTTTCAGACTTGAATTGACTATAGATCTTTTTGATGTCCTCCTCCAAGCTTTCCTGGAACATTTGTGGTATGTCATCATCAGATGAGTTGGCTGTACGCATCACTAACTTGGGCTCAAAGACCTCATCATCAAAACACTTGATAAGGTAACAGAAACCTGATGGCTTGTGCTTCTGATACTGATTCGTGAAGCTATCCCTGTCATCCGGTGAACAAGTGTCCATCTTCTCCGTAAAACACTCGAAATCCGCATAGATCACAAATGGTACTTGCATCTTTCTTCTGTGGTTCTTGAAAGTAATGTACTTTGGACTACCATCCTCATTCATAGGCATCTGTACTTTCACTGCTTCATTGTTTAGGCAATATTCCATATGCGTTTCCAACGACTTTTCAGAATTGAATGAGTTTAGGCAGTTATCACAATAGAAACGGGCATGCTCGTTCTTATTATAATCGACAAGTCTTGACATATTCTTGATCCAACAGTAGTGATTTGTCTCATCGTTTGATATTAAGAGTAGATTTATCTTTGACACCCCTGACTTTTTACTACGCCTGATTAGGGTTGGCCCACCATTCTCATAGCCAAGGATGTTGATCCCATATGGGTTCTGCCTTTCGAATTTATCTATATGATTTATACCAAGTGCTGCCACTGGAAACTCTATTCCTGACCAATCGAGCTTCTCTGAATTCTCCCTCATCTCCTTATTAAGTCTCTCAGGATGATTCTCCCTTTGGGAACACAGCAGATGTCACTGCCCATTTGAAGCACTCCTGGTCTTCTTCATTCTTAACATTAATAATTGCCTTCTTAGCAGCCAATTTAGGTGGTAATTTAATATATGAAGTTCCAGAAAAAGATTGAAATGGGTTTATGTGAATACGAAAATCTATAACATGGTCAAATACCCATTCAGATCCCTCATTCTCAAATTTCCCCACCAATTCAATCATTCTAGCTTTGATATTATCAAACATAGTAAATGTATCTGTTGAAGCTGTTACTATCTCCATCTTTGAATGAAAATGACCTTCACTATGCTCAATAACACGATTATCCTGTTTATTCCTCCTCATGAAGCTGCATGAAAAAATACACTTCAACTTGAATGGCTTCTTCTGCTTACGTATCAAAACATAGAATTGTGATCTAGCCTTGTTAAGGAATGAAGTTGGATCATAGCCACTTCTACCCTTTATTATATAGGTCTTCAAAAAGCCTTTCAGAGCCGTTTCATGTCTTTCAGGGATAAAGTAGTCAGGTTTCTCTTTGAGACTATCAGTTACCTTTTTCTTAAGGTTTCTTAATCTCTTAGTAATGGCCGTCTTATTTGGTTCTCTAACATTAGATCCTATCCAATCTATGGTCTTATTAATTTCATTCTTGGCTAAATCAATGGCCGTTCTATGTGAGGCGCGGGCGGGCTTTGTTCTTGTAGGTCTAATTGGACCAGAAATCGGGAACTTAGCTTCAGATACTCGTGGAGATCCAACAACATTAATGAGTTCCGATTTACGCATCTTGCCATAGCCTTTTATACCAATCTTCTTAGCTATGGTTCTCAATACATTCACTGTCAAGTTCTCAGGTTGAACATCTGATAACGCTTCGAGCAATTCAGCCTTTCTGAATCCACCAACCTTTACACCAGCTTTTTTAGCTATTGACCTCAACTCTTTCACTGGTAAGTTCTCCATAGCATCATTGGATTAACAATTTATAATCCTTAAAACAATCACTATGCTATTTAACACCTTATTTAATTTTTATACTTTTGTAACACGATCCATGTTACAAAAGGAATTCCTCGCGATTATCAATCAATCCCCCAACGCTCTTTCAACTCCTGTAACTATTCCACATCAATACACCAATTCAGAAGCCTAGTTAGATCCCATGTTATAGGCATTAAATCTTCCCATAAATCATTATAGAAACTACGCTTGTGTATTCGCCTCCAAGCCTCCCGTAATAGCTCCTCTTGAATTCCTCCATAGAATTTTTCCTTATGTAATATCTTGTATTTATATGTATGAATAGTAAATTCAAAATAATCAATATCAACATTATCAACAAAATATTTTAACTCATAAGGATAATCATCATTATAAATCAATTGTAAATCTAAATTATGCTGATCATTAGCATAATCCACTACTTCTACAGCAATATAATAATCCATTGAAACTCCATCTATCCCAAATTCATTATTATAGTAAAAACCATAAGGATAACTGAAACCCTCGATTTTATATTCCAAACTAATCTCATAAATAAAAGCACGATTTTTTGAAAGATTGTATAACAGATCTTTCTTGATTGATTTTATAAAATCATAGACTCTTAAATTTTTAGTATTTTTGTAAAACAACTCGATATGAAGAATTTCGTTTCCATAAAACTTCATCATAGTCATTTCTCAAATCCGTAACAATCGCTATACCACCCCAAAATAATTTTTCAATATTTGACACCCCCTCACACTCCCACTCCTCCCCTCCCTTCACACACCCCCGACCCCACCCCCACAAAGATACAATTTTGACACCCCATAACTAATTAATTATTCATAGAAAATCCCAAACAAAAAATCGAAATCGACAAAAAAATCATCGACCAAAAATCGAACAAGTTGAGACCTAATTAAATATGCATAAGACCACACCCCAAAAATTCTAACCGAGCTCGGTCCAGTCCCCGAAAAAAATTGACCACACCCTTTTGGCCCAGAATCGGCCGAATGCAACTACTTTCCTTAACAGGTAGCGCGTTCCAAATTGGGTCTTTTTCTGGAAGCTCTATTGTCATAGTTCCTTTACTTGGAAGGGGTAGTGTCTTAGTTTCTTCAGTAGATGGTACTGCTACCGTTGGCTCATTCGCAGCTTCTTGGCTGCAAGCATCTGAAGAAGTGGACGGACAAAACGCTATTACGTACTTCAGTGACGATAGCATTTCTTCTTCTTCTGCTGCTTTGGTGGGTACTTTTGCGAAACCTTCTCGAGTTTTGGACTCGTTAACTTGACGTGCCACTGTCCCTGACTGTCGAGGTGAACAAACCTCTGTCTCTGACTCTTTGGATAATGAACTCGGCCTGCCTGCGACTTTGTTTGCTTTCTCTGCTTCTCTTAACTGACTGACCACATGATCTAACGGACTTGACTCCGTACCATCTCTTTTGACAGTCTCCTTTGACATTTCAACCTCCCTTCCTTCCAGTCGCAGCCCTAGCGTTGATGGTGTACAATCAGTGCTTGGCTGAGCAGCTTCCACGAACAAGTCCAGTCCATTTGATGTGTGATCCTCTATCCCATCACTGGAACACTTTTCGTTCCGGACCATTGTAGTTGAGCCTTCGTTCCCTCTAGCTTCCAGCGCGGCCTTTGTTTTACAACCTTGCGCACTACTACGACCAATTTGTTGCTGGAAACAGATGGAGGACCCATTGCTTTCAGCTACTTGTTGCTGCTGCTGTTGCTTTGCCATCCTATAGTATAGTCCTTTCTCTGAGATTCCATCTTTCACTAAACTCTTTTTCAGCTTATCGAGGTTGATATTTCGAATGCCGCAATATGCGTTCTTCAAGGTGTTTAAACGGTTGACATATTTCTTGTGAGAGGTAGGTGTGAACGTCACTTCAGGGTTATGAGTACATAAATGTGCATTGGCGGTATCCACTGAGTGATACTGTGGCAAAAAGGAATCCTGACTGTTACTGTTCGTTATGCTATTTGGAGTATCGCTTTCACTGTAAACTGGCCTAGAATCATCAGTAACGTCCATGACATCATCGTCGCCATCAAACTCATACGGATCATATTCGTCCATCACCGTGAATTTTCGAGTCGCCTTCGGAGAACGGGAATGGCCGAAGACTTTATGATAAGTCCGAACGTAAGTGGAAGGAACCTTTGTTTTTTTCTCCGGAGGACTATTTGAAAACGTGTGAGATGTGGAAGTGCTACAGTAAGAGGTAACTTCTGATGCAACTTGCTTGCTGTGCGAAACAGAGTCATCTTGTATTGGAGGTGTGTGGGATCATTTTCTGTCATGGATAACTGTGCCATTGAGGACTAAACCTTTAGGGAACTCGTGTGGTCTTAGATCGATTCCCAAGCTATCTGCGACTGAATTTGCTTTGTGTTGGTTAATTAAGGCAGTGGGTTCAGTGTTGTAATTTACGATTTCCTCTTGATCCTTCTCGTGGGGATTTCTCGCAAGTGAAATACCTCTCTCAGTTCTCCAAGAAAAAGGTCCCTCCAGATCCGACCTATCACTGGATTGTCGGACAGGTGAACCATCAATCGCAAGCTCAAGTCTTTCGGTTAAATCCCTCTCTTCATTTTGCTCTTCGGTAGCAATGCCGTCGTTAGGCAGCTCATACATTTCCGTATCTACAGCAGACAATTGGTCACAGGATTCAGAAACGATGGGATGCACTAGTTCCTCGCGTGCAGACGGTCTTGCCAATGAAACACTCTTGCGCGCGGCTTCGTTCTCATCGTGCCTTTGCTCATAATAATTAGAGCCGTGCGTGTGTGTGACTTTAGGAGTTGTTTTGTACTGCTGCATGCCTATCGGATCAATGGAATTTGCCTCTTCTTGACTATAGTTCCTTGTACTTTTAAGGAAACTACAATATTCGCCTTCGTTGTCGGGCACCGCTAATAACTCAGCGTCATATGCACGGTTTTCAAGACACTCACATTTTTTCTTACCACAATGGTGATCCGTATTGTGGACGAAGCCATTAGAATGGGCCTCAGAAAAATTAAAAGGGGGAGCCGGTATCACGAGGAAGTCATTTACAACAATAGGACAAGGAGAGGACTCGGCAATTTCCATGTCGACCTCCGATAAGTTGTCGACCAGTTCTGTATTTTTGTCTGCCTCAAAAATTTGCTTCGGAAAGGTTGCCTCTCCATGGGAAACCTGCGTATCCAGGATCTTCTTTAGATCCTCTGTGCGAGAACCAACATTGAACAACGACTTCGCAGCAAAACAAGAGCTGTCTTTCGTAGGTAAAATGTATGAACGGAACGTTGTCTCTTTGGGCAAAGGCAATGTCTTTTTTGCCCTCTCACATAACACATTGGTCTCTTTTGTTACTTGCCAGGCGGTTTCCGCTGAGCTTGTTGGTGAATCGGATAAGAAAGAAAGATTAATTGAGCTTCTTGAGAATGGCGATTTTTCAGGTGAGTCAGACAAGAAAGGAATTCTTTGTGAGTCAGAGTAGAAAAACCAGGAGTAGGAGAATCGGTCCAACTATACGCGTGACTACCTTTTGCGTTACTTGTGAAACTTGGGATCCTTGGTGGCGTTACTGGGGATTCCCATTCCGCGACCGACCGGAACTCACCAGTCGCGTGACTGGAAATAGAATGAGACTGCGAGGAGTTTGACACAATTCTATTAGTTGCCACGCATGATGATCTTTCGTTTGTATGCGAAGCCTTTTCAACTAACAAGTTTCCTCGGGCTTTCCGTTTTTCGCCACTGGCCATGTTAGACTCAAGCACCTCGCTTGTTGAATCGCTGCAAATCTGTGCAAATGAGGGGACAGTGTTACATTTTCGTCGAAAGATTTTTTCGCTGGTTGAGCCCTGGCTGCTATCAAGTCCATCTGTACTGGTGCTTCTTGATGCCCTCTGGTGCGAGCTCACGGTGGCCTCTTTCCTAGGACTGTAAGAAAAAGACAACGACCTCTTCGACGTCTGGCGAGACTGCGCGGGTTTGATGCTTAAACGGACCGACTTCTCTGGCGGCGAGATTACAATGTTGCCTCTGTGCTGAGCCGCGAAATTGAAGGAGTCTGTTTTAATAGGGCTGGATTCATTGTCCCGTAGATCGTCGCTATCCTGTGTAGCATTAGCCGTTCCTTGATAAGATGGCGGGAAAAGGGGGCTTGTCTGTGGCCACACTGTTCTCGGGGACAAAGGACCAGATTGAGGTCTGCACACCACACAAAACATCTTCGGTGGATTTTGGGCACCACATAAACCTTGAAAACAGAACATCGTTATATGTAAGAGTACTCAAATGAAAGAAAAAAGAACAAAAATAGAAACATTAAAAGTAATGACAACAAAGTTTAGAAAAATGGCACATACGTATTAAGGCAAAATATAATAACATCCTGGTTGCTGGCAAAACTGTGTGGAGTGGGGGAGACAAAGTGGTGTAGTGGTTAGCGCATCGGACTTCCGAGCACTGGGGATATCCCGAATTCGAGCCCTGGTGATTGCATTGTGTTGTTTCAATAGACAAGAAACTTAACTTCACACTGTCTCTCTCCACCCAGGTATATAAATGGGTACCAGCGATCTAATGCTGGGGGTATACCTGTGTTGTACTAATATCCTATCCAGGGGGGAAGAGGGGGGGGGGGTTAAGAATACCAGCCTTGTGGTCCTTAAAGCCCATGTGCGCCTTTAACTGGTTGAAATAGTTGCAATTCTACTCTACAATACTTGAATCATGCAGTTCTAGCCAACATGGCAGATGGACTATAGGTGCTGAGCTGTATAATTTGCTGTGATGTAGCTGTTTTGCCGTAACTTAATAAAATTTTTCTAAAAATACCCCTTTTCTATGTCTAATTTCACACAGTCACAGAGATTGTAGGAGGATAATCCCTCGGACGGTCCAACTGCAAGTTTGTTAATGACTCAGAATAATTGTCATAGGCTATCACAATTTAGAGGGTCTCAATGGGGTGGTTACTTTTACGGCTAACGGTTAATATTTTTGACTGTTTTACGGTTAACGGTTAATATTTTTGGCTGTTTTACGGCTAACGCTCAATATTTTTAAGACTAACGGCTACAATTTTTCAATATTTACGCCTAACGGCTAATTTTTTTGCTCGTTTTACGGCTAACGGTCAACCCCATTGAGACCCTCCATTTAGTATCACTCGACTAAGGAACTAACGCAAATGCTGATTGGCTACGCTACTAGAGGACTGATTGGCTACGCTGCTAGAGGACGGTTGATAATAGTCGTCGGGTAGCGAAATTCGTGACTCTTTCTTTCGTTTTATTCCTCAATAAATATTTCTTCAACTGGTATTTGCTAACTTTATTACTGCCTTTTCTGTCCGACTAGTTGGGTGATACTGGGCCACGGGTCAATAGCACATTCGACTGCGCATTCGGCTATTGACCCGTAGCCCTTGCGTGCTACGGGTCAGGAGCCCATCACCCGGAGCCTCCATCTCCCTTATAAACCCTGGGAGGCAACCCTTGCCCGTATCTTTCTATTTTTAGTCGTTCGAATTCCCGCGAATGCATTGTACCGTCCAATCAGAGCAAAGTTGTTCTTTTACGTCACATGCAGTCACAAACCAGTGATAGCGTCTCACAAAATATTCTCTTGAGACTGTTCTAAAAATAAAAAGATACGAGCAAAGGTTGACTCCAGGATATAGTGTGTATGGAGGCTCCGGTTGATGGGCTCCTGTACGGGTCTAATTGTTGAATGTACAGTGGGGAGCACTAGAGAAACATATAGCCCCAATGCATGCAGGGCACGGCCACTGTCTCGCCCAGCAGGTTTCTTCCCATTCCTCCTTCTAGCAGTACTTAACTGGAAATGATGCTGTAAGACTGACGAGACTTACCGAAACGAATTGCGAACTGGCTTGACGGCACGAGAAACATCGTGATGGCAGAGTCGATGCATACAACACCACCCTAAAATAGAAATGGGAACAATTCAATGTGTGACAACAAAGATAATGTTTGTTTTGCTGAATTTTCTAGAATCGGGCAAAGAGTCGATAAGTAAATACAGCTCACCGCATTTACTTTAGAAGCCAACTTCCTAGTAAAGCTTGTAAACTGTTCACTTGGTTGCCCAGACGTCACTTTCATGGTACACAGACTAATCACGTGATTCCGGTATCGCACTATGGAAAGAACAAAAAAAATACAGTTAAAGTATTTAGTGGCGCTGAAGATAAGATACTGGTCGAAGTGTATGAGTATTTCTAAGGTACCTTAAACCGAGTTGACACCAAAAGCGTAAACATTGACCTAGCATGGAAGCTAAGTTAAAGAAAGTTGAAAACCGGTTTGGCCTGAGGGAGCATTCATTTTTAGAACGGGGGTGGGCTGGAGGAGTTCAGCGGAGGGTCATTGACTTTTTACCTGCCCAAAAAGGGAAGGCCAACACAAATTTGACACAACATGGGGGGAGGGGGGGTCACTTCATTCTTTTAATATTATACAAGTGCGTGTTTGTAAAGGACAACGGGATCGCTGTACAATCCAGCCACAAACCATTTTTATGTCATCCGTGCATGTTAATGCAGGATGACATATTGTGGGGACGATATGTCCCTCACGCGATCACTCCCTCAGTCAGATGTAAACTCGATCACTTACACATGCGTGACTTCCTCAGTAGTCTGGCGGTGATCATTCACCTTCGGTGAAGTAGACGGCCCAAGTTCGAATCCCGTCGGGGACAGTTTCTCTCTTTCTTCTTTTTTTGACTTATTTTTTTTTTTCATACGGAATGATATGTCACTGTCAATGATATGCATCACAGTGGTTAAATCTATGATTTTAAACCGATCTCACGTTAAGACAATGACGTCATAGATAAAATCGGATGACATCGCTCACAGAGCACTTTGATTGTCAGAAGGAAGGGGCTGGGTCAGTATCAACTGCTTCTCGGGGGAGTGTCACCTTTTTAACAAAAAAATGTAAAGATAGGGCAGGGAGATATTACATTCATGCTCATAGTGATTCCTCCTGCCCACCCCCTCTCCCCTCTTCTCCCTCCTTTCTAAGAACGGAGGGCTTCTAAAAACATTGACGTAAGCTTAGCTACCCAGGGGTGTGATGATGAGGGTTCTACATATAGCTGTGTATGTTCTGCACATAATGTGTATGTTCTGTAACATTACATCGAATGAGCTGCATAACTTACGAGGCTTTTTCCAAGCGGAAATAAAATCTCCCGGCAGCATCATTTCCAGCTTTTTCAATGGGATTTTTCTTGCAACATCTAAATAGGATTTCCTTGAAGAGAGAAGGAGCGTATCACAGATCGCAAGCGAATCTTTACACAAAAAACAACAACAACAACAATAAAAAAAACACCACGGAACTTTATGGTGGTGTATTTCCATCCATGCCATGTAACCATTTATTTGGAGCTACTGAACAGACTGCACTTTCGGTTACTATATACAGTGTGGTTCTCGCTTTTTAATCTGTGGATCAAACCATACAGTGTGACCATTCTCTGGACTCCAGCCTACTGAACATTACTGTACTGTGGTATTGTCTGTCCTACAATAGTGTTGGTCAAACCCTTGTGCATAGCATGTTAACGTGGCCTTAATTAGATTATTTCTATAACCCGTGAAAGATATTTTTAGATGGTTCTGAATACGCGAACCTTTCCATGAGTAGTTCTTATCTGTTTCAATCACTCACCAGAAGTTAAATCCCAGTTTGTGCCCCGCTATTAATGCGACATATCCCAGGTTCTTCTCGTTACAGGTCACCAGGCCCCTCCACGCCAGAAACCCCTCGCCCTCATTAAGTGCCGGTGTCCTCGAGTCCTTTTGGCACAAAAAAAAAAAAAAAAACAAACAAACCAAAAAAAAAAAAACCAGTATTTCCTTGCTTCTTTTCTATGGTAGCAATTTAGCCGATGTATCCAGAGAAGTAGATTTAACTTGTATGAGAAAGTCATAGGGAGATGAGAGAGTAGGATTTTACGTGTATGGTGTCCCAACAGGGGCTGTGTTTAGTGGAGGGAGGAGAGAAAGGAATTTGACAGATTCAGTTAGCCTCGTGAGTGAATCACATAAGAGGAGGAAAGAGTGAAATTTTACTAGCTTAGTGCTTCCACAGGACAAAGGAGTAAGATTGGATTGTTACCCTGTTACCTCAGTAAGCCTTATAGGGAGGGGGAGTGGAATTTGATTGGTGTGTATAGGTTCACTGCAGTGAATCTTGTACTTAGAAGGGAGGGTGGGAATTGTTAGAAGAGGGACTGATGTGAGCACATGGATCAAATGTGTTCCGTAGGGAAGAAAGGCCGGAGTAAAGGTTTACCACTTTACGTTTTCCTACCTCTACTGCCTTAGCAGACGATTTTCGTGGACTTGGCGCCTTGTCTGATGATAGCATTGAATGT
Organism: Ricordea florida; assembly: GCA_949710005.1. Lineage (NCBI taxonomy): Eukaryota > Metazoa > Cnidaria > Anthozoa > Corallimorpharia > Ricordeidae > Ricordea > Ricordea florida. The sequence continues at coordinate 4,191,215 of OX453276.1, read as the reverse complement.
GTAAGATTCTGTGTTTTTTCACTACTGATCTTCTTCAATGGAATGACAGTGAACGGAAGACAGTGACGGGGTCGCAGAGAGGGAAGACCATCGTCGTCGTACTCATAAAGGTAATACTGAAGAAGTGAACAGTGGCACAGTTTAGCATTTACTCAAATTAAGAGAACACAAGGGAAAGAGAGGGACGCTCTCAGTCAGGAAAGCATAAGGGACAGAAAGGGACACTCCCAATCAAGAGAACATGAGGGACAGAGAGGGACACTCCCAGTTAAGAGAACATAAGGGACAGAGAGGGACACTCCCAGTTAGAGATCATAAGGGACAGAGAGGGACACTCCCAGTCAAGAGATCATAAGGGACAGAGAGGGACACTCCCAGTCAAGAGAACACAAGGGACAGAGAGGGACACTCCCAGTCAAGAGATCATAAGGGACAGAGAGGGACACTTCCAGTCAAGAGAACATAAGGGACAGAGAGGGACACTCCCAGTCAAGAGATCATAAGGGACAGAGAGGGACACTCCCAGTCAAGAGATCATAAGGGACAGAGAGGGACACTCCCAGTCAAGAGAACACAAGGGACAGAGAGGGACACTCCCAGTCAAGAGATCATAAGGGAAAGAGAGGGACACTCCCAGTCAAGAGAACATAAGGGATAGAGAGGGACACTTCCAGTGAAGAGATCATAAGGGAACCAGAGGGACACTCCTAGTCAAGAAAACATAAGGGACAGAAAGGGACGCTCCCAGTCAAGAGATCGTAAGGGACAGAGAGGGACACTCTCAGTCAAGAGAACATAAGGGACAGAGCGGGACACTCCCAGTCAAGAGAACATAAGGGACAGAGAGGGACACTCCCAGTCACGAGAACGTAAGGGACAGAAAAGGAGTCTTGGGAGATGAAAACTTCAGAAAAGTTACTTTTGGACACGAAAGTCTGTTTTTCGAGAGGTCCGCATTTCTTGTTATGATACACATGGCGTACCGAGTAGGACTTTTGTTTTTAAATCAGTTCTACCTGAATAATTCATAACTGGAGAAACTCATACATATTCAAAAGCCGCGAGCGGCCATTAAATACAGATGCGGCTAGAAGGTGTGGATTACAGTGGATCATACGGATGTCTTGGAAATTGTACTTTACGTTTCTATACATAAGTTCATTGAATTTTCCATATCCCAGCCGACACCCCGAGTGTCCTTCCCTGTCGCTTACGTTCTCTTGTTCAAATATGCAACTAGAAACCCATAACACTTGAAACACCTTAACCACAGCTTGTCAACATTTACACTACCAAGTACCATACGTGAAATCATTAGGAACCAAATCATACAATCAAATTAGCTTTACAGGTGTTACGTAGTTACTGGGCCTCTACCCAAAACGGGGTGGACACGTTGTTGCAACGTATGATGCATGTTGTTCACGACGCAAACGGAACTGTTCCAACAAGACTGGGCCAAGCAATTTACAAATATGGTTCTTGGAATACGAGGAATCTGGATAAGCAGTGAACGTGCATTAAATGTTCTTTCTTATAGGTTTCTTCTACAACTGATAGCAAGCAACATAAAAAAAGACTAAGGACGATCTTATAAAGCTTCGTAATGTTTACATCGATATACCGTGTGATTCTAAAGTCATCATGTGGCCGTATGACCGTTCGTCCAGTAACTACTTGACTGTACTGTACTGTGGTACCGTTTCGTTTACTATTACAAACGTGGCTCTAACTTTTTCATCAGTCGATCAAACCATTTACAGCGACCGTAAAACAGCCACTGAACAGTACCGTATAGTGGGACTTTTTAACATTCTGTAAAGTGTGGTTCTAAGTTTCTCATCTGTGGATCAAGCCATGCGGTGAGACCAATCGTTGAAAGTCTACAGAAAGATATTGTGCCATACATCGGGCGCCAATAAGAGTTGCCTCAAAGGAATGCTTTCTTATTGTTATTATTTTTTTTTTGCACGTGTCAACTATTTTAAGAGCGCTGTGTGTCTTATGGGTTAAGCTGATTTTGTAATTCATTTGCGGCTGTGCAGTACCTGCGTTCCTCTCATAAGAGTGGTAACATTGGCGCCAAACGACACAGCTGTGTTTCGCGAAATGTGGCAATCAAAATTCGGAGTGGGTTCTAAGTTTTCTGTCTCAGGAGAAATCTTTGGTGTAACAAACTTCACTCGACCCTTTACAATCTGTAGCGAGAAAAAAAAATCAGGTTTAACTTGAAACAAGAGGACTGGTAATTATCAGTTGTGTTCAAAGAATTGAGATTAAAATGCAGTTCTTATGGAAATACGGACGTTACATCAAACCGCTAAAGAGTAGTACCGTACTGTGGTACTGTTTGTTTTACTATACAGTGTGGTTCTAACTTTTTCATCTGGTGATCAAGCCATGCAGTGGGACCATTCTTTGTAGAGCTACTGAACAGTACTGTACAGTGGTACTGTTTGGTTTTTGAATTTACAATAAGACGCAAATTCTATATGTATATAATCAAATGCGCAATAACACAACCACTAAGGAAGACACACGAAATTGGTTTTTCCAAGGACCAGACCACAACATCGGGAACCACACGAAAATTGTGTCGGTTCTTTAACGCCCCACGAATATTACGAGACAGGACCTACGGTTTATCGTCCTTCTCAGAGAAGACTAGAGAGTCTTAAGCTAACCAATTACAGACTGCATTGCAAAGGCAGCACTCAGTACGTCTCCGCAGAAATTTAGACCCTGAGTAGTGGTCCAGCCGAGGTTCGAGGTTCGAAGAAATGATAGATCTCCCGCACGATAGGTCGATGCTAAGGGACGGACCATTAGAAAAGTGATGGGGGGGGGAGTGGGGAATTTTCAGCTTGCATGAATTTTTTTTTTCGCTCACTGCTTGTGTAGGAATTTTTTTTCAGGTGAACCCCTCTGCACGAATTTTTTTTAGTACGTGTGAAAAAGTCACAATTGGACCTTCCTTCTGCATGAAATTTTTTTTAACCTTCTTCCTTGCATGAATTTTTTTTTCTCGGCATTTTCCCTTGCATGAATTTTCTTTTGGTTCCCCCCCCCCCCCCATCACTTTTCTAATGGTCCGTCCCTAACCTGTCGGTACAGTTTGGTCCTAACTATTTTATGTAGTGTGAGAATTCTTTGGAAAGCTACTGAACAATACTGTTTTGTGGTATTGTATGTTTTATGATAAAGCCAAAGTCAGTAAAGTAGTGAATTTTAGTGCTGCTTATTTCACCAGACAGTACTATTTGTGGCCAAAATCGTGTTTTGCAACTTAATCAGCAAACAAACTCACTTTAAAAACCATGAGATAAGCAAGTCCCGAAGCTGGCCAACTGAATCCTCTTAGGCACAGATCTGGACATCTCCAGACAGATACCCCCATCCCCCCATCGCCAAGGGTGTGGTCGACCCCATCACACTCCAGCCCAGTCTGACAAATCTCCTTCACATATTTTTCATCCGTCTCTACTCTAAAAGCCAGCTGTTCTGTAAGTTCTTTAGGCGATCTACCCTCCTCTCTGAGCTGAGCCTTTTTCTCTTGGTACTCGCGCTCCAGGGAAGGGTTATCCACCTTTCTGATTTGCAAAATATCAACCGCCCGTCCCATGTCGCTGGTGTCCCATGTCAGCCTTTTCACTGCGTTTTCGATTTCTTTGGCTTCTCTTGAGTCTACTGGCAACGAGTACTGGCAATCTGTGGAACACGTGCGCGCACGTACGCAAAGAGGATTGACATGAGCATAGCATTTACGACAACGACACCAAGGAGGTAAACTGTTCACAGCATCTGGAGCTTCATTGTCCCGATGCAAATAAGCCAGGAATTCACTATACCTCCCTTGACCACTCCCTTGTTTCCCGATTCAGCTCTTACTCCCTTTTTTGCGTTTCACACCTTAAGAATAATAAAATAATATGTGGATATGTGAAGTATTAAACTTAAAGTTCGGTAATACTGCAACATTTTCTTTCAACTTGTCGTGGAACGTTTTTGCATTGCAAGTTGAAAGGCGTTGTTATTAGTATTACCACCTACGTGAGCAACTTGTCACGCAACAAAATCCAGGGTTGCAGTTTGCAGCAACATGTTGCGCAAAGTAGACTTGAGTTCTATTTTCTGCAACAAATTTTAGTCTTGTTGTTGGTTTTACCACTCACGCCACAACTTGACGCGCGGGTGGTAATACTGCAACAGCGCACTTCAACTTGCAATGCAACAACGTTGCGCGACAAATTGAAAGAAAACTGATGTTGCTTGTACTACCGGACCTTTAAGGCTTACGCAGTTGTTGAAAAGACAGCGTTATGGAGGTGGGTATAGGATCTATTTTGGCCTATAATGCTTATTGCATTTATAGCCCTATCAGCCCTGATATAGCTCTTTCCTCAATTGCGACTCAACTTCCTAAAATATGGAATTCATTACCGATTTCACTGATTAGTTCACTGTCTATTTCTGTTTTTTTTTTTTAAAAAAAGAAAAAGAAATATTTCATTGATAGCTGATTTGGCCGTAGATTTTTCTGTCTATTTCTCTTAGTACACCTTGCACGCAGCCAGGTTGTTTCAATTAACTATTGTAGTTTCGGGAAGTCGATTTAAATAAGATTTTACCTTTTATTAATAATAATAATAATAATAATGATAATTATGACCTTTATTTGAGTTTCAACTGTATCATTAGCACTGACGTACTAATTGGGGACACTGTAAAGCACAAATTAAATCAAATCATATCAAATTAAATCAATCAAATCAAATCAAATGTTGGTTTTTGTGAAGAGGGGAAAACCGGAGTACCCAGAGAAAAACCTCTCGGAGCAGAGTAGAGTACGAACAAACTCAGCCCACATATGACGCCGTGGCCGGGAATCGAAACCGAGCCACATTGGTGGAAGGCGAGCGCTCTCACCACTGCGCCAACCCTGCTTCCCTGCTTCATTACGCTGCCTTGTCACATTTCTTTATATCTAACTATTAATATCAAGCCAAGTTACAAACTGTTAAAATCTGTTAATCTGTTTATTGGTGACTATATAAACTAAATATAACACCAGCACAAGCGAAAGAGTAAGTATAAAAAGCTTAAGCCTGGTGAGAAAGGCAGCGATACAAGCATAAGCACTGACAATATCAAAACCTTGCTTTCTTCTTATGTCAATGTATTTGCTAAAATCGCGCCGGCTCTCTTCACCAGGGTTCAGCTTTTTATGCTTACTCGTACGCCTGCTTCGCAAGAGAGGACCGTGCTCTAGAGACACGGTCGAAACATCGGTAATACATTCATGTCCTATATACACCAAACATTTAAAGCGTTGTAACTCTTCTGCTTTTCAAGATATCTTGCTGAAAAAATTCATGTAAAGAAAGCATTAAGTAAGAAACAATATGTAGAAGTATAAGATTTTTTGCTGCAAACGTTTTCGTGTAATTATCAGAGCTAAAAATTATCTCCATTGCCTGGTGGCCAGTCGGGCCAGTTTCCTTGAATTCTTAGTGGCCCATGCCAAAATGAAGTAGCCTCTATTTTTTTATTTTTGAGAGTCACGTGGCAATCACAAAAATAAAAATGGCGTCTTTATGTTGTGAATGTGGACCGCTCGTGAAATCACTGTTAACACTGCTCGGAATTTCCACTTCAGAACTAAAAATTCACTAAAATGGATGATCTTAGAGTCCAGGCAAAGAAGCGAAGAGAAAGTTAGTCCAATTAAACTACATATTGAGTTTTCTTTTTAACTTTGTACTTCGCATAATTTACATTGCAACGTTTCGAAATTCTGCAGGCTGCAGCGTAGTCGCATATCGGGCATTCAAACCTTAACTTTTGGTAACCCTGGTCAGTTTTAACTCGCCACTGGCGACCGTGCAACCGCCAACGTTTAGCCCTGAATTATCGATTGAAAACTCAAACAGGTCTTGAAGAACGGCTCCAAACTATAAGACATGAATGTATTACCGAAATATCTGAGCCCACGATCTCCCGCTCAGCATTCTGATGCCCTTCCAACTAACATTCATCTCAGGGTCTGATTGCTGCAGGTCTTACAGTGCGACTACTCGTGCCAAAACCATCCAGATACATTTTCCTACAAATTTTGAATGTTTGTTTTTTTACTTTTACGTCCCACATTTACTTAGAGTTGTGAGACGGGACCTACGGTTTATCGTCCTTATCCGAGAAGACTAGAAAGTCTAACCATTTGCAGATGTCATTCAATTATTTTAAGACCATGAGTGTCGGTCCGGCCGGGGTTTGAGCCCGTGACTTCCCGCACGCTAGTCCGGTGCTCTACCACCTGAGCTAACCGGCCGGAGGAATGTTGGGAGAACACGAGGTAAGATTTCCGCACAGGTCCCTACTTCATTATGCATTCTGTAACTATACTATTTCGTTCTTCGAACACAAGAAATATTTGCACGTGCATTACACCAGACAAGACAGCTTCAGCATGCATAATGAAGTAGGGACCTGTGCGGAAATCATTCCAATTGAAGCACAAGAAATTGAGTAAATCAAACGAGTTGATTTTGGCCCAATCGACAAACCAAGCGTTCTTAATAAACCATATCCATTGGTAACACTTCATTATGCATTCTGTAACTATAATATTTCGTTCTTCGAACACAAGAAATATTTGCACGTGCATTACACCAGACAAGACAGCTTCAGCATGCATAATGAGTAGGCACCTGTGCGGAAATCTTACCGAACACGACAAGAGCTTGTATATATCACTCGCCTGCCGCTTGTGATTTACAAGCCTTTCGACTGTACTCACAACATCCCTAGTTTATCGCTTTTATAAAACAGAAAATGCTTCTCTTTTCTATGGGTTTACCGGCACAGTAATCCATAGGTTTTTGACTAATCAGCGCGCGCGTTCTATCTGAGTTATTTTACAATCCACGGTATACCACTCGAAAGCGTTGCATAACCAGTATACGTTTAGCATGCCATATTCATGTTTACATGACAACTTACGCCTGTGACAAAAGATCAACAAACACGGTAGGGTTTGTTTTGGAAACAAAGAGGATCTCGATTGGTGTTTTAAAGCCAGGCATAACTAATCGATGATTAATAACATCAATTAGAAAACAGTCCCAAGAAAGTACGCGCGCTGATTGGTTAGAAATCGTGTTTCTATTAAACACAATTAGATTATGAGCTCGAGATTTCTATCGCGCGATAGTTGTCGAGGGCGCAGCCCGAGTCAACTATCACGCATAGAAATCGAGAACGAATAATCTAATTGTTTTAGTATAAATCTACTAGTCCTTCAAAATTTTGTCTTTTCTGGAACAGCCTCGACCAGTAAACTGCCTAAATCTTCTACACGGACAGTAGTATGTTACCGTAATTATACGCCGATTTTAATTTTTTATTATTTTTTTTTTTTACCAGAAATTTAACCAAGAATTTTACCAACAGTTTATGTATGGATTATGAAAATAAAATTTAATTTTGATTTAAAGATTTGAAATTGATTACAAAATTAGAAAATGGAACAATTAAAAGATTTACATTTTCACCAATTAAAAAATATTGCAAAAGAGTTGAAAATTAAAGGGCGAACAAAAATGAATAAAGAAAATTTAATTAAAAGTATTAAAAAATTTTCAGAGGAGGAAATCATTAATGAAATTAAAAAAGATGCTATTAATAATAAATATTATTGTATCCATAAAAAGTGTAAATATTTTTGTAAAGAGTGTTGCGGGTCGCAATTATGTATACATAATAAAATTAAATATTGTTGTAAAGAGTGTAAAGGATCAAATTTTTGTAAACACAACATACAAAAAACACATTGTAGAGAATGTGGTGGGTCGCAATTATGTATACACAACAGACAGAAAACACATTGTAAAGATTGTGGAGGATCACAAATATGTGAACATAAAAAACAGAAAGCCCATTGTAAAGAATGTAAAATTAAAAAATGAATTATGATTTAAAGATTTAAAATATAAAATAAAAATGGTAAGATTAGTAAAACAAGTAAATAATGGAAAAATATTTCTTTATTTTAACTATTATAATGATAAAAAACTGGGTTTTTGTGATTTCATAAAGGCAATTAAAGAAGATTTGTTAAAAATTTTATCAAAAAATCGAGAGTTTATTGATTATTATGAATATATTGAATTTACAATTAGTTATTCTAATTATTATGATGATGATTATGATATTATTTATTCTGGTGGGCATGTTATTGTTTTTAAAACTGGTATAAATTTTGATGTTGATGGTATATGTGTTGATAATTTTGTAAAATCAGCATTAAATTGTGCTAATACAAGGTTAAAAGATTGTGTTGGAGGTGATTATGGGCCATGTTATAATTGTTTTGATCATTATTATGATGATTGTTTTGAATATGATAATGGTAGTTATTGTTATTTAAATAAGAAATGTAATATCGATAGATTTGATAAAAAATTTTTTATTAAATCATTAAAGGTGATTGCATATTTAAATGAAGATAAAATAAATCATAAACGTAAATTCTACAAAGATTTAAATAAAGAAATAAAAGAAGCAGTATGGGATCCTAATTGGTATCTTGATTTTGAGGAGTTAAGAGATTTGAAAGAACGTTGGAGTATAGATTATAAATAATTATGTTGTATAACACCTGTATGCGTTATATAACAAAAAAAAAATTACCTAAATCTTAAACTAAAAGTTATGGGAGAACCCTTCAAATCAAGTTTTTTCCATTCATTGTCTAAGATGGTTAAATCAAAGTGGTTTATTAGGGTCTCATATTTTCGAACTGGAATTGTTGGATAATCCTTTGAGGGTATGTTTGCAAGTAGTTGTGATGGTGAGAGTTTCACAAGTTCTCCATATTTGTTTATATTCATATATGAATACTTATTATCCACTATACTGCACATAAGTCTCAGCGGTTCCTTAATCTGAATATTTATGGGGTATAATTTACCCGGATTTATGACTTCAGGAACACCTAAACCAAACCCCAACCCTCTCGTAAGTTTAATTTTGAAGTTCTTATTTGAATATAGATAGTCAACAGTATCAGTCTCAATTATTGTTATCTTTTCCCCATCAGGATCATTAAGAAAGATTGATTGAATATTACGAAGAGAATATGTACCGGGTTGAATTATTATGAAGCCCTGATTCTTATCATTGAATAATATCTGTTTATCCTTGAAATTAATCAATCTTTTGGTTTGTATATTACAATCCAGGAGTTGTATCTCCCGAAGATTTTTCAGCGGAGGATCTAAATAAATTCTAGTTTCAGACTCATACATGGTAATACTCAACATTTTGTTTTGATTACTCCATATTCATCTTTTTAAATTTTCTATAATCACCGTCTGTTATAAAAAACGACTTACGCGTAAGCTGAAAAAATTGTTATGTTAATTAACCTGTGATAAAAAACGACTTACGCGTAAGCTGAAAAAATTGTTATGTTAATTAACCTGTGATAAAAAACGACTTACGCGTAAGCTGAAAAAATTGTTATGTTAATTAACCTGTGATAAAAAACGACTTACGCGTAAGCTGAAAAATCCAGTCATCTACCGAAATAGATACCACGCTAATCCGCCAGCGACAACTATAAATGCTAATATATTCTTTTCATGCTGCGTTGAGTCAATATAATTTTCCTGTTTCATCGAGTCTGTTTTCGTTGAGGGTTTTGGTTCCTTCGGGTTTTTCTTCGTATCAGTTTTGCCTTCCAGGCGAATATGAGGTAACTTTAACTTTGAAGATCCTAAGTTATGACTTATTCCAACTTGTTTTGCTTCAGTGTTTATGGAATTATTCACTCCAAAATTCATATCGCTAGTCGCTTTCATAAGTTTGTTATTATATCCAACCACACTCTCTGTGTTTATGATCATATTACTTGGCATCAACCATATACCTGGAGCAACAGCTAAATCAAGCCGTAATTTCGTTTCCTGTACAGATTTTTGATAATTTTTAATCGAATTAGAAATGTCATTCTCGATCACACTACTTTCAAATAAAGCCAAGAATTCTTGTTGTGTCTCAATCGCTCCACCGCCATTACCATAAATTGAATTTCTAGTGTTGGCTTGAGATCCTAATATACAGTAAACAAAAGCTTCAGCAGATCGATTCAATCTTCCAAGTCCAGCTTTAGTGAGTCCATGTCCGCTTGTTGGGATAAACCAAGCATATTTGAAATCGGCAAAGTCATCATTACGGATAAATGAAATGAGATTACCCTTTTCCTTCTTTCCTCCTTCATCAGCGAATTTACCACCTTCACCAGGCCATCGATCTGCTTCAACATCATAATTCCTTACAATATGTACATTTTGATATCCACCACCTTTTCCATGATATCCTGCACCATAATCAAGGAATATATCTCCCAATCCGCCGTTTCTACCCCCTTTCCATCTAAAGTCAGAATTATTGGCAATTTCAAATTCAGCACACAATCGTTGATATGCAACTTTACTATATGGATTATTATTTATCACAAAAGGTTGCTCATCAGGTAAGGGAAGGCTTAATTCATATAATATTCGCCTTATTGTGAAATACGCATGAAACTTTATAAAACTACTCACTACTTTAGGATAATTTATACTTTCAAAAGGACTTATACCACAACCAGATGTTGCACACCAAACTGCAAAGTTAAGTTGTTGTGGCCAATAATTCATATCAGGGGCGTTCAACCATTTTCTACTCTGTTTACCAAATTTGAAAGTAACAACTTGTGATGTAAATATGTTTCTCATATTTGCTGTAAATTTCTTAGTATTTGACACGTATATATCCAGATAGGTTAGCATTTTTGTTATATCAGTTGAAAAGTCATCAAAATTAATAGCTGGTATAGGATAAGATCTATTGGTTAATGTTAAACTTTCAGGAAATGAACTCAACTCAGTTCCCCCTTTTAGTCTGCCATCCAATCCTAAATCTTTCCATAAAATTCTTTTCAAACGAGGTGAAATATCATCAATCCATGTTTTTCCAGTAGGATCATCATTTGACATTATTGTTGTTCCATCAACTTGCCATTTAATATATCCACCATACGAATCAGGCACAAATGTGAAATGACTTATATCAGCCCTTGGATACATATTTCTGAAATCATTGAATAATGACATTTTTTTTTGTTCATAACATGTTGCTTTTAAATCACCTCTTTTCTAACACCAGCATAACAATTACATCCTACATCAGTTCTCTCATATGAAATTTTCAACGTGCGGGAGCTGTTCTTCCCCTCCCTTCGGCCAGTTCCTTTAATATTTCCGCTCGAACCTCTGTTCTTATCTGATTCATATTTAAGTTTTTTTCTGTATCTTTCCTGGTTTTTTGGCGGATTTCTAGTTTTAGTTTTTCAAACTTATCCACCTCTGATAAAATTAACGAAAATTCTTGGTCGGATATAGCGTTATCTGTTAGAGCCTTTGAAACCAAGTCGTGAATAGTGTTTACTTTTGCTTTTGCCAAAGAAACTGTCTGTTCATGTTTACTAACTTTATGTGAAAGTCGTTTAGAAGCTGAACCGAATCCAACCGATATTCCCCCACAAATACCTCCCACTGCTCCTAATGGGATACCAACAGCAGCACCAAAACCAGTAAGAGAGGTACCCAATCCGCTTGCAGATAGGATAACTGAAAACACCCCACTACTAACACTTATTTTTGTAAATATACCTCTCGCTCGATTATACTTTTTCCTAACATCTTCGTAATGTTTAATTTCCTTCTCAAGATTTTGTAGTACTTCGCATGACTTTTGTAGTCTGAAATTAACCGACTGAAAGGAGGAACTCGGGTCTGAATTAACAGGCACATTAGGATAAATTCTATTGTAGTCATCCATATTGTATTTTACTGATCAACATGATATCTTTAGACCTTTTAGGGCCGCGAAGCAAATGAATTCGGGATGGTTTTGTTATCGACTCTTCTTTACCCTTTCCACAAAATATAGAACCACAGCCATTATCAACAACCATGCGTTCTTCCCCAAAAATCCAATGACCTCACCCGCTGTTTTGAACAGAAAGCTTACAATCGCTCCAACCATTCCAGGCAATATTTCACCAAGTTTCTTACCAATAGCTTTAAACCCATTACCAACACCTTTACCTAATGTGGTTAGGCCTTTAGAAAGATTAGAAAGGATAACACCAATAACAACACCAACAGCACTCACAACTGCAAATACTGTAAAACCATACTTTTTGAAGATAGCCTTCACACGTTCTCGTAATGGTAGATTTTTAAGTATTTCTTCATTTTTACTTTCCAGATCAGCTATTTTTTCTTGGTTGTAAATAATACTCCTTCTTGTTAGTTCTCTAAATTTATCAACTTCAGCTTGTAATCTTTCATTACCGCGTTCTAACATTGTTAAATTTGACTGCCCCTTCTTATACTTATCTATTTCATCTTTGTATACATTCATTTCATTCAAAAGTTTATCTTTCTGTATTTTTAATTCTATATTTTGTTTAACAGTTGCATCAAAAAGACTTTTTATTTCCGTTTTTTCCACTTGTTGTTTCTCGGCGAATTGTCGTATTTCTTTTTCTTTTTCTTCATATCTACTAATCTCCATAGGATATACTTTTGTGGTTGCTTCCAATCCTTGTACTGCATTAAGTAATTCAATATTTTGTTCATTAGCTTCCTCCAATTGTGATAAAAGATTATTATTTTTTATAAGCATGGATTCATAATCAGAACCTAGAGCTTTTCTGAAGGTAATTGGTAAATTATCAACTTTTATTACCCCATCTTTATCAATCAATATATGTCCTACAGCATTTTTTTGATTACTCAATTTAACCCTCAAATTCCCTTCGCTATCCCATTCTGCTGTAAATGGAGAATCTAAAGGGTTGAAATTGGGAAATATACGTTTGATATGTTGTAGTGCATCTCTCCTTTCATCATATCTATCACTGGGTATTTTAGGTATGGCACCCTCCTCATAATCCCTACCACCAAACGAAGTTTCTTCTTCTTCATCATCATCATCAGGGTTAATTAGACTAGTGGTGGATGATATTGGATCCATTTCCATATTTTCTCTATCAACATCATTGTCTAGATCAGTTGGTTCAAAGTCTGGTATTTCTCCTCCTTCTTCCATGATTTTTTACTCATCAGTAAGAAATCTTTAGACCTAAAAGTTATGTTTGTAATTATAAAAATGAAAAATGATTTAAATAAAAATAAAAAAATATAACAATGGAATTTAAAATGTTTAATAACTTAAATGAATTTAGTGAATATCTTTGGGAAGAAAAACTTAAAAAAGCTGTTAAAATGGGAATAATTTCAATAGATGACATATTATTATTGAGAAATATATCGGTTGAATTAAAAGATAAAGAAAAACTAAAAGGATTATTTGAACTAGTTAAAATGTTTGATATTAGTCTTGAGCCGCCTCCAAAAGAACTTAAGAAAGAAAAAAAGCAAAAAATATTAAAGTTATTGGACGATGATATTAAAAGCGAAACTTGGGGTGATCATGTATTTAATATATAAATAATGATTTAATTATAAAACAATTCATGTTTTTATAATTTAAAATAATTTACTAACTGCATAACCCAATGCCAACATACCACCACCTACATATGCCATTTCACCCATCTTTTGATTTTCACTAGGTCTATAATAATCCGCAAATTTTGGTTCATGCATTTGACTATTTGGGCGTAGCCCGCCCCGCGAAGCGGAATATAATTTCAAAGCTTCATCTGTATTCGAAATATTTTTTGATGCCTGATATTTTGCATCCTTTTGTTGTACTTTCCAATCAATTAGTTTCTGTCTATTTTCCTGATATGAAGAATAATCTTTTTGATATTTTTCTAATGCCTTATCGTGTCGTATTCGTTCTGTATCTGTTTTATCACCTGAAAGATATTTTGCAAGATATGATCCACCAACAAAGGCGGTTGCATTCAAAATAGCTCCTCCAAACATCATTGCTATTGTTGCCATGTTTAATTTGGTAAAATCTTTTGATCCTCTAAATATGTTTTTAGGTACATACTACCCGTCAATACAACCACCCATTTAGCATAATTTGTAATACTTGAGGATGGGTCGTTCATAAATGATTCTTTCATAGCCTTTTTTGCTACATAACCAACAGCAGCTGCTAACCCAATAAGTACTGCTGAATCAGTAACAGTTTTCACAAGTTTGTTTTCAGTTGACATAATTTCTTACTGATCAAAATGATATCTTTAGACCCTTTTAGGGGACGCGAAGCAAATCGCTTACTCATATCATTCCCATTTTTAGTGGTTGTGATGGTTGGGTGGGGATATTCGGCGGAGCTGGTTCTACGGATCTTGTGGGTGAAACTATTCTATTTTTATTATCCTCCTTTTGTCGGTATCTCATAAACATATCAAATGCTGTAAAACCTATTCCTACAATAGATAAAACGGTTGTAAAAGATAGTTCTGGAAGCCAGCTTCCGCTTCGCGGTGAGGACTCCGTCCGATTTGCTTTAGGCTCACCATCTCCATTTTCATTTTTCTCTTCTTCCTGTTTCATTCGCAGGGTCTCTCTAGCTAATGCTTCTTTTGCTTTTTTATTATATTCAGCTAATTTCTTACCTGCTGCTACTTTTTTAGGATCTTTTTCTTTCTTTTTAGTATCTTTCTTTTCAGGTATAGGATCTATTGTAATTTGTTCAACAACTTCTTCTGACATTATTATTTTATTTCACAAAGTAAAGAATCTTTAAATCAGTATCTGGATAAGTTTTGCTTGCATCACTACGTATTTGTTCTTTTAGCATCTCAATATCTTTTATAATTTCTTTATTTTGTTGGTTTTTATGATCTAGCATCCTTTTAACATCTGCAATAAGTTTTAAAGCTTTTTGATTTTCAATTTCCATATCTCTTTTATATTCTACCAACATTATTTATTTTTGTATTCAGTAACCCGCTCAGTTGTGTTAATTAGTATGTTCAATAGCCTTCTCAGTTTTGTTGGAATCATCTATATTTTTACTTGTAACTTGTTGTATTTTACCTATTTTAACATGTTTAGCAACCTGAAATAGCCCGCTAGCAAGTGCTGCCAATCTTCCTGCTTTCAATGCTAAGAGCCCTACAATGTTTGTCAGTTCGCGATTTACCAAGTCATCATTCTTTAAATCCACACAAAGAGCTTCTATATCATCTACTGGAACTATGTAAGAAATGACTTGAGAAACTAATTGAAGAGATGAATCAACTAATCCACCACTAATTTTCTTACCTAATACTGCCTGATATCTATTATAATATTTTTCAATGTCTTTTACCGATAATTTTTTTATATCACCAAGACTCATATCAACCCCTAAATATTCCTTTGTGGTTCCAAGAGCTGCGAGGATGGCTAGTGATTCTTGTTTTTCGGCTACGCCGGTCTTTAGACTTATTTCAAGTTCATTATCTTTTACCTCAGTATTTTCTTCTTCAATATAATCTTCAACTTCTGTCATATTACAATTTTCTTCCCTACAGTCAGGTCTTTAAACCCGTTAGGGCCCCGCGAGGCGGAAATTTATAACTTCAGGTATCTCCAAATAGCAATTAAATGGGTGACGTAAACACAAACAAAGTCTAGAATATTTTTCTTTTTTCAGTAGTTCTACAAATTTTTTACTAGTTTCAGTGTCTAAATCACCACCATAATCTTCGAAAAAGATCTTCATACCTTTTTGTGATGGGTTATGGAAAGTAACAACACAAGCTACATTTTCACGGAATGGTTTTGCTATTGAAGTTAATTGCTGAGTTAGAACCCAAACTGATAATCCATGATGTCTTCCAGAAAATGCTAAATCAATAAACTTGTTCGATCTTTTCTTCAGATCATTCGAAACAGCACAATCATCTAAAATTATTAGAGTATTTGTTCCAGAGAATAAAGTTTGACAATCAGTTAATAATTCATTAATCTCATCAATGTTACTAGCATCTGGTGATAATACATAGAAATGTTTATCTCCTAGGGCAAAATTATGATAGGTTTTATTTTTAGCATAAGTTGGGCATATTAAAACAATGAATTCAAACAATTTTCGGAATGGCCCTCGGAGTTGATCAATTATATACTTTGTCTTTCCACAATTTGTTGGACCAGTTATAATGCAATGAAAAGGAATTTTATCTCGTAATTCTTCCATCTTTTCTTTTAACTAATACATGATTGATCTTAAGTTTGAATTCATAACTTCCATTAACGCATCAGCTACAACAAACATGTAACAAGTCATAATACCAGATCCGCTAAGTTTTCTTTTAATTTCTATTTTTATACCATCTTGTGCATTGTTTAAGGCCAGGCCCCCACCGTGAATACCATTATCTGCGTGAGTTCTCAAATCTATCCACATAGCAAACTTTTTACTATAAAAATCCTTTTCCTTTACTGACCAGCGGGAGGAACCTGACTGCCACCCTTTAGCCGATCCAAAACGTTTCTTTACCGACTCCCAGAGGTCTGAAGGCACCATTCCCTTAGAGTAGAAACGGTTTGGTACACCATTAACATCGATATTGATTGAGGTGATACCTGGATTGAAAAAATTCTCAGAATCTCGGGCTCCTCCAACATATGGTAATGTAAACAAACATAATATTCCCGTAATTGACCTTCTCGGTAGATTAATATGCTGATTTATAACACTGTCAGTAGGTCTGGATATGGTGAAAGTTTTGTGTAGAGTAACATTCTCGTAAAAGAATCCTTTACCAACCTGATAAGCTGCCTGTGCCTCCCGAGCTAAGTATTCACTTGATATACAAGAATATTCCAACTCAAGGTTTGTTATTTTGTAAGTTGGAGTCTTGGTCGTATCAGAATAAACAACAATATCGTGAACTGTAGCTAGTGTAATCTCAAAGATTAGTTGATGATCTAATGCCTTTGGGTAGAAAACTCCATGATCGTTGAGAATAGGATGGTTTAGTAGGATATTATACTTGGTGTTGTGTACTACTGCAAGAGCTACTTCTTTTGCATCTGTGTCTACCTTATCACCCGCATTTGTCCGTAGCTTCCTCATGTTTTCAGAAGAAATACCTTGCCTTAATCTATCCTCCCGTTCTTCATCTGTTAAGAATAAGTCATGGTAGGTTTGAAATAGATCGTATCTTTGAGTATCCTGTAGTGTTTCACCTCCAAAAAGAACCCTGAGTCTGGATACAAGGTTACTACCTACATTATTCACTAGGGTGTTATCTTCATGCCCCTCAACAGTCAAGTTAAATACTAGAGATACACTTCCTGGCACAATCACTAAATTTTCAGAAAGTTTAGGAATATTTAAATATAGTGTTTCTCCTGGATTAGCTGATGATGGGTTTAGTGTAATTCTATTCAGTGTTGATTCCGCTTTCAAACCGAGTGGCTCTCTTGGAATCCTGTTTGGGTTAATTTTTTCAGATATAGTTTGCGACATATTTTATTTTAAGGAGTGGTGGAGTAACCTTTAAATGAGTAACGAAAGAATATTATCAAAAATATATTATTCAACTGATGGATATTGGAAAGGATATTCTGCAATTCCTAAATTAGCTGAGAAAGCAAAAGTTAGTGAAGATGAGGCAAAAAGATGGCTTGAAAAACAGGCAATTTGGCAAATATATCTACCAGCTCCAAAGTATATACCTAGACCACACTGGACTGTGTATAAACCTAATCAGATTCACCAAGCAGATTTATTATTTTTACCGCATGATAGAGTTGGAAGAAAAACATATCGATATGCATTAGTTGTGGTTGATGTTGCCTCTAGATACAAAGATGCTGAACCATTAACCTCAAAAGAAAGTCATGAGATATCCAAAGCTTTTGAAAAAATATATTCTAGAAAAATGAAATATCCTAAAACATTAATGGTTGATCCAGGAAAAGAATTTATGGGTGAGGTTACAAAACTTATGAATTACCATAATGTAAAAATCCAAAGAAGTGAAGCTGGAAACCATAGAGCTCAAGCATTTGTAGAAAGAGCAAACAGAATATTAGGTGAAAGATTATTTAGTCATCAATATGCACAAGAAATGATTAGTGATGAAAGATCAAGAGTATGGGTGAAACGATTACCATATATTTTGAAAACTTTGAATAATACACCAACGAGAATGACTGGTAAAGAACCTGATAAAGCTATAAAAATGAAAGAGGTAGATATTAATCCTAAAATGTATAAGCGAGTTGTCGGGCTTGATGAGGTTAGACTACCAATTGAGGTTAGGGTTAGATATTTACTGTTTCCTGGTGAACTTGAGGGTGGTGAAAGAAGAAGAGCTACAGATCCTATTTGGAGTATTCAGATTTATGATATTTCAGGTAGTAAGATTTCTCCTAATCAACCAGTTTTATATTATATCCGCCCGGAGGGCGGGCCCGGCTCCGCTGATTTAAAAGATGGACCTAGACGTGGTTTTGTAAGGGAGGAGCTTCAAGTTGTACCAGATTATACTGAGTTACCGCCTGATTCTGTTTTGAAATGATTTCCTTCGGACCGGCAAAGCCAATTTAAGAAACGGGGTATGTGTGAATTCCATCCTCATCAACTATTCTTTTATCATAATATGCGTTCAATCCCTTTTTAATTTGTGTATATGTCACAATTTGGTTGTCATTGACTCTAAATCCTGTGTTTTGCGCCATATCAATTGATCCATTCAAAGCTGACATGTACCTATCCCAGTTCATTTCGTTTTGTCTATGAATTGTTCCTTTACAACTATACTTTACCTTTCCATTCTCATCCTCTGCGTAATAACATTTTGATGAAAGAGCAATCATTCTAATACCATCAAACTCCAGCTTGAACAGCCCGGGGGTCTTTTCGTGATATTTCGATGTTGATAGGAATTTTTCTTTTCCACCATTGAAGTATTCTTTTTGCATTTCTGGTTTTATAATATTATCCAATCTTTCAGCCGAAATTGCCATGTACATGGAATCTGTATCCATTTGTATCAACTCAAAATCCTTTCTATCTACATATTTATCAAGAAAATCGTAATAAAATTCCAACATGCGAAGTTTTGCTAGCTGATATACCGCGATACCGCATTGATAGGGTCTGTCTATTGTTATGTTTTTCTTTCGTTTTATTATTTCATATGTCTCATTTATTTCATTAAGATCTTCAAAGAATGGGGATCTTAAGTCTTTTTCAACCTCACGCTCATCCTGAGTATACTTTGTGTTTTTGTGTTTTTCTTTATCTTCTATCATTTTCCCATAGAATGAATTTCCTTTCAGTTTGTAAGTATCAGCTAATGCTTTACAACCTTTATACTTTGGTTTTAGTTTTTCAATCCATACTTTTATGTTTTTGTTATCTTTAATTATTTCAAATATATCAGGGAATTGATTTAATTCATTAGTAATGGTTACAACATCATCTATTTTGTTTTCATCAAAAGCTTTACTTACCTTTTCTAGCAAAGCCTCAATATCTCCATCTCTTCTAGCGTTAGCTACTTCTTCGGGAAACCATTCAAATGGTGTTCCTGGTTCATACTTCAAAATATTGTGAATAGCTGTAATCTCCAAACCGTGATTAAGATACCATTCGATAAATTCTGTATATAAAAGTATCTTTTTTGCATTTGTAACCCCTAGTAATTTTTTATTATCTTTTAGGTGTTTTCTACCTGTAGCTTTTTGATATTCTTTCATGTGTTCAGGTACCAAATATTCGGGAACATTATCTACAACAAATAGCGGTGAGAACTCTTCAAACTTTTCTTTTAGGTTTTCTGGAACATTTATATCAACTTGGCAAAATCCAAAAAGTTTACCATCAAGAATATCTTTACAAATCTTCTTAATAAATTCAGGATCTGTTGGGTTTTCAACCTCAATACATTCTCCTTTTCCACATGGCATTTTTTGACCCGCTGCAAAAAGATATAGCCCATTTGCATCATAACCAACAATTCGTACACAATTTTTAGGAAATTTATATTTATGAGAACGAATCTTTGTTTTTCCCAACTCTGCATAACGCATAAATATGATACTAGGCCCCCCAACCATACCCGTTTTCAAAAGTTTATAAATCTTGTTTTTGTCGCATGTTTTACAATCTTTCAATATCTGGTGACATTTTTTACAAAACACTTTATTACAAAATTTGCTACATTTATGAACACAGTATTTTCCAGGAGCAAATAATTCAGGATCACCTTTCTTTTTCATTTTTTGATATTTATTTAGAACGTACATCATTGAGACACCGGGGATGGATACTGCATCTTTTAATATATCAATTTTATCAGGATAATACATCGCCCTTGTTTTTTCTAAAGCTTCTTTAAAAGGTATAACATCGTGTAGGTTATACTCTCTCAACCGATCCATCATTGTAACACAACCCCTCTTTTTGAATTCAATCTTATATTCTTCATATTCTTCAGGGGACAATGTATTTTTCTGTTTGAGATCTGAGTAAAAATCTTCATATTTAACAGGACCTACGTGAGAAAGTTTTTCATAACTATCCAACCACTTGTATGGAAAGAAAAGTTTTTTGTCTTCGCAATTGTTTGCTTTACACCACTTATCAAAAGAAAGCCCAGGTGCAAGGTAAGACATTACATCCAAGAATTTAAATTTGGGGGTTGATAAAAACACATATTTATTCGCATTCCTTGCAACAAAAATCTCCTTAGTTTTATCAGTCATGTTTTTTACAAAATATCTTTTAATCATATTGATATCATACTTTCCACTATTGAACCCTAAAACAGGAACTTGATTACACCATTTTTCATACTCCTCTAAAACTTTCTTTGGTATAGAATCTTGGTCAGGTAATGGATATTCTTTTTTAACCTTTTCAACAATCTTTTTTCTTCTCTTTTCCAAATTTTCAACAAATTCTTTTACAAGATCATCAGGATTTGAATTTATAATACATGTTGGTTCTTTTTCACGAGTATCATGTATTGCAACGCTAACCGGGATATGTGTTTGGTTAAAAGATAAATCATCAGTAATCTGTTGAAATTCTTTTTGTAATATTGCCTCAAAATCATAATCAATAAAATCTGGGTACGGGATAAATTTCTTCTCAAACCATGTATCACTCAATTTAGGTTTTTCACACTCCCAAACTGATACAACACTATACCCCAAATCTTTCATAATCTTTTCTCTTTTTTTTGTTTCATTATATTTAGTTTTATCTTCTTTTAAACATGGACAACCGTGCCATTTACACCCATAAAACTCAAAAACAGTATTGGTCTCAGGTTCGTACCCATCCACCAAAAAAAGCTCATTTCCCCTTCCATCTTTAACACACCTTTCACCGCCATGACCACATAAAGCGTGATGAATATGTTTTCCTATAATCTTAGATTGTTCATCTATCCATCTACAAGCTTTATAGCTAAATTGGGTATTACCACCATAAAAAACTTTTTCAGAACTTCCGGGAATGTGATTTATCTTTTTACCTGTAAGTATTACTTCTGTTTTTCCTCCTTTACAGCTGTTATTTTTTACATGGTCTCCAATATAGTCATGACGGTTAAATATTTGTTTGCATCCTGAACATTCCCATTTTTTGGATAGCATCTCTATATCCTTTATGAAAAAACAGTGTCCCTCATGAAGTCCAATATCTAAACAAGGTAAATTATCTTTGAACTGTCCTTTACCAAAAATTAGTTTCCAAATTTCGTCTTTTAATATTTCTTTTTGTTCGTAAACTCGAATGTTAATAGAAAACATTTTTGCAATTTTTTCAAAATCAACAAGTTTTGTTGGTCTAACTTCTGAAGCTTTCAATTTTTGGTTATTATAAAAATCTCGGGCCAATTTCAGAGCTAGTTTTTCTATGTCTTTCTCAGGTCTTTCTTTACCAGCAATAATGTTCAATTTAATAGCCATGCACCTCCAAAAGCACATATTATCATCCTTTCCATCGACAGCGTAAAGACATTTTTTATTACTAAGATGTTCTGGTAATTTTCCACACCCAATTAGAGGCTCGCTACTGTGAATAACTTTTACTTTTACCTCTGTAAATTCAACTCTCCCTTCATGAGCACCTTTTTTATCAATGATTTTAGATGGTGGTAAGTATGCCCTGCTCCAAGCAATACCCTCCAAACTCAATCTTTCTCCCTCACACCGCTCAATATAATCTTTTATTTCCGAAAGCATTGAAAAAGACCCCTCACCCCTAAATGTATGGTGGTAATTAATTATTTCCCCATTCCCTCTATGAATCAAAGAGCTAAAACTGATAACAATTTTTGAACGCATTTCTATTTGTGGCTCCAATTCATTATAAATAAATTCTGATAAATCATTATCTAGATCTCTCCTAATTTGAAAAATAGTTTCATTTCTTTCTGTGATATTTTGAAGGGTATCTCCATGTTCAGGAGGCCTTATTGGAAATATTCTAAGGGTTGTTGTTCTTTTTCTTTTAGTTTTCTTTGGCTGTTTTGGTTTAGATTTATTTCCCTCATTTTTTGTTTTAGGTCTAGCCCCCTCCTTCTCATAATCCCTACCTATAATTGAATCTTCCTCTCTTTTATGTTTTTTTATAATTTTTGGTGGTGGTGGTCTTGTTGGTTTTAATTCTTTAGGTTGAGTTTTGATTTTATTGAATATTTTTATATAACTTTCCCTAACAGTTTTAGCTAGTTTTTCTGCTTTATTTTTTAGTTTTTTAGGAATTAATGGTTTTACAAAATCCAAAAACCTGTTAAATTTTTCTTTTGATTTGGCTAATATATTTTCCGCAGAAGAGGGTTGTATTGGTTTTGTGATTTTTGGTGGTGGTGGTCTTGGTGGTCTTGGTGGTCTTAGTGGTGGTGTTGGTATGCGTAGTCTTGGTGGAGGGGGTTCCTCCGGAGTTTGTGGTCTTGGTGGAGGTGGTCTATTATCAATAAGTCCTTGTCGGTAATTTTCCAAATCTTCAACTGTATTAATTCCCCTTTCTCTCAATGCTGCAATTTTTTCCGCTTTACGTAAACGAGACCAACGAGGTATTCTCAATTCTTTTACAATTTGTTTTAATTCAAAATCTTTTAATTGTTCCATTTTCTAATTTTGTAATCAATTTCAAATCTTTAAATCAAAATTAAATTTTATTTTCATAATCCATACATAAACTGTTGGTAAAATTCTTGGTTAAATTTCTGGTAAAAAAAAAAAAAAAAAAAATTAAAATCGGCGTATAATTACGGTAACATACTACTCGGACACTTCGAAAACGTGAAGAAGCGGCCGCCATTACGCTACTCACTATCTATCACAGATTATAGTTCACCACTAAATTTTCTCCGATTCTTATTGGTTTAAATTGATCACGTGACGCGATAGTGTTCGTCCGCGGAGACACACTATCAGCGCATAGTGCCCTTCCGAGGAAAATACCCGGATGGATAGTGCCCGTCCGCGAAATTTTAAATAATTATGGCTACTCGCTTCGCCGAAGTCAGCGAAGAAGATGTAACCATACTTGTGAATGAGGGAGTACCCCAAAAAACGAAGGAGGCGACTTCGTATGCGGTTAAAGTTTTTGAAGGTAAGGAAACTTTTAACAGGAAATATTTGTTTCAGTTGAAAGTTACGATGGATTTGGCGAATTTAAAAAAAAAAACACTCACCAAGAAAACATAATAAAAGTTAAATTTAATAATATTGTTTTTACCTTTAAGCATGGTCTAGAGAGAAAGGAATAACGGAAAACATCGAAGAGTTTTCGACAGAAAGACTTGCTGAAGTTCTTCGCAAATTTTACGTGGACGCACGTACAGTTAGTGGACAACACTATTCGCGAAACTCCATGAAAGCCATTCGAGCGGGTCTTGAACGGTATCTAACTCAAGCTCCACACAGGAAAGCATTTTCCATCATACGTGACAAAGTTTTTGTGCCATCCAACGAGGCTTTAAATTCCCACCTAAAGTGTTTGGCGAAGACGGGGGTGTTGTCATCAACAAAACACAAGCAAGCCCTTGAGCGCGAAGATGTGGAGCAGTTGTTTGCAGCGAAGCAGTTGGGAAACGACACTCCTGAAAGTCTTGTTCAGACTGCTTGGTTCTATCTAATGCTCTACTTTGGCAGGCGAGGCCGAGAAAACCAGAGAAATATGGTACAGGAAGATATTGTTTTCGGAAAAACGGCAAACGGCATGGAATATATTGCTCTTAGAGAGCGAGCTACAAAAAATCATGCTGGCGGCCTCCGTGACAACGAAGATAACTCGCAAGCCATAATGTGTGAGTGGCCAGATAATCCGCAAAGATGTCCAGTCAGATGTATAAAGAAGTATTTGCAGAAGCGAAACCCCAACTGCCCAGCCTTGTGGCAAAAGCCAAGAAATTACAGCACCGGCAAGTTTAATGAAAGCGACGCGGTGTGGTACTGCAATGTCCCTTTAGGGAAAAACACCTTGGATAATTTACTGGGCCGCATGAGTAAGAAAGC
>OX453276.1:4111700-4164200 GCA_949710005.1 Ricordea florida | reverse complement strand
ATAACTCATGTAAATACATATAACGTTTACCCAGGAATTTTACAAACTACCACTGTTGATAATTGTACCCTACCTTCCGAAGTGCGACGTTCTTTGCGGGGAATCGTGTATTTCTTGAACGAACGGTTGAAGACGCCAGCAGCATTCGCCATTCCTTAGGTTAGACTGTGAAATTCACGCCAAAACAACAAAGGCAGCTCCTTAAAAATTCTAAAATACAGGGGAAAACAAACAAACTAGTTATAAAATATTAAACATTACTTCCCCTATTATGAAAGGCCCACTAATTTATACTATACCTTAATTTCTGACCAAAAAAATATCCAGCCAAATTGAACTGTTGTTGAAAACAGCTTTCAGTTCATTCAGTCTAAGACGTAAACACCTGTTTCCAAAATATCAATTACGTAAGAATATGAAAGCGACAGAACTTTCACAATTTAGCATAAACTGTTAAAATTTCCACTTCGGCACAAGTTGGCGCCATGAATTTGATCTTATTTAATTACTTCGAATTATGAATTTAGCTTTCCAATTTTGCAGCATATGCGTTTGTGCGAACCGGCTCATAATCCAGTGCCTTTCCAAAAGCCAAAAACTCGCTTTAAAATTACTTTTGGTTGCTATATGAAGTTCGCACAAGCGAGAATTACAACTAACTTCTGCAATTTTTGGTGCTGGACCAATTGATGAATATGCAATGAAAAAGTAAACCAAAATTTTAAAAGCGAAAAGAAGGTAGAACAATGGCCATTTTTATACTAGGGGATACATTATTCATCTGGATGAACTTTGGCAAACATTCGTAGTTTGTCTGGTTATGCGTCTCTAGTATAAAGACGGACACAAGACGCATTATGCGTCCAGGTTGTTCGTCTGCACGCATAATTATGGCGTCGTGTGCCCGTTTTTGTGCTATGAGACGCATCATCAGATGAGCTGCGAATGTTTGCCCAAGTTCGTCTAAACGGATAATGCGTCCCCTAGTATAAAAACGGCCACTCCCGAGTTAAGATGTTATTTGTAAGTCCTCAACGTGTCAAAACCTCAGAATTAAGTTCCCTTTCAATAATGCTTATCGTTTCAACTTGTACTAAACAAAAACAAGTCATTCGATTGCAAAGCTCCGTATTTTTCTTTCAAATGGTACAACTATAAACTTATCACTGACTTACCAAATAGTTTCACTAGCGCAGTTCCATAGAATATTCCAAGAAATATGTTTCCTAAGGCAATTCAATTAGTTGGGAAAAAATTTCACAGCCGGCCTGCAAACTGAACATTTTGACAATGGTCGCTGTTGGAACACGTCACCGGTTCATTCACTACTTATTTTCCCGCCAAGAAATTAATCGCCGACGAGACAACTTCAATCATGAGCGCAACACGTGGGTTTTAATTAACCTTTGCACGCCTTACTCAATCAAACAAACACAACGTGTTTTCAAAGAACAGTTTGTAGCTATCGATTCAGGGGCTCCTTTCTCGAAAGTTCCGATAACTTTTAATTTTGGGCTTGACGTGCAAATTTTAGGTCGGTGTCTGCCGAACGGTTTAACTAGTCCTTAACATATTAATTAACGCAACAAACTAACGAACAAGATCACACAAAATTATCGCTTACCCTCGAAAACGAACACATTAAAATAGCTTTCGAGGCCTAGAAAATTACCGGCCTTTCGTGTAACGTGTCCCAAAAGTGCCGGCAATAAGAAAAAACCTATCGCGTTTTCAAACTGTATCGCTTAATTTAAGAATTGGATGTTATTTTGACTGCCATTTAGGTCTTTGGATATTATTTAAAATTCTATTTATAGCGATTCAGTTGAAGTCGCTTACCGGGTTTTCAAAGCTGTTTATATACCCCAAAGGAGCTGAATTTTTCGCTATCCTTCCAGGGACCCGAACATACTGAATTTTCCCTAAGGACGATTCAAGGAGGACAGCGCGCATTAATTTGGTTCAAATAATTAGCAATTAATGAATGAGGCTGAGTAGGATATCGAGGAAGGTGGCCGAGGTGGATAACACCCTTCTGAGATCCGCTTAATTCTTCATATCCTACGAAAGCCGAATTCATTAATTGCTTTATTATTTATCAAAATATTTTTAAACACTTAAGTAGAAAATGAGCTTTATTTTCACAAATTTCACACCCACCAGCAATATTACAAAACAACAAAATAACGCCAGCTCGTCCCCAGGTGTTCTCGGCTAACGGTGCCTTAACCTGCGAAAGGGCTGCATTTTTGACGTCATTTCCTCGTTAAAGTCAAAATTCTTCCAAATTTGGTCATCAGTAACTGGTTATGGTGAATTAAACGCGTGCTTTTAGCCAATCAGAATCGGGGAAATATTTTGAATGAATAATAAATAAAGTTAACATATAGCTAGAATGCGGCCACGAGCGATTTTCTATTGAAAACCATTACAAGAAATCTTCTCATGAGGGCCATACGCCATGGCTCCAGCAGGACCGCAGAAAGCGGTCCTGCTGGAGAGGAAAAAGGAAAATTAGAAAGGAAATTGGAAAGGAAAATTAGTGGAAAGCTGAGGCCACATTGTTGACTGTGATTTTGGGCGAGACGGACGGAGTAGTCTTTGGTTCGTGGTCATGAGGTAGGGACCTTGCTGAGCTCTTTCCGTGCGTCACGGCCGACTCAGTGAAGAATCAAACATAAGAAAAGCGATGACATCAATGAAATCAGCGAGTAATGGTTAAGTAGTTGTTCAGTCAATTACTACCCATCGATTACTCATTGGTGCTATTTATCATCGATTTATTACCTCTGGCAATAAGTACAAGTAGGGGGAAAATGACAGTTCTGGGACAGCACTTCAAGACCAAAAACGCAAAAATCCTGCACGCGTGCAGGATCCAAAATGCGATCAAAATCGTCTTAAAGTAATGACCTTGCACATCCAAACACTCATCATGCCCAATCAACGTCAAACCGTCAAAGAGCTCCGCGCCATTGCCAAGGATCGCAAGATAGCCAAATATTATACGATGCGTCGGGGAGAGCTACTGGAGGCGCTGGGGATGGAAGAGGTACCTAGTGGTGGAAAATGTAACCATGGCAGGCGTGAGGTTCAGTGTAAGGATTGTATGGGATCACAAATATGCCCTCATCTAAGACAGAAAGCATGTTGCAAAGAATGTGGTGGTAAGGGTATATGTATTCATGATAGAGTAAAGTACTCTTGCAAAGATTGTGGTGGTTCCCAAGTATGTTCTCATGGTAGAACTAGGTACAGATGTAAAGATTGTGGGGGAAAGGGCATATGTGAACATTACAAACGTAAAGATCGTTGTAAAGATTGCCTCGATCTTATGAAGTCACAGTAATATAGTGTGCATTTTTGTAACGTGGTTCGCGTTACAAAAATCATATCGAGTCCATCAAGGTGGCGAGTAATTTCAAAAGATGAAAAAATATTTTCTAAGTTACAGTGATTGGTATGTTTTTGGAGAATGAATCCAAAGAAGTTGAAGAAATTAAATTCTGTTAAGTTGAGGCTTATAAACAAAGAAAAGTTGAAGACTAAAGATTTTATTGAAAGGAATAAGGTTGAGATTTTATCCTTATTCAAAAAGTATGGAAACTTTATAGGTGAAGTCAGTGAATTCAGAATTAAATTTAATAATCGTAAAAATCATGTTTGTATTAAGAATGATTTACCAATCGATGAAATTTGGACTAAAATAGATGGAGCTAACTCTTATAGAAATATTTTCGGAATGTTAATTCATAGAGGGAGTACTCATGTTGATGAATTGGTTCTTATTATACATACTGATCCAAATAAAAGATTACATAAATACAGGTTTGATTATTTGTGTGAAGAATTAATAGCTGTGTCATGGGGACCAAGTAGGGTTGTAGATTGGTGTCTTGATTTTGAGGAGTCAAAGGCTTTGAAAGAGCGTTGGGGGATTGATTGATAAGTTATAATAATATAGTGTGCATCTTTGTAACGCGAACCACGTTACAAAAATCATATCGAGTCCATCAACGAAACAAAGCCCAACCCAATCCACCAACTACGATTATCAATGCAAACAAATTATATTCATGTTGTGTGTTTTCAGGTTTTTTGATTTCAGGTTTAACATCCATGATTGGTGTTTTCACCTGTACAGTTTCGGTTCTGGTAGCTGCATGTGGTAACTTAACTTTCGAAGAGCCCAAGTTATGGCTTATCCCTACAGTCTTGGTCTCGAGGTTTACATTTGAGTTGACTCCGAACTTCATGTCACCCGTGGCCTTCATTAGGTTGTTGTTGTACCCAACTATACTCTCCGTGTTTATGATCATGTTACTGGGCATTAGCCAAACTCCAGGTGCGATTGCCAGATCCAATCTCAACTTCGCTTCCTGGGTTGCGAGTTGGTACCTTTGTACTGAACTTGATATGTCGTTCTCAATCACACTGCTTTCAAACAGAGCCAAGAACTCTTGTTGTGTCTCAATTGCCCCACCACCCGTGCCCACAATCGAGTTTCGTGTATTGACTTGCGATCCCAGCACACAGTAAACGAAGGCCTCAGCAGATCGATTCAGTCTGCCGAGCCCAGCCTTGGTGAGCCCATAACCACTCGTTGGAATGAAACAAGCATACTTGTACCCAGCAAAGTCATCATTGCGAATGAATGAGATGAGGTTACCTTTTTCTTTCTTACCACCATCATCTGAGAATTCACCACCATCACCAGGCCATTGGTTTGCGTCTTCATCATAGTTTCGAATCAAATGTACATTTTGAAATCCCCCACCTCTTCCTTGGTAACCAGCACCATAGTCAAGGAATATGTCACCAAGACCATGGTTTCGCCCGCCTTTCCATCTGAAATCAGAACCATTAGCGATCCCGAATTCAGCGCATAATCTTTGGTAAGCAACCTTACTGTAAGGGTTGTTAGCTATGGCAAATGGTTGTTCATCAGGCAAAGGCACATTCAATTCGTACAGTATTCGCCTTATGGTGAAATACACGTGAAACTTTACAAAGCCAGCCACCACTTTGGGGTAGTTCAAACTTTCAAAGGGGCTGACACCACAGCCAGAGGTCGCACACCACACTGCAAAGTTCAGCTGTTGAGGCCAGTAGTTCATGTCGGGCGCGTTCAACCACTTTCGACTTTGCTTACCAAACTTGAAAGTTACAACTTGGGAGGTAAATATGTTACGCATCTTGGCGGTGAATTTCTTCGTACTGGACACGTATATGTCCAATGACGTCAGCATGTTTGTGGTGTTACTTGTGGGTTCGTCAAAATCAATGGCTGGAATTGGGTAGGAGCGATTTGTCATGGTCAGGCTCTTTGGGAAGGGGCTTGATGTATCATCGAGTCCCAAATCAATCCATAGTAGTATTTTGAGACCTGGTCGGAGGCCATCAGTCCATGTCTTGCCAGTGGGGTCATCATAGGACATGATTGTCATTCCGTTATGTTTCCATATAATGTAACCTCCAAATTGATCAGCTATGAATTTGAATCGGTCAAGGTCAGCCTTTGGGTACTTATTTTTGAAGTCGTTTAGTAAGCCCATCTTCTATCCAGAATTTGGATAGAAGAGTTCATGATTTTAAGTCATTATGTGACACAGTAATATATAGCACTAGCCAAACCAAGGGTCCAGTGTATTGAAGAACATACAACAACCACATACAATCTTTTGTTCGATTCCATGATCGTTTCTACATCAATAGCACTGAAGTTTACAACGGTTTCATTACTACCGAACTTATTTCTTAACATGTTAAATCCCTCATCAATCAAATCGTTGAAAGCATTTACAACGGATTTGTATTCCTTTGTTTTCTCCATATTTTTACTAGCACGTTCTAGTGAATTGAATTTCTCTTCAATGGATTGAGTGGTCATGGTTATGTTACTAGCATATCAACCTTTAAGTATATATTTGGATTAGTAGATGTTTTGTTCATAAACTATAGTTATGGTCCGCCTTTTAGTTCTTTTAGGATTTCGTTGCGCACTCTCTGCCTCAATACCAATGGGTCCTCCCCACTCACATTTTTTTGAGCCTTAGCCCGTATCTCAGCCTTGAGCTTTTCGAATTTCTTGAGTTCTTCCATGATCAACGAGAATTCTGAGTCAGAGATCGTATTGTCACGAAGGGCTTTGGATACCAGGTCTTCAATGGTGTTTATCTTGGATCTGGCCAGTGTGATGGTGTTTTGATGCTTCACAGCTTTCTGGGACAGTCTCTTGGATATTTGTTGACATGCTATGGATGCGCACAGAAACACACCACTTACCACACCCAATGGTACAGATGCGACGATTCCGACACCACTAAGCGATGTCCACAATCCACCAGCCGCCAAGACGTAAGATAGTATACCACAGGTCGAGCTTACATTCATGAGTGCGCCTTTGGATCGGTTGTATTTTTTGAGTACTGTCTCGTAGTGGTTTAATTCAGACTTTAGCTTGTTCAAAGCATCGCAAGATTGTTGTAATCTGAAAGTATCGCCATCAGGAGGAGGCGCCGTCGCAGGCAAGTTGGGGTAGATTCCTTTGTACTCACCCATCTTTGGTTACAGTTCTCACGTACTTTTAAAAGTTATCTGAACCGCAAACTGAAGGTGATTGGAGACCCATTCAGATTCAGTTTGTTCCATTCAATGTCGAGGATGCTCAGATCGAAGTGATTTACGGGGGTTTTGGATTTGTGAACGGGAATGACTGGATAATCCTGTGATGGTATGTTGGCAAGGAGTTGTGAGGGTGAGATCTTCACAGGGCCTGTAAATCGAGTATTGTTCATGTAGGATGACTGGTTATTCACTAGACTGCACATAAGTCTCAGGGGCTCCTTGATCTGGAGATTTGTGGGGTACAACTTGCCAGGCGTTATGACTTCGGGTAAACCCAGAGCAACTTGCAGTCCTCTCGTAAGTTTGATGTTGGATTTCTTGTTGGAGTACAAATAGTCAACAGTGTCAGTCTCAATGATCGATAGCTTGGCCTTATCCGTATCATTGAGGAATATCGCGTGTATACCACGCAGAGAGTATGTACCGGGCTGGATTATTATGATGGGTCGATCTTCCTCATTGAGTATGCCCTGGCGATCCTTGAAATTCACCAATCGTTTGGGTATATTACAATCCAGAAGTTGTATCTCCCGAACCTTGTCCAGGGGAGGGTCCAAGTACACCCTGGTTTCAGACTCGTACATGGTAACGCTCAACATTTACATCAACGACGCCTCTTTTTTAATTCGTCTACAAAGTACACTACAACAGCGAGGATCAACAGCCAAGCGTTCTTACCCAGGAATGAAATGACCTCCCCAGCGGTCTTGAACAGGAAACTCACGATCGCCCCCACCATACCGGGTAATAACTCACCAAGTTTCTTACCGATGTTCTTCAGCCCGTCCCCCACACCTTTGCCCAATCTGGATAGGCCCTTGGAAAGATTAGACACGATAACGCCAATGACCACACCAACGGCGCTCACAACGGCAAATACCGTGAAACCATATTTCTTGAAGATCGCTTTCACCCGGTCTCGCAATGACATTCGCTCCTGGATTTGCTCATTCTCCACTTCCAAGTTAGCTATCTCTTGCTCTTGTTCAGCAATTTGTCCCTCGATGGTCTCTATTTGACTTACTTCTTCCGGGGTTTTCAATGGCTTTTCTCGATGGAATCTTACCTTCTCCTTCAATTCACTAACGAACCCTTTTCTTATGGTTATCTCACCATCATGGGCTTCCACAATTTCTTCCGCGCTTGGACCTAGCTCTTTTGTAATTGTTTTGGGTAATCCTTTGTTCACATCACCATACTCATCGAATAATGGATGCCATACGTTTTTGCCTGGATGTCTACTACTGATTTTGACAACGATTCTACCCCATTCATCGTAATTGAAAAGGAACTTGGCTTTGGCATCTGGGAACTTGTCTACAATCTTGGTCCAGATTGCATCTTTGTTTTCTTCCATAGCCTCCATCTCTATCTCTTCATGTGGTAATCGAACATACCCTGATTTACGTCTTGCACCCTTAGTCGTGGATGTTTCCAAGACTTTGTCTGGTGTTGGAGGCTGCCTACCAAGTAGCGGGGTATCTTCGAAATCATCGGGATCTTCTTGTTTGTTTTCTTGCCCCAACCCGAAAGGATCGTTCTCTTCTTCTTCAGGATAAGCAGTTGCCATATTTGATGTCGAATATGGGAACTTCTAAGTTAGTTTATCGCACCCACTTGCTAACTATATACACCAGGATTAACAT
Organism: Ricordea florida; assembly: GCA_949710005.1. NCBI lineage: Eukaryota > Metazoa > Cnidaria > Anthozoa > Corallimorpharia > Ricordeidae > Ricordea > Ricordea florida. The sequence goes on along the minus strand of OX453276.1, from coordinate 4,155,927 downwards.
CCCAACCGCGACAAAGACCATCTGAGCCATTCTTTGGTCTTCATTCGGTCGGTAGTAGTCGGAGAACTTGGGAGGATCGCCTATTTGATTGTACAACCTCATCGCTTCATCCGTCTCCGATATGTTCTCGGATGCCTGGTCAGCATCACTCTTCCTCTTGTTCATAAAGTCAATATACGCCAAGCGCCTCTTTTCATGAGCAGCGTAATCTTTTTGGTACTCCTCCATTGCTTTGTCATGCCTTTTCCTTTCCTTTTCGAGTTCTTCGGGTGATGATCCAGTGAGGAGATGTGTTATGTAGGTACTAAGACCGAGGGCAGCTGAATTGAAGATTGCACCTCCGATAACGATCGCTATAGTCGCCATTACTCAAAGCTCTTTTGGTAAGATCTTTTGATCTTCTAAATAAGTTTTGAGGTACATACCCGCGGACAAAACAGCGACCCATTTGGCGTAATTCATGAAATTGGACGATGGATCGCTAATGAACGATTCTTTCAGGGCCTTCTTACCCACATAGCCCACAGCAGCAGCGAGTCCTATGAGAACTGCAGAATCTGTAACAGTCTTCACAAGCTTGTTGTTTGACATTTTGTGTATTACATCAGCTCGTCATTTAAGCTGGTTTCTATCTTTGGGGGTGTTTTGACCTCATTCATGTCCTTGACAGGAGGTGGTTCGAAGGTTACAGAAGGTACGAAGTTGGGTATTCTGTCTTTGTATCTCTTGTATAAAAAATAACCAATCCCTCCTATTATGGAACCACCGATTAACAAATTCTCGAAGGATAGGCTGGGTATCCAGGCATCATCCTTTTTCACCAATGCATCTTGCTGCGGCTGCTCCTTTTCTTTCTGACTATCTGCATCCCGTTGCTCTTTTTCCTTCAATGCATCCTTAGCCTTCTTGTGGTACTCGGCCAGTTTCTTCCCGGCCTCCACCTTCTTGGGATCCTTTACTCTATCCTTGACATCGGGTTCTCTTGTGATTTGCTCAACAGGTTGCTCAGACATGTTTGTATCTCTGTTATCACTAAGCTTTAACTCTCCTAATAGGTTGCCTATTAGGAGATTTTTTTTTTTTGAACCAACATCTACCAGAAGTAACTACGATGATTTCTATACAACCAATATGTTGCAAATCCTAACATCACACCTTTCAAACATAAACATACTTCATTAACGGACTTCTCAAACTCGACTCTTTCCGCATTTTTATGTTCTCGTATTATTCCCCGACATTGTCTATTGATATTTTCTCTACAGTACTCTTCACAATATTCTTTCACAGTCGCTCCATCATCAACTTCTGTGTTTGCCATGTTTGTTTCAACAACTTCTGTGTTTGCCATGTTTGTATCCTTGTTTTCACTTACCTTTAACTCTCCTAATAGGTTGTCTATTAGGAGAAGTACGTCTTAATTAACAATATTCCAACACATACTCATCTTCATCTTCTGATTCTTGTGGCTCAGCACCATTGGGAGCCAACATACGAGGTTCCGATTCTTGCGGTGTGGCATCATTGGTGGGTAACAGGCTAGATTCTGGTTCTTGTGGTGTGGCATTATTGGAGGGTAACATTCGAAAACTAGTCATGCTGTTGAACTCACTTGGAGTGAAATTCATCTCAGTGACACGAAGACGGGCTGAGGCACCGTACCCGGTCTGCCCGTGGGATCCCCAGAATATACCATCCCAACGGACAACAGGATGACCAAAACCGCTTACATACTTGTCGGGTTGCCACATGTATTCAAGTGGGTTAACCACTTGATCATCTGGACCGTATACACAAGTTGTGGATAGGATGTTGCCACCCTTACCCCAGGTTATGAACTTGAGGTAGGCACGTTGTGGTCTGCTTGTGTCCTTTGTCTTCTCACCCGTTTGTTGGTCTGTGGTGTTTGTGTAATCGTATATCGGTTTCACAGCAAAAGACCAATCATTTTCACTCTTGGCAGTGATGTATGCATTGAAAGTTGCGGGTGGAACGGACCTCTCTGATCTTGGTTTGTTGCAAAACTTTTTGAGTGCATTCAATGTGATCTTCACTACATTGTCAAGTGCTTTTCGAGTCTTGATCTCTTCGGTTGTTGGGCAATCCATGGTACCAATCGATGTCATTGGGTATGAAATTTGGAAGCCCTCCAGAGTCTCAATTCTGCGACTGTCTTTGTCGGTTCCAAATGGCCACACCCCCGATATACCCGAAAAGAATTGCTTGGTCAATTCAATGAAGATTGGTCGCTTCTCACCGTTGGGACCTTTTACGTAAACATCTGAACTAACCCATTGGTTTTGTGGTTTACTTTGGCCTTTGTTGAAGGATTTACTCTTGGGTTCAGAAACAACAATGGTGTTCCAGTCAAAATCAGAGTCAACTGCAATGAAGATTGGTTCACTCATGTTTCAACACTTTACCTTTCGGTTATGCCATAGTGCATGGCTCTCTTTAAGTCACTTTGTATGTCACCACTAAGTGGCTAACAAGTGGTTATTTAGTCCTAAAAGTTGTGTTGGGGCTTTGCTGCGTAGGTCTCTTAGTAGGTCATCTACTAAGAGGCTCAAAATCGGTTCTTACATATTCCATCGTTCTTTCACGTCTCTCAATTCCTCTTGGTCAAGACACCAGTCTATCAATCGATCGGGATGCCATGCTACAGCCACTAATTCATCAAGAACACTTTTGAATTCTACTTTGTGGTATTGCTTGTCAAAGCTCAACGTTGCTGAAGGGATTAGTTTATCGAAAACGCGTTTGAATTCTAGTCTATGGAATTCCTTGTCAAGGTTCAACATTTTGACTCTAATGTGTGAAAGGTTAGACTCCATTCCTTTTGCAACATGATTAACAATGGGTCTAGCCAGACTAGGGTTTTCTAAAACATCCTCTAGATCCCAATCCCAATCCCAATCCCAATAACACCAAATCTCATCATCATCATCATCATCATCGAGTACAAATGTGTCACAGTCATCAAAATTTTCATCAAGAAACATTTGGAGTCCCTCCATCAAAGCATTCCTAATCTTGGATCTCAAAACTCTCACAATACGATTGATTGTGTCATCCATGGAATTAACATCATCATCGTAATGGTCTACTATCATCTCTTTCTTTTTGTTTTGTAGCTCAAAATGAAACTCAAGTCTTGTATATCTAGGGTTGATTTTCTCGAAGCAATCAAGAACCTCTGGTCCTACTCTGTTGAAGAATGCATCAAAGTCAGAGTCATTCTCGTTGGCATATACAGTGAATATGTCGAAACGTGTTTCTGTGGTTTGCATGATGGGGTGCTTCTGCCTTTGGCACAACCAGTCTTGAAGACGCTTTTACTAGAACACAGTATCATATCCAAGTTCTGTTGGAGTGGTACTTGGGTCTTGCTCAAGTTGTGTTGGATTGGTGCTTAGGTCCTGCTCAAGTTGTGTTGGAGTGGTGCTTAGGTCCTGCTCAAGTTGTGTTGGATTGGTGCTTAGGTCCTGCTCAAGTTGTCTTGGGTATCCATCCTCTCTCAACTTGAAATGATTTGCAAAATGAACAAATGCCGAAAGTAATGCTGTGAGTCTTCCACCTTTGAGTACAAGTGAACCAGATAGATTTGAGATCTCCTTCATTATCAATTCATCTTTCTTACAATCTTTCACAAGAGCCTCTTTGTCATCTATACTTCCGTAATTTCTCAAACCGTGATCCACAGCCTTAGCCAACAATTGAAAAGAAGAGTCCGCCAAGCCATCGGCAATCTTCTTGCCCGACCTAACTTGGTACCTTTTGTAATACTTTTCCACATCCTTGTCCGATAGCTTGGTTACTTCGGGGAGGTCCATGACCACACCCGTGTATTCTTTTGTCGAACCTAGACAAGCCAGGATTGAAAGAGATTCCCTCTTTGACTCCAAATCATCGATTGGTGATGGTGTTGTACCAACTGATGCTGCACCGTTCAGTATCTCTTCAGGGTTAGCCATGTTTGGCCTCGGACGAGGGTATCTCTAAGTATTTTTCAAACGGGTGACGCAGTGAAAAGCAAAGTCTGGCGTACTTTTCAGTCTCGAGTAGCTTCTTGTACCTCTTGCGTTTTTCAGCATCTAATGCACCACCATATTCCTCAAATAACATTTTCATCGCGGTTTCAGACGGGTTGTAAAACGACACCACGCATGCGACATTCTCTCTGAATGGTTTCGAGATCGATGTGAGCTGTTGGGTGAGAACCCACACCGATATGCCAATGTGCCTCCCGGAGAAGGCCAGATTGATGAATTTGTTTGTCCGGTTCTTCAAGTCTTTCGAAACAGCGCAATCGTCCAGTATTATGAGTGTGTTCTCACCCGAGAATAACGTTGAACAAAGCGCTAGCAAATAGTCAATCTCGTCCTCATTACTGGAGTCTGGTGAGAACACCCAAAATCTCTTGTCCCCCTTTGCAAAGCCTCTGTAAGTCTTGTTATGGATGTAAGTGGGGCAGATCAAGACAATGTGGTCGAACACGCCCCTAAAGTGTCCTCGAAGCTGGTCCACTATGTATTGAGTCTTTCCACAATTCGTAGGTCCCGTAATGATACAGTTGAATGGGATTTTGTCCACTAACTCATTCATCTTTCAATTGTGTTCTAGTACACTATCTTTTTTAAACTTGAGTTCATAATCTCCATAGCAGCGTCAGCAACCACGAACATGTAACAGGTAAGGACCCTGCCTCCTCTCTTCTCCCTGTTAATCTCGAGTCTTATGCCATCTCGAGTACTGGTTAGCTCCAAACCGTTCCCATGAACATCGTTGTCGGGGTAACTCCTCAGATCGATCCACAAAGCAAACTTGTTCGTATAGAAATCAGACTCCTTGATGGAATCATCGATACCAACTCGTTTAATTATGGCCTGCCATAAGTCAGTTGGTAACATGCCTTTCGAATAAAGTTTGTTTGGTACCCCATCTTTGTCAATCTTGACCGATGTGATCTTTGGGTTCACAAAAATCTCAGAGTCCCTAGCACCTGCTGCATATGGGGCTGTGAAAATACATAGTATCCCAGTCATGGACTTCCTGGGCACGTTAATATGCTCATTGATCACACCATCATTGTTCTCAGAGATTGGGAACGTTTTGTGAAGAAGTATCTTCTCATACAAGAAAACCCTTCCATTCTGGTACGAGGCAATGGCTTGACTGGCTAATCGGTCACTGGATATGCATTGATACTCCAGCTCCATATTTGTTAGTTTGTAATCAGGTGGTGTTTCAGCGTTTGAGTAAACGACGACATCAGAGACTGAAGCTAGAGTTATTTCGAATTTGAGTGGATGTGGTAAGGCTTTTGGATAGAAGATTCCATGATCTTTCAGTATCGTGTGGTCCAATGGTATTTCGTACCTGGTGTTATGGACTGCACCTAGAGTATTTTCTGCTGCATATGAGGTAACTTTGTCACCGGCATTGGTTCTGATTTTCCTTACATTCTCGGATGATATGCCCTGTCTCAATTTGTTATTGCGATCGGTCTCTGACAAAAACAAATCGTGGTAAGTCTTGAACAAATCAAACCTGTCAAGGTCCTCTATGATTTCACCCCCGAATAGAACCTTGTATCGTGAAACGAGGTTCCTTCCCAAGTTGTTGACAAGTGTGTTGTTCTTGTGTCCTGTCACATTCATATCGAAGGTGATGTACACGCTGCCAGGCACAATCACCAGGTTGTCAGCCAGTTTTGGTATTTCAATGTATAATGTCTCGCCAGGATTGGCTGATGAGGGGTTTAGAGTGATCCGATTTAACGAGGCCTCGGCCCTCAAACCTTTACGCATCCTGGGAACACGATCAGTGTCAAGAATGTATGATATTCCAGCCATTTAAGTGCACTGAATCTTGTTGTAAATGTCTAGTGACGATGGTTTAAGTCGATTATACTACTCTACCGATCGATACTGGAAAGGGTACTCGGCCATAGCAAAGTTGGCGAGTGCGGCCAAAGTGACCGAAAGTGTTGCTAGAGATTGGTTGGAGAAGCAAGCATTGTGGCAGATTTATTTTCCTCCACCAAGGTACATACCCAGACCACATTGGGTCGTTGGCAAACCAAATCAAATTCATCAAGCGGACTTGCTGTTTCTTCCTCACGATACAGTGAGAAGAAAAACATACCGCTATGCGCTGGTTGTGGTTGATGTCGCGTCTAGGTACAAGGATGCTGAGGCTCTGACCTCCAAAGATAGTGGTGAAGTGGCCAGGGCGTTTGAGAGGATTTATGCTCGGAGGCTAAAGTGGCCAAAGACATTAATGGTGGATCCCGGTAGAGAATTCATGGGTAGTGTCACTCACTTGATGGATAAGCATCAAGTAGACGTACAGCGAAGTAAAGCTGGTAATCATCGAGCGCAGGCTTTTGTAGAGAGGGCTAACAGAACGCTTGTTGAGAAATTGTTTAGCCATCAATACGCGCAGGAGATGGTGAGTGATGTTAGGTCCAGGGTTTGGGTGAAAAGGCTGCCCGCCATCATGAAGACTTTGAATTCTGAACCTACACGCATCACAGGTAAAGAGCCCGATGAAGCTTTGGAATTGAAAGAGGTTGATGTTAAGCCTATGGATTACAAGAGAGCTGTGGGTTTGAATGAGAAGAGGTTGCCCCCGGGAGTCGAGGTTAGGTATTTGTATTCACCCGGTGAAGATGAAGGTGGTGAGAAACGAAGAGCCACTGATCCTGTGTGGAGCCTTGAGGTTTACGACATATCGAGAACGGTAATTTCACCAGATCAGCCAGTGGTGTACTATTTGGATGGAGTACCGAAGCGAGGGTTTGTGCGCGAGGAACTCCAAGTTGTCCCCGATGATACTGAATTACCACCCTCTAGGGTACTTAAGTGAAGTTGTTGAGATCTCAGCCATTTCACGAACTATCTTGATCAATGCAATGTCCGAAATTTCAAGTTTGGCGGCAAAGATCTTCTTCGTCATGCCTATTTGATTTTTATACTCCTGGTTCATACACAAGTAAAAGAAGACAATACCCGCTGCAACTACACCGCTAGTACAGCGCTCAAGAATCTGTGATGTTCCTCGAAAGTACTTGGCAATGGACAAAATACGTCTTTGATGAGATTCATCAACCCCAGTAACTCTCATTACCCAGGGAATAAGTTTCTCTGGTGTAATGTTGTTGGTTCTCGCCTCTGGGAATGCTTCCAAGTACATTTCTAAACCACGTGTCATGGCTCTTTTCTTGATGCCAAACAAATTCATAATGTAATCTAACGTACGATACTCACCTAACTCTTGGTAAATGTAAAACAAGCATGCAGCCACCAAAGACGTACGAATCTGGCCGCGATTTTTACACTTGGACTTTACGATCTCTTGATACTTGGCTTCTACGATATCGATCATCATAGAAGACACATTCAAGTCATGTCTCTCGAATACAGTACGAACTCCCTTTGGTTTTGATCTACGAAGATCATACGAAATGTCTGATGGGTTGTACGTCCATTGTAGTTTGGAATAGTCCATCCGTTCTAGTTCAGTCTTACAGAGGCTACAAAGAACAATCCCTGTCTCATCCCTATACACACTTTCATGCTTACAAACCTGTTCGTCCTCTTCATCAGCTTTCTTGAACATAGACTGAAAATGATCGACAAGGCTGTGGTAAGTTTCATCCAAATCGTAATCCATACCGACTTTGTCTGGTTGGGTAATATGTATAGTTAAATCTTTAGTTTTTTACCGAAATCAGAGTCCTAAAGTGACCATATGCGTATGTGTGTATCCCATCCTCCCTTACCACCCTCTTGTCATCTTCGCATGATAGTGCCACCTTGTTCACAGTCTCTGTGTACACGTCGTGCAGGTGACTCCTGATGATATTCATCGTCCTCCTCTGTGATTTTTGATTGAAGAGGCAATCCTTGTAGTCTTTGAAGCTTATGCTCTTTTTCACCACAGCCTTCTTCACACCCTTGCACTTCTTTTCCTCCTTTCCCTCATCCATCATATATGAATATAGCTTGGCCCGGAGACCCACGAATTCTATGATCTGTTGGCCACCCGCTTCATCCTTGAACATGCCCCCGACTTTCTTGTTCACGCCCACCTCAATGCCGGATGGATGGTCTTCAGGGTAGTTGCTGGTGTCGAACCTGTCCCTCACATCTGGGCTAATGTCCTTGTAGAAGTCATCCGTCTCCACCTCGTAGGCCAGTGAATCTGTGTCTGTAAATAACAACTTGGCCTTTTCACCGTACTTGGGCTTGATGTAGTTGTAGTGAAAGTCGTACATTATGGTCTTGCTTATTTCCAGGACTGAAAAGCCTAGGTAAATGGGTTTGTCCAGCACCAACATTGTCTTTTTCATTTGTACTGCAACCAGATTCTCGCAAAAGATCGTGCTGTGGTGGTAATTCGGCTTCGATACCAACTTCTTGGCTTTTGACTCTTCAGTGACCAAACGAACGTCCACCCTGTTCCTCATGTTCTCCATCGTTTTCCCAAAGACTGAGTTGTTCATCAACTTGAAAAAGTCCTTCTCGAAGTCGTTTGTTGCTTTGGTCCTTAGTTCGGTGTTCAGGTCGATATAGGGCTTCAGCCACGCGGACTCTTTGAATGTGATGCCTCTGTGTATCTTGTAGAGTTTCAACCCGAGACTCAAATACTGTTTCAGTGTCTCGTGGTGAATGATGTATTTTCGTTTGTCCCTTAGGTTTGGAATTAGCTTATCCACACCATTTACCGTAACTCTCTCTGGTGCTAATGGATAGTCATTGTGCAGTTTGTGAAGGTGCTTTGGGTACATTAGATTAACCTCTAGTATGCATGGTAGATCTTTCCACTTCAATACAAGCTCTTCTTCAGTCAACCATCGAAAGTCATGTGTTGGTAAAGGTTTACTCATTGCACATCCGTACAAACCGTTTGCATCCATGTATGTGATGTACTTTGTGGGTAATGATGGGTCATAATCTTTCATGTATGGATTGTTGGCTTTGCCATACCTAGTTGAGATCATGGAAATGCCCCCTCGGATGCCCTCCTCAAACATGAGAAGCATGTCAGGGTCATTCAAAAGTTCCAATCTCACATTGGTCATTTTCAGGGCCGCGTCCCACGCCAATCCAGGTGCAGTGTAGTACCAAGCTGGATCTAAGTCGTAGTTCTTCCTACAAACTTCCCTGAAGTTCTCGAAAACATCAGCTAACAACAAGACATCCAGTTCAAGGTAAAGGTCGTGGTATTCCCTGAAGTTCTCAATCCCAAAGACTTTCCACACGTTCTGAGCATGCTGGTAATCCTCATCCGATATTTCGGCATCGTAGAGCTTCGAGTAGAACTCATCCTTTGTTGGGAGATGGGTTTCACTGAGCTTATCAAACCCATCAAACCAATCGTACGGAAATACCCCCTTCCTAGTCAGTAACTGCAGGTCTGTGCCATCTTCTTCCTCAAGGTAATCGTGTATTTCTTTTTGAAGGATTCCGTCCACAAAGGCTCTGATTTCCGTCCTACTCATTACAGCCTCACGATCCAATCGATGATAAAACTCTTCCATGACCATACGCATTGTTACAACATCTGAATCAGCATTTCCTACGATGTTGCGAATGATTCTCTCTTCATGCTTGAGTTTCTCCTTTTGTGACATCACCCTTTCAAACCAACTCTTTACATTCACCAGAGAAGATTGTGGTAGGTTGTCTGACAACCTTCTGAGGCCCGCTGCCATAAACCGAAAGCTGTCAATGAACCTGATTCCCCGTTTAATCTCAACCATTTTCCCTTCCTTGTTCTTGTAAGAGTCGACAACAATCTCCTTCGTGAACGAAATGTATTTTTCATCGTTGACTGGTATGCAATTCAGCTTACCTTTCGATTCCCCTATGTTCCTCACAAATAAATGGCCATCGTATCCGGATAGGTTATGGAATATAACTGGTATGAAATTAGGCACCTTGTAATTCAAGTTGCACTCTTGATGTGCGGCGCCTCTGTACTTTCCACTAAGATGACAATGGTCCAACACCTTGTCATGGCCAAGCGTCGATCCGCAGATGTGACAATGTGTGGCATTTTCATAGGCTATTCTCTCATCCTGACTGACACGAGGATTTTTGGGTAGCTTGAACCTATCATAGACTTGTTTGACATCCGACTCCAAGCTCTCCATAAACATCTTGGGTACATCTTCGTCTGGTGACTCAGCTGTGTGCCTCACAAGTTTGGGTTCGAATATAGCGTTATCAAAGCACTTGATCAGGTAACAGAAACCTGATGGTTTATGCTTTTGATATCTATTGGTGAAGCTCCTACCCTCATCTTGGTAACAAGTAAACATCTTTTCAGTGTAGCACTCAAAATCTGCATACACAACAAACGGTACCTCCATCTTCCTGTTGTGATTCTTGAAACGGAAGAACTGCGGGCTCCCATCTTTGTTCATGGGGACTGTCGTCTTGACTGCTTGATGATTGCTGCAAAACTCTAGATGCTTGTCCAGTGAGGATTGTGTATTGAATGGGTTAAGACATCTGTGGCAAAAGTATTTTCTACCATCGTGTTTATCAACTTGTGATGACAAGAGCCTACTCAAGTTCTTAATCCAACAGTAGTGATTCGTTTCATCTTTGTGTAACAAAAGTAAGTTTATCACTCTCACCTCTCGCCGCTTACTGATTCTCAAAACGTTCACATCAGACTCGTATCCATATACGTTAATGGCGTAAGGATTTTGCTTTTCAAACTTGGTAATGTCCCTTAGTGTAACAGGGAACTCCATTCCTGTCCAGTCAAACTTCTCAGAGTTTTTTCTCATCTCAGCATTCAGTCTTTCACCGTGATCCTCTTTGGGAAATACAGCAGATGTCACCGCCCACTTGAAACACTCATGGTCATTCTCATTCTTGACATTGATTACGGCCTTCTTGTCAGCCAGAGCCTTTGGTAGAGGTATGTAAGAAGTCCCAGAGATAGGCTCAAACGGATTAATGTGTATATCAAAGTACTCAACTCGATCAAATTGCCACCCAGACTGTTCACCTTCAAACTTCGCAACCTTTTCAAGTTGTAATTCCGTCATTGCATCGAACAAGTTATTTGTGTCAGTTGAGTCCGTTACTATCTCAAGTGTGGTATGAAAGTAACCCTCGGTGTATTCAACATTACCCGTAACAAGATCTTCTTTTACGAATCTACATGTTAGTATAAACTTCACCTTGATGGGTTTCCTTCTGGTATAAAGCAACTCCAAAACCTTTGGTTTTACTTTGTTGATGAACTCTCCAGGACCGTACCCCCTCTTACCATCGATCCGATAGGTCTTGAAGAACCCTTTCATTGCAGTTTCCTTTTCTTTTACACTGAACGGCTCCTTTGCAGCCCAGATGCTCCTTATTTCCTCCTTCAACTTCCTGAGTTTCTTGCTCACAGGCTTTTTGATTCTCTTTGGCACATAATTCAAAATCCAATTCGCAAACTTGTTTATTTTCTTTTGTACATCTTTGTTATACGCCGAACGAAGTGTTCTATACCGACTGGGAGGTACATATCTTGTGGGTCTAAGAATCGGGACATTTATTTCTGGGACAGGCTCATCGAGAATATGCGTTGTTCCACCACCACCACCACCACCACCAACACCACTAGGTACCTCCTCCATCCCCAGCGCCTCCAATAGCTCTCCCCGGCGCATCTTGTAATATTCGGCTATCTTGCGATCCTTGGCAATGGCGCGGAGCTCTTTGACGGTTTGACGTTGATTGGGCATGATGAGTGTTTGGATGTGCAAGGTCATTACTTTAAGACGATTTTGATCGCATTTTGGATCCTGCACGCGTGCAGGATTTTTGCGTTTTTGGTCTTGAAGTGCTGTCCCAGAACTGTCATTTTCCCCCTACTGTACATATCCGTGTCTTAAGTATTCGCCCTATTAATAATAAATAGTTTGATGTATTATTATTGATTAAATATTGAACTGTTATTTGGATCGTCACGCAACGCAGTTGCGTGACGATCGGGAAATTCAGACTCACGTGACTGCTCAATGGCTTGTCAGGGGCCAGAAACTGACCATTGTATTTCTTCTTTTCGCTTTGGATTGTTTTGTGCACTGTTTGTCTTTGCTCTCGGCTCATGGTACACGAAAAACCGATTTTGTTTGTTGCTCGTTTTTGTTCGTTGTAGCAGGGATTTTTTTGTTTTGCTTTAACTCGTTTCCGACGAACACACGATCATGGGGACTTGTACGACCCATGATTTAGAAAACTTACTCAAATATTACGTTACTTCCTTTTGCTTCCAAATTTGGCACACAGGAAGTAAATGAACGCACCCAATCACCTGGTGAATTTTAGCTCGTATACTTTAGTGACAGATGCATGACGAATTTTTCAATTCTGATTTGAGAGCGTGAGGAGAGGTTAAGGAGGAGGGTTTTTCCTATCATTTGACATCATACTCTGACGGACATTCCCATATGGATATAGGTCCCCGGAAATTTTGAAAAACAAACTTTTATCGATTTTGTGTCGGTAAAAGCGGCTTATAGAAATTAAATTGTATTAAATTCTGTATTTGCTATTTTTCAAGCAGATTTGAAAGAAATAATACCAGATAAAAAAAAAAACTTTTTTCTTTTATCGTTTTTCAGCAATTGGCTGGCATCTTGGTTTATGGGATTTATATGCAAATTGTATGCTTAGGTTATGTAAATTAGGCAAAATGCTAAATTTTTTTTGGAAAATATTGTTGCCTACTACAATGTGAAATATACATGTTTGGAAAGCCTATTTTGTACCCTTCAAAATGAGGTATATCTTTGATCACTGCTGTAAATATCTGGGGAGATATTCAATAAAAATGAAATGTCCGTCAAATTGTATGATTTTTGGGCCGTCGGAAATGAGTTAAAGCCGTGAAGCGTACTACGAAAGCCCAGGAGGGCCCTCAGGTCCTTGAGACTTTTGACTTTAGACTTCGGACTCAGTCAGATTTCAGACTTGTTCAGTGATTCGTTTTAAATCATTTTCCTGGAATTCGACTCTCACTTCAGTGCGAAGTTAAGATTCTACGGACTCAACGCGTAATTAAGTTGTGCATTATCGGAGCGGTCTTCTAATAGTTTCCTTGGGAAACTATGTTTCAGTGAATAAATGGTTCAACTGCGATCGAATACTATCTGACTATTAATTATTGAGACTGCTCATGCGAAGACTATTACGAATGTATGCAGCGAGTACAAAATCCGGTACAGAAGTCATCCTAAAGATACAACAGAATTAATCAACTTTTTAGAAAAAAACAAAACTTCCAAAAGGGGTGATCCTTGTCTCAATGGACGTAACGAGCCTATATACAAATATACCGCAGGGGGAAGGAATGAACACTGTATGTGCAGCATACGAAACTTTTACAAAGACAGACCTCCCATCCTTAAGCGCACACTAGAAAAAGCCCGAAGACTGATTTTGCAAGAGGGCACATTCCAATTCAACGAATAAAACTACTTGCAAACACACGGAACTACACATGGTGGGCACAAAAATGGCAGTAGCTTTTATCCACATTTTCATGACAAAAAGCGCTACTGAACAAACGTTACATTGACATGAACAAGCAAATAAACACCACCCAACAATAAAATTTACGGCTGAAATTTCCCGATGCGATTCGCACTTGAAATCCCAAAATTCAACCTCTGTTCTGTTCCATTCATCTGTTCAAAAGGGTTTAATTTCCCGCCCCCTATATTTTTTTCTTTATAAGATCCGGGGATGTCTTGTGCAGGCTTACATGATCCACTACTGCTAGGTCACCTTATCTATGTTTTGAAGGCCGCACCCTTTACACGGAACAACTCGTACAAACCGCCAACCGAGGGCTGCCCCGGGCAAGATTTCCGCACAGGTCCCTACTTCATTATGCATGCAGCAGTTGAATTGTTTAGGCAAGATTTCTGCACAGGTCCCTACTTCATAATGCATGCAGCAGTTGAATTGTTTAGGCAAGATTTCCACACAGGTCCCTACTTCATTATGCATGCAGCAGTTGAATTGTTTAGGCAAGATTTCGGCACAGGTCTCTACTTCATTATGTGTTAGAGTGAAAAATCATCGCAAAAAAAATCTGGGCCTTTTTTCCTGATAAACAGTACCGTTTAATAATGATGACTTCCAAAAACACGAGCTACATTCCGAGAGAGAGAGTCGAATATATAAAAGTGAAACTCGTATTACATTTCCTAGTCCTTCTGCTGCGTCTTCCACCAGGTAAGTTGTTACCTTCTTTATTTTTTTGATTTCAGCAATGTCGCTGAATTCGAAGTTTAAGAGACCGAAGGTCTTCTGTTCTGGCCAAAATTCTTCTTCCTTCTTCAAGAACGCTGGACCTTCCCACCAACTTTGTTCCGCCTTAAGCTGGGAGGCCTTACAACCACGCGAGGCAACATCTGCAGGGTTTTGTCCCGAGGGAACATGTCTCCATGCTTCTAGAGGTATTAACTCTCGAATTTGGAAAACTCGGTTTTGGATAAAAGGCTTGAATTCGTTTCCGATTCCATAAATCCACCACAGTACTATCTCAGAGTCCAGCAAACAAACCGTCTTGTTTATCTTGAGTGTGGGCTCCAATGCCTGGCGAACACTCGCTATCAACTTCGTTAGCACCAGAGCAGACAAAAGTTCCGTTCTTGGAGTGGTGGATCCAGTGATTGGGGTTACTCGTGTCTTAGAGGCGACGATACTGCACCAGACAGGACTTCCTGAACGGATTCTCAAATATACAACCGCGCCGTACGCCTTGTCAGATGCATCGCCAAAGCCATGAATATCAATGGTATTTTTCTGACTTCCGGGCTGCGGATATAGGTAACAACGATTAATCGATATCCTTGATGTTTCGAGCATGTCTTGCAGGAGTGATTTCCAGCGAGTAGAGACTTCATCATAGTGTTTGACGATTTGAGGCTCAGAAGAGAGTCTTCTTAAGAGTGTTTCCATCCTTCTCTTGCTTAGTTGATAGTTGTCTGGTAGAATTGGGTGGAATTCCTTGAAGGGCAACTTGACCTCGTACCTATCCCCATCATGCTTAATATTTGTGATGAACTTCTCATAGACAGTTGGTTCTTCTTGTTTGATCCCTAAAGTCTCTAAATCCCAAAACCGTCTCACCTGCTGATCAAGGGCTATCTTCTCATCATATACAGAGGTGCAAATCTCAAGGACATGGGTCTCTGTGAAGTTGACTATAGAATTTTCAGGACTCGAAGGCGAAATTCCAACTGGACCAGATAAGACATAGCCCAGGAGCCCATCAATTTTTTTGATGGGCTCCTAACATAGCCGAGTCTGGTAGATAACGCCACAGGGCCTGGTTCTTGACCACGAACAGTGATTCCGGTCACGAACTGCCAACAGAAATCGAGGTCGATGCTTAGTTCGTCAGTACCTTGCGTGCTATCTGCCAATTCTAAACTCTGTAGATGCTGATAGTGCGTCTGCGTGAATTCCACCATTTGATTGCTCACTGGCGTACAAATTAAGGGTACTACATACGCGGAGACGTAAATCTTCATTTCGTCTTTTGACTCTACTGCCAACTACACAATATCGCACTGTCTTAGCTTTGCTAGTGGCTCTCCAAACGTCTTAATGAGTTGCGTATCCCGTCCCAAAACTGGCAGATTGAGAAATCTCTGTAGGCTCTCTGTGACGTAACTTCTTTGACTACAGCTGTCAAAGATTAGCCTTGTGTTGACAGGAGTGTCATTATCATTAGCTGTTGATGTTTGCTCTGGCCGTTTGGAGGAGAACGCTGTTTTTTTGCACCGATGAACATATTTGTAGTTGAAGTATGAGCTGGTAGATTCGGAGTTCCCCGACTTTCCTCGCACTGGCCTTCCATTGTTGAACGCTACGGTTTGATATCCCCAGTGACTCGCATAGGAAAGGATGATGACCCTTCTGACCGCAGAGATGACAGCTTTCTCCATTAACACATCGACGTGTCACGTGACCGGAGCGTAAACATGTCGAATAAACTGCTTCCGGGCTGCAACATTGGTCATCACAGTGCAATTTGAAGAGGAATGTGGGCCATTACAATACGTACAACAAGAACTTCGTTGTGCCTGAGGGATTCCGTCTGTGAAGAGGGCAGATGTCGTCGATGGTGGCTCAAAGGTTGCGTGTCGCTTGGGCAGATAATTAGCTCGGGGCTGTCGGGTGCTGACATGTCCCGGAATAAATTGACATTTCTCGCGAATATATAAAGGTGAAACTTAAATCCTCAAAAGAGGGCATTTCCTTAAATGTCAATCAAGATTCCTATAACGAGACAGTTCACGTGGAAATGCAATCCTAATCTTACATTAAGCATGCAGCAGTTGAATTTTTTTGAGTAATGCACATGTAAACATTTCTTGTTATTTTTTAATGAATCAGTATGGCTACAGCATGCATAATGAAGTAGGGACCTGTGCAGAAATCAGGGCTGTTATCTTGGGAAAGAAGTGGGATGTCATTTTTAAACACGAACTGGCGAGATGTTGACGTAAGTAAGCATTTCACGAATTTGAACCTCTTTGCTTTCCGTATTGTTCACGCCTTGCGTCTGCACGCACGAGCACGAATCTTGCTCAACTCAGACCGGTTCGAAATGTTTGCAGTTGTCGATTGTGTCTTAACATTTTTGTTAATGGTAAAAACGGAAGGGACTACACGAGTTGTACACGCTACGCTAGGAAAACGAGAAGAGCTAATCCTAAGTGCGTAGTAGTGCTTGTTTTGGGGGAAAGTTGAAACTAATAACACTGTCCAATAGTATGCTTTCTGCCGGTGAATTACTATTTCTTGAGCGTAAAAAATGCTATCAATGTCCTGAAAGGATTTTAAGCGATAAAATGTGTACAGTTCTCTATTACTTAGCTCCCTTTTGATCGAAGGGAAATTTGTATGGGAACTGTATACTCGCTGTTTCTGTGTTGTATTTCGTGTTGTCGCACCGATTCTCAGACCAGTTGATAGCGATTTCAACGATTTGGTGCAATGCCGGTTTTCTATTCTTCGGCCATGTTTATATGAGCCCTAGTTGAAGGGTTGTCCCGTCCCGTCCACCTGGATCAAGTTAACCATCAGTTTATATGAGGTTTTCGGATCATTATCAAATCGCTATCAACTGGTCTGAGAATCGGTGCGACAACACGAAATACAACACAGAAACAGCGAGTATACAGTTCCCATACAAATTTCCCTTCGATCAAAAGGGAGCTAAGTAATAGAGAACTGTACACATTTTATCGCTTAAAATCCTTTCAGGACATTGATAGCATTTTTTACGCTCAAGAAATAGTAATTCACCGGCAGAAAGCATACTATTGGACAGTGTTATTAGTTTCAACTTTCCCCCAAAACAAGCACTACTACGCACTTAGGATTAGGTCTTCTCGTTTTCCTAGCGTAGCGTGTACAACTCGTGTAGTCCCTTCCGTTTTTACCATTAACAAAAATGTTAAGACACAAATTTAAAAATAGTTGTGACAGGCCTACACGACTCCCGCTGTTCGCAAGTGTGGTTTCTTTGCCTTTAGAGTTTGAATCTCACGAGTATGTCTTTGAGCGATTTTCCTCTTTTGTACAATATGATGGGAGGCTCTTTGTATATCTCACTCAGTAGAGGTTGATTCTGTATTAAATGCCATTTGCTCAATAAGGTTTTCTTTAGAATACTTTCGCTCAAGTTCTCTAAGTTCCAGTTTGTTTATCTCTACGCTACGGTAGTGAAATTTCTTTAACGCTCCTAGCAGTTGATGCTCTGCGTCTTTTCTTATCTTATAGATGTCAGATTGAAATTCTGGATCTGGTCTGATCTTTGCCCGTGCACTATATTTCAGTGTTCTAGGGCAAGTATGTTTGTCTCAATGCCTGTAGTATGGCAATAGATTCCTCAGATTTTTTTTTTTTTTTTACTAACATCTACATGGCAGCCTTTTCGTCAGAGCGTTAACCCTTTCTGGCTCTACCGTAATTGCCGTTGCTATACTGTCACGTATGTGAGCTTTTTCTTTCCGCGTTTCGCGGTTACGTTTACGGCTTTCTCTTGGCGTTTGAGTATTAGTGGTTCTTCCTTGAGAACTTGGGATCATTTCTGAATGAGGCGTGCCTGGCATGTTCGTCTCTTCCTCGCTCAGTTCTATATCGCCATCGTTACTTTTTGTTGGTGATGGATCCGGCAAGAGGTTACTATCGCTATTTAGTTTGTTCTCCATAGTAATTCTCAAGCAAAGTAATTCTCAAGCAATACTGCAGTTTCGGTTCTATAGTGAACCTCGTCAGTTGCTCCTATGTTGTTTCTCTAGCTGACGTGGAGTGACAGAGGAATTTCTGATTCTCTCCGTAGGAAGTGAGTTCTTTTGCCGTTGTTATACTCGTAGGGAGGATCGAAAATCCTGGCTTCTTATTGGCTCATGTAAACCAATGGTGTAGGTGTGGTTTCGATCCGAGGGTTGGGTTGTGTTTCTTATAAAGGCCTTATTTGGATTTCTAGAGCATGTTTAGTTTCCTTTTTTGCACAGATAGTTTCTCTTAGTATTGGAATTGCTTATCTGTGGCTTTCGAGCTAAAATCTTTGTGCTCGTAGATCTTGTACATGCTGTTAGTTAGGTTTTCTTGTGCGACGCAGGACGGAGCACTGTCTGGTATCAATCACAGATTTAAAAATAGTTGTCACAGGCCTACACGACTCCTGCTGTTCGCAAGTGTGGTTTCTTTGCCTTTAGAGTTTGAATCTCACGAGTATGTCTTTTAGCGATTTTCCTCTTTTGTAAAATATGATGGGAGGCTCTTTGTATATCTCACTCAGTAGAGGTTGATTCTGTATTAAATGCCATTTGCTCAATAAGGTTTTCTTTAGAATACTTTCGCTCAAGTTCTCTAAGTTCCAGTTTGTTTGTCTCTACGCTACGGTAGTGAAATTTCTTTAACGCTCCTAGCAGTTGATGCTCTGCGTCTCTTCTTATCTTATAGATGTCAGATTGAAATTCTGGATCTGGTCTGATCTTTGCCCGTGCACTATATCTCAGTGTTCTAGGGCAAGTATGCTTGTCTCAATGCCTGTAGTATGGCAATAGATTCCTCAGATTTTTTTACTAACATCTACATGGCAGCCTTTTCGTCAGAGCGTTAACGCTTTCTGGCTCTACCGTAATTGCCGTTGCTACTGTCACGTATGTGAGCTTTCTCTTTCCGCGTTTCGCGGTTACGTTTACGGCTTTCTCTTGGCGTTTGAGTATTAGTGGTTCTTCCTTGAGAACTTTGGATCATTTCTGAATGAGGCGTGCCTGGCATGTTCGTCTCTTCCTCGCTCAGTTCTATATCGCCATCGCTACTACAGGCATTGAGACAAACATACTTGCCCTAGAACACTGAAATATAGTGCACGGGCAAAGACCAGACCAGATCCAGAATTTCAATCTGACATCTATAAGATAAGAAAAGACGCAGAGCATCAACTGCTATAGGAGCGTTAAAGAAATTTCACTACCGTAGCGTAGAGATAAACAAACTGGAACTTAGAGAACTTGAGCGAAAGTATTCTAAAGAAAACCTTATTGAGCAAATGGCATTTAATACAGAATCAACCTCTACTGAGTGAGATATACAAAGAGCCTCCCATCATATTGTACAAAAGAGGAAAATCGCTCAAAGACATACTCGTGAGATTCAAACTCTAAAGGCAAAGAAACCACACTTGCGAACAGCGGGAGTCGTGTAGGCCTGTCACAACTATTTTTAAAGCTGGCTTTTTAAGTCGTCTTAAAAAGCTGGTTTTTGAACGAGTCTTAAATCCTGGCCTTTTCATCTTAACTCCTATAACCAGCTGTCATCAGCGATACTGCGTTATATAAATGAACTGAATTACATAAGGGTCTTTTTATTATTTGTCATTGCTGTTTCTATATAACAACCATTTCCCAGCTACTGATAATGATCCAGGTTTTCGTGAAGGCGGTGGTATGCTTTTGGCATATGTTTTCATGGACCGGGCCTCATTTTTAACTCGTGGATACGCGAAGCCTATTTGCGAGTTTTTGTGGGGACTCCGATATGCAAATTGGCACTCACTCACTCACTCACTCAGGTGTAGACACTGTTCATAGTTAGTCGAATAGAACTCGGGAGAATCGATATGAAGGCGACAATTGTCGTAACCGAAGTCGGCTGATCAAACTTCACTCTGAACGTGTATCGTACTGGTGCTAGAGTTTGTGGTCATTTTGTAGCTTAACAGGACGATTAGCGGTCTCACTAAAATCAAAAGGGGTGTGAATGTCTCCAGTTAGGACAATGGCCAACTTGGAGACTGAATTTCAAGGGTCTTTGACTCGTCCAGGCGCTAAACGTGACGAGAAGATAACCATTCGCTCTCCCGACGTCGACCACCCCAAGATTACAGGCAGTATATGAATTTCAGCTGGCAGGAAAGTGATATGAAGATGAGAAAATCTGTTGCTAGTGTGGTAAGCTTTGATGAGAACTTATACGAGCGAAATGAA
Organism: Ricordea florida; assembly: GCA_949710005.1. Lineage (NCBI taxonomy): Eukaryota > Metazoa > Cnidaria > Anthozoa > Corallimorpharia > Ricordeidae > Ricordea > Ricordea florida. The sequence goes on along the minus strand of OX453276.1, from coordinate 4,135,388 downwards.
CGCTTGAATGAGAACTTATATGAGCGAAATGAGCATTTGTTATTGAACGAAACGACTACTGAAAACAGGATAAACATTAACGAATCCATGATGTGAAACCGAAGAACTTCTGTGGCCAACCAGGATAAGAACCATCGAATGGAGGACTTTTCGGCAAGATTTCCGGACAGGTCCCTACTTCATTATGCATGCAGCAGATGAATTGTTAAGAGTAATGCACATGTAAACATTTTCTTGTCATTGCAGAATGAAACAGTATATGGCTACAGCATGCATGCATAATAAAGTAGGGACCTGTGCGGAAATCATTACGACTTTTCTACTGATTTAAGCGAAAATACTAACAGGAATGGAGTTGGAGAAGTATTGAGACGGTCAAGAAGTATGTCAACGTTTACTTGTAAATATGGAGGCGCCTGCCTTGACGGAGAACCATCAAGATTACAATGTAAGAAAGTCATTAAAGTGTTCAAATGTATTAAGCGTTATATTATATACAATACACCACAAGCCTCTACAATGAAAAGCTTTCTATGTATTGATTTCCGAATTTACCTTGAACTGAAAAAGATTGTGTAGAAGTAGACATGTTGGAAAAGATAGGTTTACCTGTTTTGGTTACTGTTGTGTGACTCGTCATATTTACATCGTAAAAACAAGAAGTTACAAGCATGAAAACACAGATGTATTGCTGTGTTAATGATGGCAAGTGTGATTCAGTCTTTCAAGTGCGACCATGAATGCATATATACTTGCTGTGATCAGGTCAGTGTGGTATAGATCATCAGTTACAAAGTGTGATGATAACAAATACACTAAGTCGGTGCACCAAAACATTTACTAGCTGTATGCATAACTGATAAAACTAGTGTAGAAAACATGGAATGGGTTTGCTAAACCTGCCATTCAAACCTGAGCAATGGGAAGTTACCAATCTGCTCTGAGGGTTGTCCAATACATGTGTGCCTGTTCTACAAAATGTGATTTAGTAAAAGGTTTCCTATGAAACCAGAATGCCTAAATAGAGGTGGACAATAATCACTAATGATAGCAATGTTGTTAATGTACCAGCGGATGTGAATTCAGTTGTTACCACTCTACCTATAAATGAATGACAAGCAATTCCTATCAAATTGAAAAGAAACTTAAGTCACCATTATAAGTTTCAAAGCGTTAGACCAAGAAAGTGTTGAAACCAGTAACTGTTTCAAAATGAACATATACTGGTATGTCGAGAAGTAGCTAAATAATATGTGAACAGTGCAAATATAAATGAACACAATGATTGGGAAGAGTTTGTAAACTCCAGTGTCTCAATGTGAAAGTGAGTGCTGGCGAGGGGAAGTGGTTTGGAATAGAGGAGGGGTAAGCAGAAAATTAGGTTAGGGAAAATTGGATATTCCTGTAGTAAAAATATCATGGTATTTGGAACGAGATAAAGTGGCAACTGTTTATTTATGCTCTAACGCTTTGGTATGTTTTCAAAGCGTGTTTTTGGGATATTTCTACAATTATTGTGTTACTTTTAAAGGAACGTTCTGAGCTCAAGAAAAGTGTATGTAGTGTGAAGGGTGTGAAAGACAGTTAGGACACAATTGAAACTACAACATCAGTATTAGAAAAGAAAGAATAATTTAATTAATACATTCATTATGGCATTTAAGCATAACTGTAACTGTAAGATCTTGGTATAAAAAATTATCAGATATTTAAGGTAAAAGTGACTTCAAGAAGGTAAGGGACCGTTCATTTTTTAAGGGATGGGGGGGGGGGGGCTGGTGGGATTTGGGGGAGTGTCAGTGGGAAATTGAGTGACCCCCCCCCCTCACCTTGCCAAGTTTTTCACATGACCCCTTCTCAAAAGGAATTTTTGTTGGGATGACCCCCCCGGCCACCTCGAAAAGATGTTTATATGTCGTGAATAAAGCAAGAGAATTTCTCTTCAATTTATGAAAACTTCATACCACTTTTTTTCGCTTCTTTTTTGCTTGACCCCCCTTTTTCTTCATTTTTTTTGGGGTGGCCCCCCCTTTGAAGCCATTTTTTTTCGCGTGGCCCCCCCTCAAATCCCACCAGCCCCCCCCCCCATCCCTTAAAACATGAATGGTCCCTAATAACAATAACAAAGAAGTCCAGTTCATTCTGGAACTAAACAGTTGCATAAGTTCTAAGGTCGACTGTTGTGCCTCCTCGGGCGACAGACTTTGTGACTCAACGGTCGAATATTTAGCCTCAACGGGCGAGCTAGTAACCTCGTGTTTCCCCTTGATGCGCTATGAAACTCACACTTCAACAACAGATCTGTTTTCCAATTGACCTTTCACGAATATCTCCGAAGACAGGCAAGCTGGAGACGGTAATTTACTCAGAGGGAAAGTCTCTTTATCTGGTGATTGCCCCGTTTGAAGTGCATTGAGGAACAAATCATCTCCATGAATCAAGACGCAATCGATTTCTTCACACCTCCATTGCTGAATTGGCCACAACTGGTCGCATAGTGAGGCAGACAAGCTCATGAAAACTTCCTGTCGTCCTCGCGATTCATCGCTAAACTGATCGTGACCTTGATGAATACTTCCTGGGCATTTAGAAACATGTAGGCAATCGAAATAAGGAAAAACTTTTACCTGACAATTCAACTCTTCCGAAGTTGTCAACCGCCAGCAAGACGTGAAGTGTGGTGAAACGTGCAGAAGAAATCATTATGACGTCACACAACGAAAACGCCAAACTGCACATGCCCCGAATCTGACTTCCGAAAAATCGAGATTTTTCACCGCTTATATGATATGGGACACCGCTGACCCTCTCAAATAGTGTGCTGTCTCGCTAAGGCTCGCCAGCAATAAGAACCAGATGTCACTGAAAATGTTGAAAAGATCATTAGTTTTGATCCAGGTTAAGGAAACAGACCTTCAGACAAACAATCTGAATTTGTATCATTTCCTACAATTCACTGTTGACAAACCAGAGCTGATAACCAAGAAAGAACAACACCGGTGCATTACAGTACAGTATGCAAATGGCTGAGATTGAAGAGTTGCAAAATCAGTGCCTAACATCTTGTACAAATTAAAAAAATTGCAAATTCATAATACTGCAAATATTTCTTTAAAAAAGTGTAAAACCAAAGGGAAGAAATATACCACTGATGACCTAAAATCAGACGATAATGTAAATAAGCTAATTCAACTTGAAGAAGGATTGAGAGTCTTAATGATTTTAAGATCATCACTAACATACTTTGCAAAAATGCAAGAAAGACTTGATTGCTGTGATTCGTCAGCTGGGCAATCCTGCATGGTTTTGTTCATTATCAGCTGCAGAATCAAGGTGGATATTTCTGTTAAAAACATTGAATAGACTTGTAGACAACAAAAACTATAATGATGATAAAATTGACAATGTCATGGCAACAAAAGTCAGACCCTATTCAGAAGGACCCTGCCACATGTGCTAGAAACTTTGAACACACAGGCGCGCAGTGAGCAGGAACTTATGAGGCCTCCGATAACTAGTTCGGACGTGTTTCAACACGGTTGAAAGCGGATGAAATACGATCGATATTATACCTCCGCCAAAGATTGTGGGGGTATTAGAGGTTCATCATTTTGGGTACAAAAACTGTAGAGAAGAAACTTTGTGTTTTTTCTTACTTACAAATCCACAGGCTTGGAGGAAAGAAGGCCTCCCATTGTCAACAACAAGTAACGACGCTGCAAAAATGTATGATGCAACTCTTTCTCAGGTTTGTTTATATTTCTACAAATTTACTTAAAACAGAAAAGGTTCCCAAATATGTCTCGGCTCTTTAACTCAAATTAAACATAACTCCGCAGATCGAATACTTACCTCTTACTAACCAAGTTCGAGGTCCGTACTGTAAGTTAAGTACCGAGAGGAAAAACCGAGGATCCATAACTTACAATACGGACCGAGAAAACGAGTTTGTAAGATTTATTATATCTCAAAACAAACGTTTGAATCTAGCGGGCCGTACAGTGAAGTACGGCCCGCTAAATTGACCAATAACAGAGCGCGTACTTACTGAGAGATATAATAATCCCCTCTACACCCACCCCACAATCTTCAACCAAGTGCTGTCTAGTGGCTGATAACAACAACAACAACGAATGCTTTATTTGCATGACCATAAATGAGTTACAGTATTGCAAAAGCTTAGTCTATTAATAACTGATGCAACTAATTATTACATGCAAAGCATTGCAAAACGTTACAGTTCTCATTCAGTTCATTCATTCATTGATATTAATTTGGATCTTAATTCAAAGCATTGCGAGATAAATGAAACTAATTGGCAGTTAATCAGATAATCAGAGGAATTCATAAGAAGAGATACTAAGGTATCGTGTGAAAGTGATTTGAAGTCAGGTATTTTAGTTTCTAGTTTGGAGAAAAATGTGTCTCTGATCTGAGAATAAGCCTTACAATCTATTAAGAAATGATTTTCATCTTCAATTTTGTTACCTGTACAAAAGTAACATATCCTTTCATCGCGAGGGATTTTTTCGTATCTACCTGTTTCAATTCTAAGTTGATGACTACTTATTCTAAATTTAACTAATGCTTTTCTCGAAGGGTTTTTTCTTGTTAAAACTAGGTACGGCGAGGGACTATAATCGTCTTTGATTGTACAATAAAAACTGAGTTTTTGTAATTGTTGAAGGGTCTGATTCCAGTAAGAGACGTACTTATTTTTCATTATGCCGATATATCGATTAACTACTGAGTTACTCAATGAATTATAGGAAAAGTCATAGTTTAGATCATAGTACTCAACCATTTTCACGATATTAGAGTAAAAACTAGTTTTTCCGTTATGGTGAAGGTCAATTGAAATTTGTAGGGCCTGTTTAACAATAGAATCTTCATCTTTACCTATCAGATAATCTAAGTAATTTAGAATCTTTTTATTTATATCAATGATCATGGAGAATTTACCGAGCTCAGCTCTACAAGCAATGTTGGATGCCTTGTTATGTACTTGTAAATAGCGTTTACAGAATTGCAAATGGGTTTTTTCAATTGCAGAGCTGTCCCAGGATTTAAAATCTGATTTAACAAAAGCACCCCAAACTTCACTGTTGTAGGTTAGAATTGGTGAAATCATCGAGTCAAAAATTTTACACGCAAGTGATGGCTTAAGACTATTCAGATCCGTGTGCCGCCTTAGGCTGAAGAGCGCATGAAGAGCTTTTTGTCGGAGGTGTTCAAGCGAAAGTGTAAAATTTCCGGAAGATGTGATGCGAGTTCCTAAGTAAGTATAGTTTTGGACAACGTCGATTACTTCATTGCCTATGCGGAAGTTATGTTCACATTTTCGTGTACATCGTTAAAAATCATTATTTTGGTTTTCTTAGGATTTATTCTAAGCATCCATGAGTTGCAATATGAAGATAGTACGTTAAGGCAGTTTTGTAGACCAAGTTTGGATCGCGATAATATTATCAAATCATCTGCGTAAAGGAGAGAGTTGAGTCTGGTGCCATTTGGTAACACTAAAGGGTCGGATAAAACATTGTCAAATGAAAACGCTAGATCGTTAAGGTATAAGTTGAAGAGCAGAGGGCTTAAAATGCAGCCTTGCCGCACTCCTCTTGCGTAATGAAAAGATCGCGTTTTGTTATTTCCAATTCTGACAGAGCAGGTAGACTTCGAGTACAGACTCTTAATTAGACTATAAAACTTTCCTTGGACATTGATGTTAGATAACTTATAGAGAAGCCCATCATGCCAAACCGAATCAAAGGCTTTCCTAAAGTCAACAAAACACGCATATATTTTCTCCTTGTGACAATGGACATATTTGTCTATTAATGTTCGAAGAGTGAGGACATGATCTGCTGTTCTATTATTTGCTAGAAAACCAATTTGAGACTTGTGAAGTATATTATTTAAGTCAACGTGCTTTAGAAGTCTCTGATTGAGAATTGAACAAAATAGTTTTCCAATGCAACTAGAAATACAAATTCCACGGTAGTTTGATGGATCGCTTTTAGTACCACATTTAAAAATTGGTGTAATGAGGCCGTCACACCACATTTGGGGCATAGTTCCTAAATCGAGGACCGTGTTAAATAGTTTTAGATAAACAGGCATTAATTCATTTAAGCTAGATTTGATCATTTCATTTTTGATTTTGTCTGAAAAAGAAGATTTGTTGTTTTTGACTTTTCCAGCTGCAGTGCGAATTTCGCTTTCTGTGATGAGGTAATCCAAGGAGTGAGATCGTGTTGGGAAATCCTTTGAATTCTGTAACTCATCAATAACTGCCTCCTGCTGTTCGTTAAGGGGTTCATTTGAGTGCAGAGTTTGAAAGTGGGACATCCATTTTTCTTCAGAAATTGATAGAAATTGATTGGCTGATAGTCTGAAGTAGCTCAGCCAATCAGATTGCGGCATTTACATTAGTCTACAAGTAGAGTTTTACTAATTAACAATTAGATTATGAGCTCGAGATTTCTATGGGGTGATAGTTGATAAAGTCGAAGGCTGAATCAACTATCACCTCATAGAAATCTCAAGCTCATAATTGGTTTAGTAAAAATCATAATAAACGAATCATGTGTCGGTGAAAAACGACACCAAAATACTAAATCTTCCTGAGAAACTTCGCTAAAGCGCAAATTCGTCGCTATTTTGAAAAGGATCTTCAAGCAGGTACTGTCTAATTGCTGATAGTCTGCAGTAGCTCAGCCAATCAGATCTTTGCATTTGCATTAGTATACTAGTAGTTTTTTGCTAATCATTATTATACTGAAAAGTTTAAATTTAGCTAGTATATATTCACCACCTATTCACCTTTCAGTTCACTGCCTATGCATCAATGGACAGCATAGGTGGACTGGAGGGATCTGTAACCAAAATGCTAGAGGCTGATCCCGAGTTCAGTAAGTATCAAAATTCAGTAGTTCTATAATAACTGAAAATCTTCACTTTGCAAATATGAGATCCATCAGTCACCCCTATCTTGGTTCATGTTTAAGTTAGACAAGAAAACCTCCCTCCCTTGCCAACCCAACCCCCCTCCCCGAGCCAAACGCCCTCGGCCCTCGTACGTCGCGCTCCAGCTTCCCCCTCGGATTCCCCCCTCCCTCCCCTCCCTTAAACGCCAGTTACGCAAGCTACCAATATTGCCGCTTGTCCCTCAGTCAGCCATTCACTAAATTCGTCTTATTTATCTTATTGTTCATCATAGTCATGGGTCACGTCCTAGCTACTGAAATGCGTTGCAGAAACTCCATGGACACGATTCTCTCCTTAGCAGCCAAACAGAGCATAAGTAATCGTGAGAAATTGCACATAGAAGCTTTGAAAGAGAGATTAGCAGGGTAAAGTTGATTCATAGGTATAAGTTTCTGTGAAGTACTGAATGCTAAATACAGTGCCATTTTTTAGATTATTTTACTCGTAATCAATTATAAGCTGCGTCAACCATCGTTTTTATGCACTCTTTTGGCGATCGGTTAGAGATTTTTATCTGCTTTTTGGTTTTACCCGATCTCTTTTTAGTCTCTGAATTTTGGATTGCGGCTGCCAACCTTCGTCAGAGATAGAAATCCGAACATTAAGTTTTTCATTTGAATTCTTTCCTCCCTTCCTTTTTTTCTTCAGGAATATAATTGAATCACAAAACATCTGTGATGATATACTAGTGGAGTACCCGACGGACATGTTTGCCCTGAAGATGATCACCGAATATAGTATCTATTTTGGCGCTAAAGAAAGAATAGCAGATGTTGTAGCCAGAGTTTTCCCCAAGTGGAGAAAGGAGACGCCACTCTACGGGTAATGCAAGATTATTGTTAGTCCCCTAGGCAGCCGTTGTCTGGCACGTCACGCAACGCCCCCTCCTTCCCAGGCGTTGTGTGACGAGACAATAGCCGTTGTCTGGCTCGTCACGCAACGCTTTTCGAACCCAAGGGAAAAGGGGCTGGGATCGAGGTTGTTCTGCCCAGCATTGAGTGACGAACCAGACAACGCTGCTGTCTCGTCACGCAACGCTTGGGCAGAGGGGGCGTTGCGTGACGTGCCAGGCAACCGCTTCGAAAGAGAAACGTAAAATTTTGCTTAAAAAAAACTTGCTATAATTAAAGCTGACTGTTCTGTTATCGCATTGCACAGATATCTATATGGCCTACATGCGTTTGGATTAGAGGAAGCAAATTTTTTCCGCGAAGCAGAAGTCCAGGCTCGCAAGGTAGTCATAAAATCTCTTAACTCAAAGAGACTATATGGTTTGATCCAGAGATGAAAAAGTCAGAACTACACTGTATAGTAAACCAAACAGTACCACAGTACAGTACTGTTCAGTAGCTTTACAAAGAATGGTCACACTGTATGGTTTGATCCACAGATGAAATAGTCAGAACTACACTGTATAGTAAACCAAACAGTACCACAGTACACAAGAAATTGGATAAATCAAACAAGTTGATTAAGTAAGTTATACCACCGTAAGGTGAATGGGAGGTGCTGACGTTTCGAGCGTTAGCCCTTCGCTCCGACGAATCCAATTTCTTGTGTTTCAATTTCCCACCGACGCAGCACCAGTTTCTTTAGAAACTATCCCCACAGTACCACAGTACAGTACTGTTCAGTAACTTTATAAAGAATGGTCACACTGTATGGTTTGATCCACAGATGAAAAAGTTAGAACTACACCCTATAGTACAACAAATAGTATTCCAGAGTAGTTCTGTTCAGTAGCTTTCTAAACACTTGTAATACGTACGATTTTGACCTAAGCAATAGAGTTAATTAGGATACAAAATTAAACTGTTTCAGGGTTTGGAACTTGTCCCTCAGGATGCCATGGCAACGCACGCCTTAATACACGTCATGGAATCAGAAGGTCGACAAGACGAAGGAATTGCACATTACAGCAAAACTCTTACTGATTGGTCGGTCAGTGACTACGACTATAAAACTTATCTCATAGCGTATTTGGTGGAGAGTTAACTCTAAAAGCACTCCACTTAGCGTACGTATTGGAAATATTAAAAGCAAACTGGGTAAAGATTAACGTCTTTGATCACAGTGGGTATAAATTCCCACGGCCTGAAACATTAATATTAGTGAAATATTAAATGTTAATTATAATTTTGACGTTTGTTCTATTCACAGCTGTGCGAGGTATACGCTTGTCATAATTATTGGCACTGGTCATTATTCCACGTGGAAAAGGTTCGTTTCGTTTCTACTATTGTTTAACATAAGCAAATACATACTAAGCAGCCTTGGCATTTTGAGCAACCTGATTGGCTCACCTTCTCGGTATATTCAACATTAGTGTATACTAAAACAGTGGATAGCGTTGAAGGTGCGCTCTGATTGGCTAGTCAAACTCCGAATATCCTGTGCTATTTACCTCCGAGCAACTTGCGAATTTTTTGCTCCGCCGTGTGAATATGGCGTCCCGGTTTGTATCCATGACAAGTGAAGAAATCATCCAAATTAACAACGAAGCAGTCCCTGAAAACTCCAAAAGCGACTGAATTGGGCTTGGCCGTGTTTAGAGGTAATGGCTTATGTTTTTAACCCAGAGTTTAGCGATAAAAATCATCGAGAAAGGTTTTGTTTACAAATGCAAATTATACTTTGCATAACCAAATTTGATGTCACTTGTTCACTTGAGAACCAAAGTTGAATTATATTTTTTACAGAGTGGTTTCAAATACAGAAAGGGTTTGCAACTTCATTTGATGAAATGTTGCCACTAGAACTAAACAAATTTCTTTCTGTCAGCGAGAAAACGAGACGTACGGCAGTAATTAAAACAAAAAATCCCTAACGGCGATCCGCGCAGCGTTGGATTGTCATTTGAGAAGTCCTCCATTTTTCAAGCCATTTTCTTTTTTTCGTGTACACTTATCTCACTGTTTTAGTATATACTAAAACAACTATTCACCTCCACTTCGGTGAATAGTTGTTAACTCTCCATCAGGTGAATAGTGTCGGGGCTTCTGAGAAATCCTTGTACAAGTGAGTGTTGGAGTAGTTGAAGGAAGCGGGGACCGGGACAAATCGAAGATTTCGCCGACAGGCGGAGCGAGCTGCGCGAGCGGAGGGCTATACGACCCGCTCAATTTCGGAAAGCCTCAGTTGGATTTCCCTAAAGATTTCGCCGACAGGCGGAGCGAGCGGAGGGCTATACGACCCGCTTTACACTGGTGAGTTTGTGTTGATATTTTCTGATATGAAAGAACTGGGAACCAGGACAAAAAATTGAAAATTGATTTAAAGATGAAAAAAGAATAATATAATACGAAATGGACCAATTAAAAGACACCGAATTAAAAGAAATTTTGAGGGAGTTGCGTATACGGGGGAGAAGTGGTATGCGAAAAGCGGAAAAAATAGCGGCATTACGCGAAAGGGGTATAAATACACGAGAGGATTTGGAAAATTACAGGCGGAGACTTAATGAAGGTCCACCAATGTTAGGAACACCGCCTGGTTCTCCTCCGCCAAGAACACCACCGACCACGCCTCCCGGTTCTCCTCCACCAAGAAAAAGGAAATTAACACCAACTTTTGCAAAACCACAAAAACGATCAAAACAAAATTTTAATTGGGGAAATTATTCATTCAAGGTTATGGATAAAGACGAGTTTTCCAAAAAGCTTGAAGATTTAACCAATGAAAATATTATAAAAATTACTAATAACAAACAAACAAAACCCAGACTTAGAGAAAATGTTAATATATCTGATAGTGTGAGAGATGAATTGGATGAACAATTTAATATAGAAGAACAAGAAACAGCATTGCGGGGCTATCTGAAAACTCACAGGATAGATGGGAAAAAAGGGTATGGCCCAAATGCATTTGTCAACAAAATCAAACCAAAAGTTTTGGATCTTATTAATAAGCAAAAGAAGCCTATTAAAATAAAGTTCATCTTTGCCTGTAAATTCATAAAAAGGGATTCTGATGGTGATAGTGTTTCTTTTCCTGGATTTTTGGCTTACTTTCATTCAGAAAATGTGGAAATAATAACAGAAGCAACTGATTTTTCTGAGTTATACGATACAATGGTAAATTACTTACTTGAAAAGGTAGAAGAGTTTCAAAATTTAGGTTCTGGATGGATATTCGATCAAGTGGGATATTTTGATATTTTCATTGATCCTTATGAACCCATTTCTGGAAGTTCTTACATTCCATTACCACCAATATTAGCAAAAAAGAATGCTATTATAAATGTTAAGAATGAAAATGATCATGAGTGTTTTAAGTGGGCTGTAACCTCGGCCACCTATACACAGAAAATTCATCCAGAAAGATTAAACAAACAAATGAGAGAAAACTCCGAGAAGTTTAACTGGAAAGGAATAAAGTTCCCCACTAAATTGAAAGATATTGATAAGTTTGAAAGGCAAAATCCTTACTACACGATTAATGTCTACGGATATGATAAAGATGGTGTATATCCCCTAAGAATAAGTAAAAAACAAAAAGGCCATCTAATAAACCTACTTTTAATATCAAAGGGTGAAAATAACCACTATTGTTGGATAAAGGATATGAGCAGATTGTTGGCTTCAACAGTTAGTAAACATAAATCCAAGATGTACTTTTGCCCCAGATGCATCAATCCATTCCAAAATGAAAAATCATTAGAAAAACATCTGGAATATTGCGCCAAAAATAAAGAAGTTAAGATTGAAATGCCAAAGGATAAAGGCGGCAATCCTAAGTACATTAATTTCATAAATTATAACAGAAAAATGCGAGTACCCTTTGTTGTGTACGCTGATTTTGAGAGTTTTACAGAGAAAATGGATACGTGCGTACCCGACCAACGCAAAAGCTTTACCAACCAATACCAAAAGCATACGCCGTCGGGATTCTGCTATCTTATTATATTTTTCGATAAAAATTGCGAAAATATTATTAGGCAATACACCGCCAAATCACCGGATGAAGATGTTGCCCGAATATTTATGGATAGTTTAGAGTCGGATATTAGGCGAATTTACAATAAATTTAGATACAAAAAGAATGTTAAGATGACTGAAGAAGATAGAACAAACCATAATTCTACCACACATTGCCACATTTGTGAATATGAATTGGGAGAAGATAAGGTAATAGATCACTGTCATCTTACAGGAAAGTACAGAGGAGCAGCTCATAAAGAATGTAACTTAAAAATCAAAGTACCAAAGTATTTCCCGGTAATATTTCACAATCTATCTGGGTATGACGCTCATCTTTTTATCAAAAACCTTGGCGTAACAGAAGGTAAAATAAATTGTATCCCAAATAACGAGGAAAAGTACATTTCTTTCACAAAACAGATTGTGGTTGATACATTTACAAACAAAAAAGGTAAGCTGGTTGAGGTGAAGCGAGAAATTAGATTCATTGACTCATTTAAATTTATGCCAACTAGTCTTGATAAATTAGTGGCGAATCTCCCAAAAGAATCTTTCAAAAACTTATCGAGCTACTATAAAGGTGAACAATTAAAGCTGTTGCTGAGAAAGGGGGTATTTCCCTATGAATGGTTTGACAAATTTGTAAAGCTAAATGAAACCCGACTTCCACCAAAGGAAGAATTTTACTCTAAACTCAATGATGAAGAAATAAAAGAAGACGATTACCAGTACGCACAAAATGTATGGAAAACCTTCAAAATGAAAACAATGAGAGAATACCACGATTTGTATCTCAAGACGGACGTATTACTTTTGGCGGACGTATTCGAGAATTTTAGAGATGTTTGCCAAGAGAGTTACGGTTTGGATCCCGCCCACTATTACACACTACCGGGGTTAGCTTGGGACGCCATGTTAAAGTATACAAAAGTGAATTTGGAGTTGTTAACTAACATCGACATGTTGCTCATGATTGAGAAAGGTATTCGGGGCGGCATCGCCATGATTTCTACTAGATATGGAAAAGCAAACAATTCCTATATGAAAAACTTTGATATTAACAAAGTAATAAGTTATATTATATACCTCGATGCAAATAATTTATATGGAGGCGCAATGAGCAGGCCACTACCTACTCATGATTTTAAATGGATGACCGAAAAAGAGCTTGTATACTGGGAAAATATCCCGTGCATATTGGAGGTTAATTTAGAATACCCAACTTGCCTTCATGATTTACATAATGATTACCCACTTGCTCCAGAGAGGCTTTTAGTTAATAAGGTTGAGAAATTAATCCCAAACCTAAACAATAAGACAAAGTATGTTGTTCATCATGAGACACTAAAGCTTTACCAATCATTGGGATTAAAAGTTACAAAAATTCATCGAGGTATTACATTCAAAGAGTCGGCTTGGTTAGAACCATATATTGCCTTTAATACTGATCTAAGATCAAAAGCGAAGAATGATTTTGAAAAAGATTTCTTCAAGTTAATGAACAATTCTGTGTTTGGTAAAACAATGGAAAACATTAGAAATAGGGTTGACATTAGATTAATTACAAATCAAAAAGACGCGAAGAAATTAATATCAAAACCTAACTATCATCATCGCACAATCTTTTGTGAAAATCTTGTAGCCATTCACATGAAGAAAACAAAGTTAGTATACAATAAACCCGTTTACTTGGGCATGTGCATTCTGGATTTAAGTAAAACCATAATGTACAACTTTCATTACAATTACATCAAACCGAAATACGGTGAAATGGCAAAATTACTTTTTACAGATACGGACAGCCTGATGTATTTAGTAGAAACGGAAGATTTCTACAAGGACATTGCCCCAGATGTTGCGGATAAGTTTGACACAAGCAACTTTCCAAAAAATCATAAATCAGGCATTTATACGGTATTAAACAAAAAAGTCATCAATAAGTTTAAGGATGAAGCTGGCGGAAAAACGATAGCGGAATTTGTGGGTCTGAGGGCCAAGCTTTACTCATACAGGATGGACGAAGGCGAAGAAGAAAAGAAATGCAAGGGTCTGAAAAAGGCAGTAGTAAAAAAGACCATAAGCTTTAATGATTACAAGGATTGTCTTTTCAGCAAAAAGCCCCAAATGAGACAAATGAATGTTTTTAGAAGTCGTTTGCATGATGTTTACACCGAAACTGTTAACAAAGTTTCGCTGTCTTGTAATGATGATAAAAGAATAATTTGTGAAGACGGAATTAATACTTTTGCCTACGGGCATTATCGGGTGGGGTCTTTTAAAACAGAATCTGGCGGGAGTTCTGTATCATAAGGCACAACCTGTAATTCTTCCCTAACAAATCCCCGCCTAGGGCCATCCAATAAATAATATAAAACTGGCTGATTTGGTGAAACGACGCTACGAGTAATGTAATAAACTTTGATACTCCAAATAGGATCAGTAGCACGCCTTTGTTCTCCCCCTTCAAGCTCACCAGGGGCTAATAAATACCGAACTTTAACGCCGGGCGGCAATCTGCCCTCATCAATACCAACAACTCGCCTGCAAATAAGTTTTTAGATCTGATTAGTGCACAGTATCAATACCTTCAATAGATTGCTTAGTTTCCTGATCAGTTGTGTTAGAATTTACTGAAAATTGTTGATTTTTGTTGAATTTAACGTGTTTAGCTACTTGAAATAACCCGCTAGCAAGTGCTGCCAGTCTTCCTGATTTCAATGCTAAGAGCCCAACAATGTTTGTTAGTTCACGATTTACCAAATCATCATTCTTCAAATCCTTACAAAGTGCATCAATATCATCAACCGGAACTAAATATGAAATAATTTTAGAAATTAATTGAAGGGATGAATCCACCACCCCGCCACTAATTTTCTTACCCATTACTGCTTGATACCGATTAAAATATTTTTCTACATCTTTTTCCGATAATTTTTTTACATCACCCAGGCTCATATCAACCCCCAAAACGAAATGATGACTTTGCTGATTTTAAATATGCATGGTTTATCCCGGCAAGCGGGCATGGTCTCACAAAGGCAGGGCTTGGAAGATTAAATCGTTCCGCAGAAGCTTTTGTTTATTGCGTTTTAGGTGCACAAGTTAACACAAGGACCTCAATTATTGGTAACGGAGGCGGAGCGATTGAAACACAGCAAGAATTCATAGCTTTATTTGAAAGCGCCGTGGTTGAAAATGATATCGCTAATTCCGTTCAAAGGTATCAATTGGCTGTACAGGAATCGAAATTGAGGCTTGATTTAGCTATAGCTCCTGGGGTTTGGTTGATGCCCAGCAATTTGGTAATAAATACAGAAAGTGTGGTTAGGTACAATAACAAACTCATGAAAGCCACACAAAATATGAAATTTGGAGTAAATAATTCATTAAATACAGAAACAAAAGAGGTCGGGATTAGCCATAACTTGGGCATTTCAAAAGTAAGATTGCAACAAACCCCAAACCCAAAACCGCAGCCTGAAATGAAAGTCGCCGCGTCAAAACAACAAGAAGCCGATCCACAAAATGCGCATGAAATTAGTAAATTAGCAATCATAGTTGCGATGGGCGGATTAGCTCTATATTTATTCCGGTAATTTGTTATGTAACCAGTAATTAAGTTAAATAACATAAAAATTAAACTTGCTATTATTCGCCCGGTAAGGAATGATAAAATTTTTGTTCCTCAATGTTGTAGCACCAATCCACAACTCTTTTGGGGTGCCATGTTTTCACCATTAATTCATTGTGTAATTCGTTATAAATCGTCTCTTTATGCGCAATCTTGTATTCATTTAATCTTACAGTTACCGATAATGCTATAATAAGAAACTTTTTATCAAAGGTGTCAATTCGGCATTTCTCATCATAATAACCACGATAAAAACCATTTTCATTATAAAAATGAAGAAATTCAGCCCAGTTTAATATGCGCAAATCGCCGGACGGGGAAAAATCGTATTCAGGAACAAAACTTGAAAACCCTTTATTAGCGGCTTTTAAAATTTTTTTCGCAAATTTATTAGCGCATATTTCATCAACACCAAAACCAATTTTTGTTTCAAAACCAAAACGAATGATAAAAATTGTTATTATAATATCTCACGTCAAAAACTATTTCATTGGGAAAATCACTGCCATAATACCAAGTATCAAGAAAATATTGTCGATTTTCTAATAATCTTTGGCGCAAATCTTCTTTTATTTCTTTGATAAAATCACAAATACTTAACTTATCATTATTTACGTAACCAAATTCTAATATTTCCATTTTTCATTTTACTTCTATCTTTGAATCATAATCATTTTTTGCTTTCATTCTACATTCCTTACAAGAAGCTTTTTGCTTACCATGTTCACAAATTTGTGATCCTCCACATTCTTTACATTGTTGTTTTTGTTTGCCATGTTCACAAATATGGGATCCTCCACATTCTTTACATCTGTACTTATATTTATTATGTTTACAATGATACTTATATTTATTATACCCACAAATTTGAGATCCCTCATTATTAGTAACTTTTTCAATCAAACAATTAATCTCCTCCTCTTTATATTTTTTAAACTCATTGATAAGATCTTCTTTAGTCATTTTTGTTTTTACTTTAATTTTTTGCTCCCTCGCGATTCTTTTTACTTCATCAAAGTTCAAACTATTTAATTTTCCCTTAGCCACAAATGAATAATTTCCTTGAATAAAAGTTTCGTTTGTTGGTTTCCACAAAAATCTCTTTTCACTACCAATTTCGTTGGTTAACTTTTGCGGGGTTAAAAAAGTTTGTGTTAGTTTCCTTTTTCTGATTGGAGGAGACCCGGGCGGTGTTGCAGGCGACGTTCTTGGCGGAGGAGTATCAGGCAGTATGACAAGCCCTGGCAGGCATTCATTAATTCTTTGCCTGTAATTTTCCAAATCCTCTCGTGTATTTATGCCCCTTTCGCGTAATGCCGCTATTTTTCCCGCTTTTCGCGCACCATTTTTCCCCCGTATACGCAACTCCCTCAAAATTTCTTTTAATTCGGTGTCTTTTAATTGGTCCATTTCGTATTATATTATTCTTTTTTCATCTTTAAATCAATTTTCAATTTTTTGTCCTGGTTCCCAGTTCTTTCATATCAGAAAATATCAACACAAACTCACCAGTGTAAAGCGGGTCGTATAGCCCTCCGCTCGCTCCTCCTGTCGGCGAAATCTTTAGGGAAATCCAACTGAGGCTTTCCGAAATTGAGCGGGTCGTATAGCCCTCCGCTCGCGCAGCTCGCTCCGCCTGTCGGCGAAATCTTCGATTTGTCCCGGTCCCCGCTTCCTTCAACTACTGTTGGTGGAAGAAAAAAAATGGCCGGCGTCAATTGTCGCTTTACAGCTGTTTCTGTGAGGTGTCACCGAGGTTGCGTCATTGGCATATACTAAAACAGTCTCTTCAGTCTCGGTGAATAGTGACTTACTCCAATCACCCCCTATTTTTTTTTTTTTTCTTGTTAGAGGGTGGAGTGTGTTAATCGTTTATTCACACGAGGCACCGCTTGGGAATTTTTGGCGCCAAAACTCACAGCAACGTAGTCTGCTACACAGCCGTTATTAGTGTCGTCAGGCAACGCTCCTCTCCACTTAGTGGGGAGGAGCGTTGCGTGACGACACTAATAACGGCTGTGTAGCAGACTAACAGCAACGTGGCGTTGAATTGATTAAGGAGTACCTGTCCCCACTGTCTAACTGAATAGAAAGTGCAAACCGCTTGATCGTCTTATCGCAGAAACGTAACGGTTTTCTGACTTTTATTTGTTTATTAGGGGGAGTATGAAACTGCTTTGGAAATCTATGACTCGAATGTAAGTTATTTTTCATTTCATTTTTTCGTAGTCATTCGTCACGGTGGCCCCTTTTGAAAATCCCAGTATTAAATAAGTTTCAAAAACGCATTACTAATTCATAAAGAAAATACAAAGGAATTTATTGTGTAATGAGTGTCTTTATATCTGATAAAGACACGGCTTACATTTGCGTTCAATTTTCTTGGTCAAAATACACCAAAATCCAAAGTTTAGTGTAATAATGAATAGGTCTACATAAAACGTTTTTGAAGCCGTTAAAGAAACTCCCAACTCGTCACGTGCTTTATCAGTATAAAACACTCTGCTACGCCTCGTGTTCTATACGTGATAAAACACTCCTGCTCGTTTATTAAACTGAACATAAAGATGAGTTTCCCAAAGAAACTCATAGAATAAACGTGGAAACATTGCTATTAATTACATAATCAAGGGATTGTATTCTGTCAGTTAGGGATGGGGGTTTGGACAGGAGAAAATGAGGAGAGAGAAAATAACCCATCTGATATGATATGGGGATAGAATCTATTTTTAGCGCGGAACTATTTCTATCTCGTTCCATGGCTGCGTGGTTTCAATATGGCGCATTGAAATTACAACCACGTGATGAGAAGGACATCAGCTATTGGTCAGTAAAAATAGTTTCCGGATCTTAAAATAGATTCTGTCCCCTTATCATAGTAAGAGAACCCAGTATGGAAGATACCTTCTCTTACCTCATTTTCTCTTGGTTTGGATAAAAGCACTGTGACTGGCTACCCGAGCAGGTAAGGTGAAGCTTACAATAACAATAACAACTTTATTAATCTCCTCAAAAAGGCTTTTCAGCTTAATTTACAATGACAAATATCTAAAACTTAATTATTCAAAAATACCCTTAAAAAATGCTGTTTTACTTCAGCCTTAAACACATCTAAATTAGTGATAGACTTAAACTCATCTGGGAGACTATTCCTTGCTTGCTTGCTGCCTCAGGACTTTCCGCAGCTTCTCACAAGAAACGTTTTGCTTTACCAGTATAAAATGAAATTTTATTGACGAGGCATGTTTGGTTTAATTGACTTGATATTAGTTTCGTTCGTCTCTATGTGTTTTGATAAAGCTCAAAAAGAGAAACTCGCCACCATTCATCCATCTTGACGTCAGCAGATGATATATAATATGTTGTGTCAGAAACCTATTAGACTTGACACGTGTAACTGACTTGGAATGTCTTCAACCACAGCTTATCCAGACTCAATCTACCAAATACCATATTTGTGTATGTAATCAGTAACTCATAATACTTGAAACATGTAAGTGCTTTTGAATGTCTCAAACCACAGCTTGTCCTCATTCAATCTACCAAGTACCATATTTGTGTATATAATCAGAAACTCATAATACTTTAAACATGTAACTGCCTTTGGTTGTCTTCAACCACAGCCTGTCCACTGCCATTCAATCTACCAAGTACCATTATCTGTGTATATAATCAGTAACTCATAATACTTGAAACGTGTAAATGCCTCTGAATGTCTCAAACCACAGCTTGTCCACATTCAACTACCATATTTGGAAAACCAAGAGAAACTAAGTGAACCAATCAGTTGGCTTTAGTGGTATGACCTGCCTACCCAGAAATACTCACCTCTACTCAAAACATGGCGCTTACGTCGTTGTTGCAAATGCAAGTTGTTAACGACTCACCACGGAAGCAGGACATTGCCAACAAGCTCAAACACTGGACAAGCAGTTTCCAAATATGGTACTTGGGAAACATTAAATCTGAACAAGCCGTGAACGCGCGTGACACGTTTCAAGTCTTATGGGTTTCTGGCTCTATACAAACTGACGCTCAAAGTTAAAAAAACAGTTAGCAAGCAAAATTGTAAGGTCTTTGCGTTCAATGTTAAGAGAGATATTGGTGGTTTACCATTTACAAAACGTTGCTGGAAGTTCCAGTTGGAAAGTAAGTTGAAAGCAAGCTTTCCTGACGTCCTGGTGGAACTTTTCCGGGAGCAACGGAAAGTCTGAGAAAGCCGGCAATCTTAATTTTCCGATGGGAATGTTTTAAGCGGAATTTTGTGTTCCGTTTCTTTTTGTGATGCCTGTTTGTGTCAGCTCTAGATTCATCGTGCAAACAGGAGTAGGTTTTGCAAATGGTAAACGACCATCCCAAACAGAATTTCCCAGTTTTGAATTTTGTTTACCATTTGCCACAACCGTCCACCGACCGGTTTACCCATGTAAATGGTAAGAAATCCTTGCCTCCAAAATCTTCTCAATGAGTCCTTTTCTTGCAGATTGCACCGAAATACAACGACAGCACCGCATCATTTTCAACTGATGGGGCAGACCTACTGTACAGATTAAATCTTGAAGGTTTGTTATTTACTAAAACGATTCTCTTAATCAGTGAAGAACAAACTCCCTGGAATCTCAGCTAGCAAATAATCAATTCTACGTTGAGATGGAGTTGAGTATGAGGAGCAAGGTCGAGCAGTTGAAAGCTGAAAATAGTCTCTTCATTATACAATACATCCACAACAATTATTCCATTGACATATGAAGGTAATTTTAATCATTATTTTTTTATGTTTTCTTTTACAGGTGTTGACGTTGGCGAAAGATGGCAGCAACTTTGTCCATTCTGGGATAGTCACATTTATGACCATGAAAAGGTAAGAACTTCCCCACTCAATGCGAAGAGATCAGAATGGGGTTACCAGGTGGTACCCATTTTTTAGGTGTGGTCGAATGGTGTTGAACAACGATTACTCCCTCTGAGTTAATTAATAAACTATATTTTGATTCCTTTTGCAGATGTTCCGGGACTGTCACATGCTAATGAGTGCACTGGGGGCAAAGGATGAAGCTTTGACTTCAGAGGTCATGCGTTCTTTACGAGACTTTGTAAGGTGTGGTGGTTTTGGGGGAGAAAGTGCACTCTCTCTGTTGCCTCTCTCCCTCCTAATTTTAGTTCCCTTTTTGTGTTTCTTACGACGCCCAACGTCCTATCCCAGATTCAGTGTGGAAATGTAGGTTTTTTTCCTCTTATGTCAATCGAATAACTCGTATACATTAGAGGATCCCTATTTCTCCTTCTACACCTCCTTCCCTTAGCATCTGTTTTTTTTATCATGCAGAGATGGCTCAGGAACTAACTGGGAAATAACTCGAGAAGTTGGTATTCCCATATGTGAAGCCGTTATTGAAGCTGACCAGGTTTGTTTCCCATTAGCGTATCAATTCGTGAAGCTATATCAAACACGAGATACACGTGTTTCATCACATATCAAACTCCTCCGCTGTGTGTCTTATTTTCAGCTCTGTTAACACTGTTTTATACGTGATTAAACACTGTATCTCGTGTTGGATGTAACAACTGACGGTCTTGTCTGTGCAGGGTAACTTTGCAGGGGCTGTGGATATTTTGAAACCACTGCGCTATAAATTTGGTCTCATCGGAGGAAGCAGAGTTCAGGTGAGCCTCACAATGCACTGTTTTGCTGTTACCAAAAAGTCATCTTTTAGCAAGGATTCTTAAGTTTTAAGAACTACATTGTGTTACTCAAGGAAAAATGCACGGCAAATGAAAGGTAAAAAGTTAGAACCCCTTTGCATGACTGAAGATTTTACTCTTATGGTTGAAGAGTTGAAAGTTACAACTACATTGTATGTCTCAAGGTTTGATTCTTGGAGTGAAAGAGGTTGAAGTTTGAACCACATTGTATGAATTAAGGTTTAAACTGGAATTGACGGACTTAAAGTAAAAAACCACATTGTAAGACTTAAGGTTTGACTTTTGGAATGGCTGAAAAGTTAAACCATAATGCAAGAGTCACAGTTTGGCACTTCAAGTAGGAGGTCATGTTGTAGTGAATACTGAACTGAAAGACTGAGCTGCATTCTGGGTATAAATGCTTATCGAGAGAAAGAGATGTTCTGGGAACTTCATTTTGTAAATATTAACAATCAATTTGTTTACAGTCTTGAAACGATTTAATTTTTGTGTTTATCCTTTTATATATTTATCTTTCTCAGTTTGAGGTGTTCAATCTGTCTTTGATTCACGCGGCCATGTTGTCACATCGTAGAGAAGACCGTCACTTAGCGAGGTGTGAAAGGAACCAGAAAACATGATTTTAGATTAGCCGGAAATTCTACGTAAGAACTTAAAAGAAAGCCTCTTTTATGTATCTGGAGAAAATAAGAACAAGCAACCAAAAAAAGAAATACTGAAAACAGATGTGATCTGGTAATGGTAGAATGAACCCCCTCCCCTAACAACAACTACAACAGCAGCAACAACAACAACAACGACAACAACAACGCCAACAACAACAACAACAACGACAACGACAACAACAACAATGCCAACAGCAGCAACAACAACAACGACAACAACAACAACAACAGCAACAACAACAGCAACAACAACAACAACATCGCCAACAACAACAGTAACAACAACAACAACAACGACAACAGCAACAACAACAGCAACAGCAACAACAACAACAACGCCAACAACAACAACGCCAACAACAACAACAACGACAACAACGACAACAACAACAACGCCAACAGCAGCAACAACAACAGCAACAACAACAACAACAACGACAACAGCAACAACAACAGCAACAACAACAACAACAACAACGCCAACAACAACAACGCCAACAACAACAACAACAACGACAACAACAGCAACAACAATAACGACAACAACAACGACAACAACAACGACAACAACAGCAACAACATCAACAACGACAACAACAACGCCAACATCATCAAGAACAACAACAACAACAACAGCAACAAGAACGACAAAAAATAACGAGAATAAAATAATAATGATAAATCCAGTCGATGGGGTAGGGTGTCAACAATTATTCGCCAGCTTTTGTCACTCTTTTACACTTCACTTAAAAATGACACTTGCTTCTTTCTCGATACAGGAGCCTCTTGACAGAACGTAAAGCCAAGAAACAGAATTCTCCTATGTTAGACCGGTTGATGGAGAGGGCCCTGGTTCTACAGACGGATTAAATATGATTGAGCTGACACTGGTCAGCTGAACGTTTCGTCAGAAGGATCTAACTCTTATGCGTCTAAAACCAACTATACCACACGGCAAAAATCAAAATGATCGAATTTCAAATACGGAAATATGCGTTAACACAGCTCAGACTTGATCATCAGTAAGCGAACGCATTGAAAACTTTGAAAAGTTTCCGTTTACTTTAGAAGGTCTTGTCTCAGTTGTAACTAAATTTTCACTTTTAATGTGGGGAGGGGGGGGGGTAGGGAGAGGGGGGAGGTTGATTGCCGTGTACCCCCTCACAAGGGCTGTGGAGGTGCTCCTTTCGGGACCGCATATCATGGAAGGACCACACCCTAAAGTGAATTCAAAACACAATAAGAATACCCAAGAAAATGATATTAACAATAATAAAAATAATAAAACGTTTTAGTAGAAATACTCAGGTGATTATACAAAACCGCGCGCTCTGATTGGTTCGCTATCTCGGATTATCAGCCGATAATCACCTCGACGAACAAAATGGCTGCCAGTCGTTCGCGCGCCTTTGATGAAATGAAATTTGTTCGTGTTGTAGAATGCTTTTTCTTTTCTTTCTTGAAATAATCACCTACGTATTTATACTAAAACAATTATTCGCCTCAGGCTCAGTGATTATCGGTGAATATTCACCTCGACTTCGTCTCGGTGAATATTCCTCGATAATCACTTCGCCTTCGGCGAATAATTGTTAAGTAAATGGAAAACCCTGACCTAAATATTTCGGTTTGATTTGTTCTGAAGAGTTACGACCATTCGTCGAGGTTCTCCGTATCCGGCATATAATTCATGGTAGGCCACCATATAGTCAGTTTACAGGGGTCTACAAGGGTTTACAAGGATATACCTTTGAATACCCCTATAAACACTATATTTGGTGAC
>OX453276.1:4026700-4106700 GCA_949710005.1 Ricordea florida | reverse complement strand
TTGTTTGATTACATTTATTATATCTCTCAGTACGCGCGCTGTGATTGATCAATTTAGCGGCCCGTACTTCACTGTACGGCCCGCTAAAGTTTGTTTTGGTCGCCAAAATGACTCCAGAGATATAATAAATATCTTATTAACCTCGTTTTCGCGGTCCGTACTGTAAAATACGGATCCTCGTTTTTTCCCGTCGATTTATGGCCCGCGTGCTTCGCGCTTGGCCATAAATCGACGGGAAAAAACGAGGATCCGTATTTTACAGTACGGACCTCAAACTCGATTAATAAGAGGTATGTATATCCCTGGGGCGCTTTCCATTCAACAAAAACTCCGGTTTGAAATTTCGGAAATATTACGTGTTCAATGGAATGGTACCGGTTTCACAGGCCAGACCCATTTTTATATACATGGCACCTAACACCTCTATAATTAAGAAATAATTAATTAATTATTTAATGTAATATTTAATAATAATATGGTTATTAATATTTAATAATAATGGTTACCCTGTATAAATATTGTAAATATTAAATATTATTGATCAAAGTAAGTTTGTTAACATAAGTATCCTCCAATTCTAAGATATGTAGGAAGAGCTGATTTAAAGAAGCTTGAAATTTGTGTATATGAAGCAGTTGGATACTTTGAGGAATACTGTTCCAAATTCTTGCACCAAATCTAGAGAATGAGTGTTTTAACTGATTTGTTCTGGAATATTTAATGTATACGTAGCAGGGCTAAAAATTGGCAGTCGCACATTAGCCAGTGGCGAGTTAAAACTGACCTGGGCTACCAAAGGTTAAGGTTTGAATTCCCGATGTGTGACTATGCTACAGAATTTCGAAAAGTTGCAATGTAAATTATGTGAAGTACAAAGCTAAAAATAAAACTCTATATGTAGTTTAATTGGACTACCTTTCTCTTCGTTTCTTTGCCTGGACACTAAGATCATCTATTTTAGTGAATTTTTAGTTCTGAAGTGGAAATTCCGAGTGGTTATAACAGTGGGGCTGAGTCAAAGATTAACCCAAGCCAGCGCTCGGTGCTTTCTTCAATTGAATTCGGTAACGGATCGGTTCAAAGCGTGCAAAATTATTTTAGAAGCACTAGCTCACACCAGATAAAGAAATTTTAAAAGGTACAGAAAACAGTTATCAAATCATTATAAATTAAAGTTACCCACCTGTTATCGATGAGCAATTATGCATCAATAGTACTTGTTTTCACAGCTGGAACACTCGTATGAATCACTGCATTCTGCCATTTTGTTGTTTAAGGCAGAATACAGAAGAGTGGTAAAGGGAACAACAAATTTCTCAAATGGAAAGGGAAATTTCGGTGGACTGCTTTCAAAGCTGGTCCTAAATATTCCAGTCGGACCAAACCGAAATGGTCCATTCCATTTGATGTGCCAACCAAAATTACTGGAATTTTGGAATGCGCCCCTGGACTACCTGAAAAGTAAGGAGGGGGCATTAATTTTATAGAAGAGAGGAGGAAGAGGGCAGAGGAAACGCTATGACCATGAATGTACAATCACCCAGCCCTCCCTTTATATTTTTTGTTAAAAATGTGTTTCTCACCTTAAAAGTAGTTAAATTTATGGTGATTCACTGCCTTCACCGTGACAAAAATGGTTGGTGGCTGGATTGTGCAATGATCCCATGGTCCTTCACATACACATACCCTTTAGCTCGAATAACTCAACCTCCGACTTGTATAATATTAAAAAAATTAAGTGACCCCCCCCCCCTTATGTTGTGTCAAATTTATGTTTACTCTCCGTTTTTTAGCAGGTGAGAGGTAAATGAGCCTCACCTAAATTCCTCCAGTTCACCCCCCTTTTAAAAAATGAATGCTCCCTAAGCAAACTTTGAAAAAGGCAGAGAGGAATTGGCAGTGGAAGCCAGAAAGACAAGCGTTTTGTCACAAAGCAAGAAACAAATATTGCAGTTTTTTTGTTGTCTATAGTCCTGATAGGTACATGGTGTAACAGACATATAGTGGTTTACAGTATGTTAATACACATCTATACATCAAGGTACATATAGCCATACACAGCCATACACAGCTATACAAAGTCATACACAGCCATACATTGCCATACATAGCCATACATAGCATACACAGCTATACATCACAGCCATACATAGCCATACACAGCCATACACAGCCATACATAGCCATACATAGCCATAGACAGCCATATACAGCCATACATAGCCATACATAGCCATAGACAGCCATACATAGCTATACATAGTCATACGCAGCCATACACAGCCATACATAGCCATACACAGCAATAAATAGCCATACACAGTAATAAATAGCCATACACAGCAATAAATAGCCATACACGGCAATAAATAGCCATACATAGCCATACACAGTTATACACAGTCATATGTAGCATACACAGCCATACATAGCCATACGCAGCTATACACAGCCATACACAGCTGTGGGAGAGAATGGCTAACACTTGAAACGTCAGCACCTCCCCTTTACCTTATGGTGGTATAACTTGCTTTATCAATTCGTTTGATTATCCTTATTTCTTGTATGGCTAGTATGGCTATGTAAAATATAGCTATGTATGGCAATGTATAGCTGTGTATGGCTAATGAATTGTGTGGGTGTGTATGGGTGTGTATGGCTCTGTATGGCTATTTATGGCTGTGTATGGATGTGTATGGCTATGTACCAACACATTGAACTTACTGTAAACCACTATAATTTTATGTCTGTTACACCACATACCTTAATGATACTCATACAGTTATAAAATTTATTACATATTTTTATGATGTCATCTGTTACCAATAAGAGTGCAGACAATGAAACAGTGTACACTATTAATTTTTGTTTGTTTATCAATAATAGTTTGTATTTGCTGAATAATGTAGGTTATTGCTCATATGGATGATGATAATGTTGGTGGATTGGAGGGCTCAGTTAGCAAGATGCTGGCTGCAGATCCAGATTTTCGTAAGTACATGGTTGAACATGGAGGAGGCAATCTAATTGCCTGACCAACCCAGTTATCTTGCTGCTCACCATTATCACCTTTCTTCCCAGTCTTGCATTTGAATCCAAATATATCTTTGTTCTGTGACTGATGAAACATAAGGAAAAAAGGAAACTGTAAACAATCCAATCCCAGAGATATATACCAGTTATATGTATGCAATGCTTAAGTGGTATACTTTACTTGAGCTTTATTTGAGTGTCAACTGTATCTAGCACTGACGTACTAATTGGGGACCCTGTAAAGCACAAATCAAATCAAATCATATTTAATTAAATCAAATCAAATCAAATGTTGGTTTTTATGGAGAGGGGAAAACCGGAGTACCCAGAGAAAAACCTCGCAGAACAGAATAGAGAACCAACAAACTCAGCCCACCTATGACGCTAACCAGGGCCACATTGGTGGAAACCAAAATAGTAAATCAATCGGAGCGTGCAATTTTGTATAATCACCTGAGTATTTATACTAACACTTGTTAATATTGATACGTAAAAAAATTTGATTGTAATTTGCACTGGTGTTACACACTTTGCACCCGTATTACACTTTTTGCACTGGTGTTAAACTTGAACTGCACTGCTCTTAACCAGTTGCAATCAAGTCATTTTTTCATGTATATCATTTATATCAAAAAAATGGCTGTTGTGATATACAGTGTGTCTGTTATAATGTTACAGTATTAACCCTTTTGCTGTCAATGTCTAAAATTCATAACAAATTTTCTCAGTTGGTCTCATACACTTTCTTATGAGTTAGTTTGGAGAATTTCATGCTAGATCAATAAATTGGTGAATTCTTCTCATCTGGTCACTTGTCGAGTGTACTCATATCATCAGGAGAAGTTACAGTTTAATCTTTCACAGGAGTAAAAGAGTTACATTTAATATTGTGTGTTATAAGGTCATGAATTTGTGTTCTGTTTATTCTTGCAGTTTTGGGTAACATTTTAGCAACTGAACTACAGATGAAAGATTGCATGCCCACAATCCTCTCATTAGCAGAAAAGAAAAATCTCAGTCACCATGAAAAACTCCATGTTGATGCTGTCAAGGAGTGGTCAGCAGGGTAAAGCGTCATGTATACCTTACTTATTATACCATATTTATTGGTTGATGAGACGAGATGAATACGGAGTTCTGATAATCTACCCCTGTGGGCAAGATGAGCCTCTTGTGTGTGAGTGATGGAATAAGAATAACAGACATTTGTTGTTGTTGGAATAATGGAATTAAATGCCATTAAAATAATTTGTGTAGGGGAGTAACAAATTGCTTTTGGAAGTAGTGGTTTGTTGATTTGGAATTATTTAGTTATACTATCTTCAGTCTTTTTGAAATAATGAAAAAATTTCCAAGCAGGAATAATGGAATAATGAACACCTGATATTCCTCTTCATGCCCTGTTACTTTGTTCAGGGGGTGAAAAGCAAACAAAACAAAATAGGCATATAACAAATCCTTTACTAACCCTGCTTGTTTGGTCAAGATGGCTGAATATTTGCATTATTCATTTTAAGGATCATGTTTACTGTAGGTAGTGTCGGTCGACACTATCGGTCGATATATCGACCGTGTAGCGGTCGCTACTCGGTCGACATAGCGACAGAGTGTCGGTCGAGTATCGATCGAGTGCTGGTCGTATATCGACCGATATTTCGGCCGATATGTGTGTCGGCCGATACCGTTTTAGCTTCGTCGACACTCGGCCGATACCTTATCGATACTTTACCGATATTCTGCCGATACCTTACCGATACGCGGTCGAAACCCGGCCGTCCAAGTGGCAGTCGCGTCTCGGTCGATACTGTCGGTCGTTAATTGCCCAACGATATCTTACGATATCTTATTTTACTCTTTAATTCTTTAATTTCTTTTAACAGATAAAGAAAAGGGCATTATTTTATCGGGTTGGAGATGGGCCGGTATCATGGACTGCGTGAAAAACGCTAGAAATGGACAGATTCCGTCGAGTAACCCCTACGTTTAGAATTTTGCGTACTGTTGTGTCGAGCACATGTCTCAGTTTTGTTCAGTTTTGATTTTTTTGCATCCAGTGTTGAAATAAGTTTGTTCCAGTTGTCATCACCAACTGTCTTAATCGCGTTAATTCCCTTTATTATGACATTCCACCTCCTCTTTAGCGTTAATTTTCTTTATTCGAAAGTCGTTTTCAATTAAATTCGCGTTAACTTAAGTCGCATTAATTTCCAATACCTTAATTTCATGGAGCGTTAATTTCCTATAATAAGGTATACCGGTAGCCTTGAAACCAGTGTTCATCGGTTCACAGCAGACGATGAGGTCAACGTCTTAAAAGGGCGCGAGAACCTGCCCAGAGGCCATTTGATCTTACTGCTAGACGAAATATTAAACCTCTAGACAATAAACAATTGAGATTGCATCCTTGCAGCCATTTTAATTTTTTGCACTTTCTACTTTTGATTTCACTGCTTGACTCGCCCTAGGTCTCCAGCGTGAACAGTTTTGAACCCAGCTGGAATTGAAAATTCTCGTTTTTGGACGACAAATACACAGAGAAGGAAAAGGGAATTTGGATTTGTTTTTTCCTACGTTTGAATAACTATCACAAATAGATTCAATAAAGCAAAAATATTCTATCAAATACTTTAAATAGAGGAACATATTTTCTTAAGGCCCGGCGTTTATTTATGAAGTGCAATATTCTCTAATTTTTTAGGATTTATTTGTTCACCCATCCTCCGAAACCTAGGGCAGTTTGTCAACTCGAAATGACTTTTCCATTCGGTAAGCTGTCCCTGAGACTTGGAGGATGATTATTGCTATTGTTGATGATTATTGCTGATATTGTCGCCATCGTTCTCCTCGATACTATCAGTCAAGCGTCCGCATTTACGATTTTTAATGTACCTTATCGTCATAAACAACAAACTCGTTAACTTCTTCACAGATGTCTGACTCTAAATCCGCGAACGGATTGTTTTCGTCAACAGGAGCAGCATGTTGCAGTGCAGTAAAAAATGCTGCGGCCCTTTCTTCCTTTTGAACGTTTATTAAGATTATCAAAACACCATAGCGTAATTGTATGTCGCAGTAGTGCTATTTAATAAGGAAAAAATCAAATTGTTGGTTCCAACGCAAATAAACGGCGGGGCCTCGATTAAGCGCCCCCGGCGTTTATTTCAGAATTGGCCTCGTGGACCCGGCGCTTATACGAGGACCCGTCGTTTATTGGGGGTCCGGCGTTTAATTGAGAAAATACTGTAAGTACGTTGGCGGAGACAGAGCACCGGATAAAACTTGCGCGGAATCATTTAAACCACTAGCTACTACCTGTTTTACTGTACCACCACAACGCTACATCGAAGAAAGCTCACCGATAGTTGACCGATAGTCGACCGAGAGGTCGCCGATAGTTCACCGATAGTCGACCGATAGCTCGCCGATAGTTCACCAAGAGTTTACCGACACATCACCGGCACTATCGGCCGACATATCGACCGAGTGTCGGTCGAATATCGGTCGAGTATCGACTGAGTGTCGGTCGACTATCGGTCGATATATCGACCGATACTCGACCGGCACTCGGTCGATATATTGACCGATACTCGACTGGCACTCGGCCGATATTCGACCGACACTCGGCCGACATATCGACCGAGTGTCGGTCGATAGTGTCGACCAAGTGTCGACCGATAGTGTCGACCGACACTACCTACAGTAAACATGATCCCATTTTAATTTGCATTTTTATTTCCTCAACTACATCCCTGTTAGGAATGTTGGAGTGCGATATGCATCTGCACATTCTCTGGGTGTGCATGGAATTTTGGCCATGACAAGAAAAACCCTGTGTCTTAATCTTGAATGAATGTGCAGAATTAAGGTGTTTTAAAGTCAGTGAAGTTGAGTTATAATGAAATAAGAGCCTTGTCATCCTGAAGCGACCTTAAGCCAATCGCCTGTTTCATACATTCCCAATCACTTAAACATGAAAAAGAATGTGTATTGAATAGACCTTATACCAAATTCTCTGAACTAACAGATACGAAAATGAGATTTTAAAGAGAATTTCTCCTCAGATCATGGGAGTAATGACTGCCCTGAGAAATTATACCTATTATACCCTGTTATATATTATACCCTGAGAAATGTATTTCTTTGAGCCACTAGCTTATATAATATAATTTTTTGAGTTGTTTCCACTTGTCTAGCAACACAGTATGTCAAACATTTTCTGAAAACTAGAGATTGACTGCATTTGATTTAACAATGCATGGAATTTACTCTATATTGCACTGCTCATGAAAGCTGGTGTTTAATGGTTTTGATCTCGTTATAATAAGTTAATTTTGTTGTTATATATTGTGTAGGAATCTCACCAAAGCACAAGACCTATGGGATGATATTATTGTGGAATATCCTACTGATATGTTTGCATTGAAGCTGCTAACAGAGTACAGCATTTTCTTTGGCCCAAAAGACAGGATACGAGACACAGTTGCGAGAGTTATACCAAAGTGGAAAAAGGAAATTCCACTCTATGGGTAACAATATTATTTCCATTTCCCTGTTCAATCCATTTGAAATTATTTGAAAAATTAATTAACATTAATTAATTTAACATCATAATTTGAGGCAAGAAAACAAATTTAAGATCAGCTTGGGGTCCTTATTGCCATTTACTTGAAGAAAATGGAACTTTCTGGTTTGCGTCATTTTGTTGGAAATGTTGTGTTTAGTATATTATGTCAGCCTTTATCTTTTTCTTTTAAGCTTAAACCATGTACCAGTACTATTTATCGTGCCAGTGGTGATATGACTTTGTAACTATCCCAGGTCAGTGCTCGACCTTAGCGGTAGTCCAGTAGTCCTGGACTAGTGCAAAATGCTTCTGGACTAGTAGAAACTTAGAACCACTAGTCACAGGACCAGTAACTACTTTGTAGTTTGTAATGTTTAAAAATTAATACAAGGTGAAAACAAAATATACCTCTTGTAAACGATGTTTCGATGCGTTCCTCGCAATGTTCCGACTACCACAGGACTACCACAGATTTACTCAGGGCTAGTAAATTTTCAGTTCAACTAGTCCAAGGACCAGTGATTTAAAAAGTTAAGGTTGAGCACTGCAGGTTTGAAAATTTTTGAACCAATAAAAAAAAGACAAAACACTAACAGGTACAGCTGTACTGTCAAACCTCTGACAGATTTTTGCCAACACTGATCAATACTTGAATTGTTGTAATCATGGTTTACATGTATGGAGTCTTATGGAAACAACATGTTTTTAAAATGTTCATTGTAATGTGATTGCCATCTTTATTTATACTGAAATAGTAGAAATATATGCTATAGTGCTACAGGTCCTGTGAAATCAAAATTGATTTGATCTCATTGTAGATGTTGTTATTTCAAATCAGGTACCTCTTTGGTATGCATGCCTTTGGGTTGGAGGAAACCAACTTTTACATGGAAGCGGAAAAGCAAGCACGCAAGGTGAGGAAATGACCGTTTCTTACATTCAAACTCTTTTACTCAGTGGGAGTCATGAGATACAGTGCATCTGTATAATTATTTCACTTTTCATGTATTTTTTAATTAACTCTATCATGCTCTGTCTCTCAGCATTCTATGTTGTTTCACAGTATGTTACCCTACTGATTGAACTATGATAAAGTCATTTCCTTCCTCTACCTTTCCTACCTCCACCCTCCCACCTTGCTACTTCCTCCTCCCTCCTTCATCCCACCTCCCAATTTCCTCCTTCCACCTCTTACCTCCCTCTTTCCACCTCCCACCTCCTTTCTCCCTCATTCCATCTCCCTTCTTCTTCCTCCTACCTCCCTCCTTCCACCTCCCTTCTTCCCTCTCCCTCCTCCAGCCTTCCTCTTCCTACCTCCCTCCTTTCACTTCCCTCTTTCCTCCTCTCTCCTTCCTCTTCCCACCTCCCTCCTCCGTCCTTCCACATTCCTCCTCCTTACCCTTCTATCTCTATTGTTCTCTCCCCCTACTAACTCCGTTTTCCTCTTCCTCGCCTTTCTACTTACATTTTCCATTCTGGTTCCCCATGTATCAAATTTGGAATACAGCTTCTCACCCTTCCTCTATTTTTGTCAGTTCATTTGTTTGCTACTTATGTTAAGAGGATTTTTAAAAATAAGTTTTCGTTTTGTGTCAGGGTTTGGAGCTTATCCCTCAAGACACATGGGCGACGCATGCCCTAGCTCATGTAATGGAGATGGAAGGACGGCAGGAGGAAGGAGTCGCATTCATGAGCAAGACTGTGAATGA
Source organism: Ricordea florida (assembly GCA_949710005.1). Taxonomy (NCBI): domain Eukaryota; kingdom Metazoa; phylum Cnidaria; class Anthozoa; order Corallimorpharia; family Ricordeidae; genus Ricordea; species Ricordea florida. The sequence goes on along the minus strand of OX453276.1, from coordinate 4,097,394 downwards.
CTGGAAGGTAAACACCCAAAGATATCATACACCAGTTATGAACTTATCAGTTTATAGTTTTGCTGATGGTCACATTTTTTGTGACATCTTGTTCTATTTCTTATTTCTGTGTTGATAGCCTTGTGAGTCGCTGGCCTCGCACAACTTTTGGCACTGGGCCTTATATCATGTTGAAAAGGTAAGTACAGTGTGTATAAGCTAACTTAAAGTTTTGTTAACTTACGTTTTGTACAACTCAGCACCTTGCATGTGGATTACTACCGGTATTCTTTAACGACACTCAAATCAGAGACAGTCTGTTTTAGGCAGATCATTAACACAAATTGGAGCAACTTCTTAGATTCTTCTTCAGATTGTGTAATATTTCATCGCTGGTTAACACGTGACGCCATCGAAAATCCAAACTAAAGAATTTATTATTCTCTGAGTTTGTACTTTTATGAAGTGGTAGAACAGCTAATCACTTGTGCGTTTGCAAATTTTCAGCTTGAAAGAGTCCTCGTTTTGTGATAGAATGCTCTTGAATTGCTAAGCTCTTTTTTTTTAGGGAGAGTATGAGGAAGCATTAAACATCTACGACTCTGAGGTATCCCAGCCATTTTTTTTTCTTCTTAAGGAAATAAGGAAAAATGTTATATGGCTAGTACCACAAGTGAGCAAGATGAGGCTGATTGGGCAAGATGACAAGATTGGCCTATTTTGCCCGCTCAGGATTTCCTACATTATCCCACGAAACAAAACAAAACAAAATTAATGGTCATGTAATAAATCCTTTATTGACCACTCGTATTCTGCCAAGGCGGCTGGATGTTAGTCATTCTTTTTTGTGTCTTTATTGACCAAGACGCAGTCAATAAAAATGCCCTATATCCAGCGCCATCTTGAAGATTGGTCAATGACACACATACTGTATATATTGTGTGATAGCATCTTCAGTATATTGATTTTTGACCAAGTATGCATGGGGAGTGATCAGTAAAGAAATTATATATGTATGTATGGTATGTATGTATGTATGTATGTATGTATGTATGTATGTATGTGAGCACAAATTCTTGTAATTTTGTGTTGTGCTCATTGTCTCACTCATGTGAAACTTGTCAGATTGCTGCAAGATTCAAATCCGCTGTGACCTTCGGCCTCTCTGATGGTTCATCTCTTTTGTACAGACTCAAGTTTGAAGGTTTGTTTTAATAACGCCTGCTTCTGCTTGGGCAGATAGTATGTATTAGTTTATAATCATAAGGTGGTAATTTTTGTTCAATTTTCAAAGAACACTAAATTGAATCCAACCCAGTAACCGGAGGTCTTAAGTTCGACTCCTATTGGGGGAACTCGATGTTGCCTTTTCTGAGTTTGCCTGTGACAGTGCTGAAACAAGGTTATCATGATGAGGGTCCTGAAGGGATAAATGGCAATTGGGCGGGTTTTGCCCTGGGAGAATGGGATTTAAGTCACTGGGACTGGGATTCTGGTCACCAACCTCGTTCCCAGGGTCCTCTCCTACTCGGCCTCTCTCTCGCCACTGGAGCCGAGTAGGAGAGGAACCTGGGAACGAGGTTGTTCGGTCACTAGGAATGGGAATTTTTTTCCGAATTCTGCCAGTGTCAGTGATATAGAGGGGTTGGTTTCTAAGTAACTGTTGCTGCGTCTGTGGGAAATTGAAACACAAAAAGTGGTTTGCAAGCAAGTTAACTATGTAAGTTGTACCAACTTAAGACGAAAGGCGAGCTGACTGTGGGATATCTGTTCTGACCGGAACCGGAAGTGAATTGTGGTCACGTGACTCGCAAGATATCGTGGGATGCAACAGAGCGTAAGCGCCATGTGGTAGAGATTTAGTAGGAATCAAACGCTGGTTCTGTCCACTCTTCGAGACTTGTACGGCACTGACATTACGAGCGTTAGCCCTTTAGAGCAAAAAAAAAGCTAGACTTGGCGGACAAAATCAAAATCGTACGTTTTACAGGGGAAATTTTACAAATGTGGTTTGATTACTAGGATTCAGTCTTGAAGAAAATGGATGCTTTCATTTCGCGTTCTATTGTAGTGAAAAAGTAGTGATAAAACTCAGTGAGCAGCACATACTATGGAATGCACATAATTATGTACAATTTATATATAACATTTTGTGAATCTTTCTCTGAATACAGAAATAGTGACTCGATTTGTAATGTTGAAGAGTGAACGTCTTACGCTGTTCAAGAAAGATTTTTTAAGACGCAGGTTTTGGAGAATTTTCCAACCTGGTGTACAAATAAGAAGCAAACTGAAGGTCGAAACTGACAAAAGTTGACCAATAGCAACTGAGTCTCCACAGCCAATAACACCACTGCCTTACTGACAAACAGCCAATGACAACACGGCTTAAACGACCAATCAGTACGTAAGACAGAGACATAAATACCGCTACCTGACGACACATAAATCAATTGACTCTTGTGATGACTTCCGCTCAGCGAAACGTCAGTATATGTTATCAACTACGGTTCTTTTCAGAACTTCTTTCACCTGCACGAGCGAACTCTGTAAAAGTTGTTCTTAGAAATTGTTTCTTGTTTTCTTTGCAGGTGTTGATGTTGGTGATCGTTGGCGCCATCTTTGCACGTTTTGGGAAAGTCACTACAAGGACCACTTTTTGGTGAGAATGATAAAATTAACCCTGTTGCAACATAGCGAATTTGTAACATTACCAAAATTGAAAATGCACAAAATAATCATGTTGTCTTCATGATCCAAAAATAAGAACAAGTTAGAAATGCGGCGATTTATCGTGCGCGTTGAGTTGTTCATTAGCGCTCTTGTTTAAGGTTGACTTTCAATAGCGACGGAATCAGAGTCGGAAGCGAATTTGGAGTCGGAAGAGAAGTCGGAGTCGGAGAAGGAGTCGGAAGCGGAATCGTGAGAGCGCTTATGATCAATTGGAAATCAAAACTTTGAGTTGTAAGCCGAGTCACAGCCTTGACAGAATCAGAACGTCTCCACTTTCTTTCGATTTCTCTAACGACCTCGTCGCTTTCCAAGCAAGTGAAAAGAGGGTTGTCTCAGTCGGAGGCAGACGTGTATGCATGAGCCAATCACGATGTTGGTACACTGGAATTGTGATTGGTTATCGTTCAGCGTCCGACTCCGACAATTTAGTTTTCACTAGAACATAACCGACAGAGTCGAATACGGAATCAGAACGCTCTTTTGACAAGATCGATCGTAAGCGCTTGCGACTTTCACCCCGACTTCCGTCACTAGTGAAAACCAACCTTTACTGTCGTGGTTTTCGTCAAGGCTTTCAAGCTACCCGGGGTAAGTATAATCAAGTACTTCTGAGCCTCAGGTTGCCTACTATTTTGACTGAACAAGGCGTTCAGTAACTTTTCACATACTTTTCTTGTTATTGCCTTGCAGGCTTTTACAGACAGCCACATGCTTATGAGCACGTTAGGTGCAAAGAATGAGTCTCTTACCTTAAAACTGATGAGTTCTCTGAGAGATTATGTCAGGTATAGGTCCTCAATGTGGAGACACAGTAGTGTAGTGGTTAGCGCGTGTCGGACTTCCGAGCTGGAGGTCCGGAGTTCGAGCCCTGGTGGTGGCACTGTGTTGCTTCCTTAGACAAGAAACTTAACTCAACACTGTCTCTCTCCGCCCAGGCGTATAAATGGGTACCAGCGATATAATGCTGGGGATAACCCTGCGTTGGACTAGCATCCCATCCAGGGGAGGGGCTGGTGGGGGTTAGCAGTGCTCCCAGATGGCTCATGCTACTGAAACCGGGATAAGCTCCGGCCGTGTGGGCCTCCTGTGGCTCTCATGCGCTCTTGTTTACAGGGCCGCACCATCACAGACCAGTTACAGTCTTCCAACGCTTTCCGAAGCTTTGAAAGAAATTTTCATCGGATTCGACCTTAGATTTCAATTATACTTCGGAAGTTCGTTGCTATCTTTTTTTTGTAAAATTGTTTTGTCTTTTTTTTTGGCCTAAGCAGGGCTTAAGACTCACGGTAGCCAACTGGCCATAGGCTGGTAAAATTTCAGTTTTGGCTAGTGGATTTTACTCTTTCTCTAGCCATTTGGGCTAGGAAAAATTGTGAAGCACTCTAGTAGCGGATGGAAAAAAATGGAAGTTATTTCTATAAATATATAAGTTATTTCTATAATATATAAACATATATTCTACAATATACAAATTTCCGGAAAACGTGAAATGATATAACACGAAAAATAGAAACATTGGTAGACTGTAATTGGATACGCGGAAACTATCAGAAATCGTCAGATTGTTTTCCATGCCCCAAAAAATCCCGAAATCGAAAGTTTTATACCCCAAAAAAATCCATTCGATCACATCTGTCATTTGAAGTCCGGAGCACCTCCCTGAGCCACGCGTTCATCTCAGATTCGATCAATATTATTCTTATTTTTGTGAGAACCACTTAGTGCACGGAGGATTTTTTTCCTTTTTTTTCATTTCTCTAGGGATGGGTCAGGACCTAACTGTGAAATATCGCGAGATGTTGGCCTCGCCGTCTGTGAAGCATTTGTTGAAGCTGACAAGGTTTGTGCGCAGTTGTTTTGACTGGAAGGTCCAGCATTTAACACTTGATGACTCGTCCCTAAGGGAACAGTGAATTTAGTTTCCCGAGAATCTCAATGTTTTCCTCGACTTCGTCTCGGGAAACATTAAGATTCTCAGGAGAACATGCTTTAATCTTTATTTATACACGGTAAAAAATTCATCAGGTACAATAAAATTTCACTAAGATGTCTAAGATCCTAAAATCTAAAATCCTCATCCTTAACTTTTAACACGATGCTACTTACTGTGCCCTAAGGGATCAGTCTTCAAGTGATTTGTTATATAGCAAAACAAATGGATCAAACCGGTGGAAAACAAATAATCACTTCACTGACAACAGCAGTCAATACTTCACGTCAACAGCAGTCAATACGCGTAACAGTGAACTGTTTTCCGTTTGACGTCATAGTTGCCCACTCATGGCATTTGGCGGTAAACAGTTTCATTGTTAGATGTCACGTGACCATGAACTAGCCAATGAATGGGCGCGCTGTAGCAGGAAAAACGCCAGCTATATAACAAAGCGGTTTTAAGAAAACCCTCTGTCCCATGTTTTTGTCAACAGTTCAGTTATGTTTCGTTTACAGGGAAACTTTGCGGGTGCTGTAGCGTTGTTAAAACCTCTCCGGTACAAAGTAGAACTGCTGGGAGGCAGTAGAGCACAGGTGAGATGGAACCAATAACAGCTAAAACTTATTTAATCTGCCATTAGTTCTTTCAGTACTGTATGTTTTACTTGTAAAACATACAGCTGTAAAACTGTATGTTTTACAGCGTGATCATTCTTTGTAAAGCTACCGAACAGTACTGTACTGTGGTACTGTTTGTTTTAGAATACAGTGTGGTTCTAACTTTTTCATCTGTGGATCAAACCATGCAGTGTGACCATTCTTTGTAAAGCTACTGTACTGTGGTACTGTTTGTTTTACTATACTGTGTGGTTCTAACTTTTTCATGTGTGGATCAAACCATGCAGTGTGATCATTCTTTGTAAAGCCACTGAACAGTACTGTACTGTGGTACTGTTTGTGTTAGAATACAGTGTGGTTCTAACTTTTTCATCTGTGGATCAAACCATGCAGTGTGACCATTCTTTGTAAAGCTACTGAACAGTACTGTACTGTGGTACTGTTTGTTTTACTATAGAGTGTGGTTCTACCTTTTTGATCTGTGGATCAAACCATACAGTGTGATCATTCTTTGGAAAGCTGATGAATAATGCTGAACTGTGGTACTGTCTGTTTTACTATACATTGTGTTTTTCTACCGTCCTCTTGTGATGGCATTCAGCTCGTGTTCATAGGAGCAATCTTGTACTTTCATAAATCATCGTAGGTACAGTAATATGAGTGAGCGAGTTTTACTGCACGATCTTGATAAAGTTTCATTCAATTAATTTTTTAGCGTGATGTCTACGAATTGTTTCTGATTTACGCTGCCCTGCACTCTGACCGCAAAGAAGACCACTGTTTTGTGAGGTAATTACTGCACCTTGTCTTTACACATATAAATTAGGGACCTTAGGCAAAACACGACGACGACACGTCGACTACAACAGCACCAAACAATAGCGTTGATGAATGCAACAATGAAACTGCACGTGAAAATACAGTCTGGTAGATTTCTATGCCGTCCTCTGCAAAACAACAACGTGAAATGACCATTTTTCAGGTTTTCTGGAAGACGCCAGTGCAGAACGACAAAGTTGCCAAGAAAAATTTGTAATGAACTGTGAACGGGTTAGGTTGGAAAAATCGGTGGTTTGAAAAGTTATGGAAAGAAAATGAAACACGCCTGCCGCCATTAGTACAGGAGGTAAACCCTGGGGGGGGGGGGGGGGGACTCCCATATGGAATGGACGGGGATGCTCGTCGTCTCGCTTAGGTGTGTAAATTTCGGATTTTGGTCTCGCTTAGGGTGTTCTAGGCAAAATGTCATTATTTTTAGCCGTCAAGGGTTGCACGCGAAGAAATAACAAAACGTCACTGCACTTCTTATCTGTCTGTTTTATAAACTGGTCTCTTTTAGGGGTCTGCATAAACTTCGGCCACGCCCAGATTGGTCTCCTTTAGGGGAAAAATTCAAAATTTCCGACGAGCATCCCCGTCCACTCCATATGGGAGTCCCCCCCGGGAGAAAAACACATCCATTTCTTCGGACGTGCCGTCCCCAGCGTCGTCGTCGTTCTTGCTCAAGCTCCCTAATAACCTGTAATGGCACTTCGCATGTGCTTCCTACCCTTCAAGAGTCTTAACGCACGTGCTTGATCGCAGAATTGGGAACTTTCTTGTAATATTGCAACACTTCATTAATTCTGCATTGTGTTCTTAGATGCCTTCTCGCTGAACGAAAAGCCAAGAAACAAAAGGCTCCAATGACTGACCGCATGATTGCGCGGGCTCTGACGCTGCAAATGGACTAAAGTAAAGGTTTTGTTCCTCGAAACAGAAGTTCATTAACCCTTTCACTGCCAAGATCTGAGTAGGAAATCTCTTGAGCGACTGCCATACATTTGATTTTTAGTTGGTTTTGAGAATTTGGTGTCAGGTGAATTCATGGTGTCTAAGTTTATCATTTTTGTCATTCTCATTAACAGTTAACCATAAATTGTACTTTTCTTGTATGGAGAAGGGAGAAGGTAATCACTAAATGAGAGAAACAAAGTGAGACACATGGGTCAGGTAGAAAACGTTATGGATGTGCCGGTGGGGGGTACATGCTCAGTTTGTTATCGTGTGATGCTATCAAATGCTTTTTTAACTTTTTCACTGCATTACATGCATTACATGCATTACATGCGATTACATGCGATTACATGCATTACATGCATTACATGCGATTACATGCGCCCGCTTACAATGGGCAAGAATCGTGTTAAAATAGAAGAAAAGATGGAAAAGAAAAAAAGTTACCAGAGCTGCAAATAACGGCCGGTCAACGGACAGTGCCCGGTTAGAATTGGGTATTGACCGGACAAATCTTTGGATGACCGAACATGTTGTCCGGTCACTTACCGCGGACTCGTTAAGAGAAATTTTAGTTTTTAACTATTTGATAATTATGAGGGGCAGCATTCATGTTTCCGAAAGAAAGAAAAACGAATATAAAACTAGACAAACCAGTGGTCGAAACCTCGAGACGACATGAATTAAAGTTAAGCGGTCCATGTTTATGTTTACATTTTAGTTAGCTTCTTTTTTCAAATTAATTATGAGATCGTTTGAACGCTTCGGCTTTCATATATTCTGCATATTGTACCTTAAGTTTAGTTGTAGAAATGATATGTCGATTGCCAAAATGTAGTATTTAATTTTACGTGATTTTGTCAGATGTAAAGTAAAACGAGCAATTGCGGTTCTATCTTGCGTAACCGTTTCCACGTACCAGTGTGCGAGGTTGCTTCTGCAATGAAGAGTAGTAAAACTATTAACTTGTAATATTTACTGCCAAACCGACTTGGATTCAGTTGTTTTTTAGTTAAAAAAAGGTTTACTGTGCAAACTGGGTCTACTATCGCAAGAGTTACGATTTTTTCAATTTGACCGGCCAAAAACAGGTCGTGTCCGAGCAAAAACATGTTTGACCGGACAACGTGACCGGCGGCTCTCCATTAGTTATTTGCAGCCGCGCCGTGTGTTACACTCTCGAAATTAACTTGGGTCGTTCCTATGGCTTTTTTTCGCTTCCCAACGCCTTACTTTTCATAATGTGGGTCGGGAGGGAGGGGAGTAAATAGTTGACTGAGGGAGGGTGAGTCCAGGAAAAGCCTGGACGTTAGGTATCAATGCCACCATTCTCCGAAGCCCGAACGGGAAAAAAGGGTGTCACTTTTTGGGCGTGTCTGTTTGGTGCGCAAATCTTAAGAACTGCTCAAGTTATTGTTGAGCTTGATCTATCCCTGTATGTGCCACAAAGACACTTAAATTAAGGTTACTGATAACCTTTTCGGGTGCCTTTAGGAAAATATTTCAACCGTCATTTTCGGTGAAATCGTGGTTTGTAGAATCCAAATGTATAAAAATCTTGGAAATTTATAGCTTCGGTTAGCACGCGCGAGCCTTTAAACTTGAAACCGTCGATTTTCACTTCGCCGAATAACCTTTCTCCGCATTATCTCTTAAAACACAACATTTGCAATAACTCTGCTAGAAAAATACGTTCCAAAATTATTTTTTTTAGAAGATCAGAGTGGACTATCTCATGGCAACTTTTACAATTTTGCAAAATTCCACCTCCAAAAGGTTATCAGTAACCTTAAGGCAAAAATTCTAATGTTTAGGGTTGCGACGGTATTGTCAATAAAGAATTTTTCTTTTAAAATGAACCGAAAGCTGGAAGTGTGCAGGTAACAACAAAAATGTTTTCCTGCTGCATTACGTTTACCTTGCTATAAGTACTGATTATTTCTTGTCAGTTTTTACATGGAATCTGAAATCAGAACAAAAATATCTATCACAACTATATCAAAGATACCGCTCTCTTACAAAACTTTTATTTTGTGCTTGTTCTTTATCATATTTTCAGAGACGTTACAGTAGAGAGTATTGCTTAGCATTTTATACCAAACGGTTAATTTTGTAATTGCTATATAACTTCACGTTGGTCAGTTGAGATTTTAGTTATTAGGACACTCTGTGATGGCTATCATGAGGATCAAAACAGGGCGAACCTCGACATACTTCCATAATTTGTAGCTTTATTAATTTTTTTCAGTGATTTTTTGTGTATCTTTTTCTTCATGTATCGTACCAGTGCGCTTTTAGTAAGAGTTTGTAACCAAAATTTTAATAAACTGATACACGAAATGAGCTCTGTGATTGGTTGTCAAAAAGCTGTCGCCAGGTTCATTAGCCAATCCCTTATGGTTGCAATTGAAAAAAAAAAACAATTGCGTATCTAAATTTGACGGTGAACTGAAAACCGCTCCAGTGTAAACAGTTGTTCGATGATGTCTCACGAGTCAAAAATTGAGTATCAGTGTATCTGGTACATCACAAGTCAACGTTCAATAGACGTCGCTGTGTCATGGAAGTGAGCACTGTGTGAACCCTTGACCGCCCTCCCCCCGGAATCGACCAATCTCCACCTCCTAGGTAGCCCTGATCCAATCGTCGTTTTGGAGGGAGTCCCGGAAGTGCTGAAACGGGAAGTGGTTGAGGTTTTACACTGGTGGTGAGAGGTGCATTCGTGCAAACTGTTATAACATTCCTGTTAAAATGAACTGCAAATACAACGTTTCTACTCCACGTGTAAAGCGAGGGCCTTCGCCATCAGCCGGTCTGTCATTGGCGCATTTTCTTTCGATGCTTTTCTTTCCGTCAACAGACACCTGTCAATTAAATCAGTGAATGCTCATCATTACACGGTCACAGTGCTCTACTGAAATATCTATTGGCTCAACCAAGTTTGTTTGAAAGAACATAGGAATGCAAGTGCATATTAAGCCGCACATAGAATTTAAACGGCTATGCCATGATCATTAGAAACCAATGAAGAAACCTTTGTCACTTCAAAGTGACGGTGAAACTTTATTGCAAGACTAGACCATTACACAAAAGCAAAACTCAATAGAGCGTATGCACAGGACGTCACGGCGGCCATGTTGGTGTCCCAAACTGATCATCCAGGAATTAAATCCCGTTCTTATGAAAACATCTCTTGATCCCGTAAAAAAAGACATGGCTGCTGATCAGGTGAGTGAATAGGCTCTATTGCAGAAGGATTTCCCATTTTGTCTTTTTGTCCCTAAACAAAAACTCCCTGGCACAAGGACTACCCAGAAGCCCCTACATTATTCACCCCCTAGGAGGTGGATAGTGTTGAATAGCCCGAGGTAGAGAGCCAATCAGATTGCTCAAAATGTCAAGGTTGCTAAGTTGGAATGTACTTATGTGGGGTGGGCCAATCATATTACTCAAAGTACCAAGGTTGCTGATTTGTTATTACTCGGGCTACCTGTGGTAGCGCGAGTCTAGGTTTCGGTTTCCTATAAGTCTATCGACAACGTCGAGAATGAGCAAGCCTGCGCTGCTCGCGGTCTGCGGTGTCCCTGAAGGCATGAAAGCGAGGCGACTTATTTCAAAATCATCCATGGATCTTTTCTTATTCAAACTCAAGTTTTTTTTTCTACGTGGACGTGTGGAAAGAGATTAGCGGGAACAGGGCCAATAAGGCTAAATCGGAAGAAAAGTATATCCCGCGATTGAGAAGTAATATTGTTGTTTTTCCCACATATCGCTTCTTCGCCTTCGATAACTTGGAATCAGATGAATGGCATCAAGTTTCACGACTGTTTTTTTTACCGTGGGAACCAAGAAAGCTGATTGGTCAACATTAATTTGATTAGTAAACAAACCCAACTATGACTGAAATTTCTGTAAAACCTTAGAAAACTTTCTGATAAAATCGCTCAGCTTAAACACGACGTCGACAACAATTACGGTGCGATATACAGTCTGGTAGGTTTTTTTGCGGTCGTGGAACCAACCATATAGTATACAATAGATACAAAAATTAGGCGTAAACCCACATTCACGTTTGTTCGAAGCCGTATTATCAAGTGTAGCCCGAGTGAACGCTCCCGAGAGCGTCAAGTCTACTAATCATATTTGCTGAATTTAACCTGGAGAGGGAGTATCCATGTGTTACCTTCTATGTGATATCGTGGTTTGACTGTTTGGTATGAGTTTCAAAGAGTTATTTCCCCCATTACCAACAAACTGACCTACCTGGCAAAAAGGCGATCTTCTCTATGGGAAGAGTTCAATGCTGCGTAAATCAGGAACAAGTTAAAAATATCACGCTGAAACCAAAACCAAAAAAAAAAGACAAATTGGTCAAAAATATCTATACCTAGATGATAAACGAATCCTAGTTAATGTGAATATGGGAAGATTTATTATCCAGTCTAAGCACGTGAGCGAGTAACAGAAAAAAAAGAGATTTCTTTAGACCTCATCCACATTAATGCGTTCTCGTTTGAAAACGCACTCTTTTCGATGCGGTTAGGCCTTCCCTCCACAGACCCCGTTCTTGTCTTTATCTTCTCCCTACAATATCATTACACCGCCACGCAAATGTATGATAAGAACTGAGACAACTTTCAATCATTTTTAGTTTCCTTACTTGGGCATTGCTTCCTCCAATCTTGACTATTTTGTATCGTAGAGGTTTAAGAATCTTTACTGCGTTGGCGAAAGTTCCCTGTAAGAAATTCAGACCTTTGTTTAACCCGCTGGCAAGAATTCCAGAATTCCAACTTGCATTATGACCTATCAGTTAAGAAACAATTGAGTCTTCACGGCCAATCACTTCACGGCTTAAACACCCGATCACAACGTTGAACAGAGATACTAATATCCATTCGGGTTGTTGAAACGTCAAGAACCGTTCTCAGCACTTCTTGAACCCGTTCGATCGAACTCGACAGACAACAACTACTGACACTCCTGGGTTCAAACGATTTCTAGTGCAGAGTTAGTTACAGACGGAGTGAATCTCACCTTATCGGCTTGTTCAAAAGCTTCGCAAAGTGCGAGACCAACTTCTCTGGACACATCACAGTTCGTCCCTGATCCATCCCTGTATAATAGAAGTAAATGATGGGCGCTTTCCATTCGACGAAATTTTCGAAAATTTCGCGTAGGAATCGAATGGAACAGATCCTTTCCGGAAAAGATTTTCGAAAATTTAGGACAACCTTTTCAGTGTTCCCGAAATTGGAAATTTCGGTATTTTCGAAAATTCTTGTGTTCCATTCAAAAGCTTCCAGTCGGATTGTTCTCCAGTCTCCTCGCATGCTCTTTGGAAGTGAACGAAAACAAAATTCCGACTGCGACTACGAAGGAGCCGTCTCTTGCATGAAGCCATTTGTACGGTTCCGAGTTCTCCGCATGAAGCACGAAACTGCAGTCAGTAAGGGTATTTCGTTTTCATCATCGAACAAGAGCGAATTAAAAATGAAATTAGGATGACAATCGCCCATAATCGGTTGCTGCGTAAATTTTTAAAACACCCGCCATTTTGATTACATGCGAAAAGCGGCATCAAGAAGCCTGGGGGAAAAGCTGACCACGTGACGACCGAGAATAAGCCCGTTCCATTCGAAACAGAAATTTTCGAAAATTCAAACCGAAAATTTTCGGTGAATGGAAAGCGCCCGATGTAATCCGCGTCAAGAAAGTCCACTGTATGTCATGTGTGTACTAACCCAGTACCGCTTCTTTTTGATTCGAACAGTGATTGGTCCACCTCCATTCCTGTCTAAGTCGTGATTGGCTTGCTTCAAAGCGAGGGAAATGACGACGGACGCGCAGCGAGTCAAGCGCTGCCTCTTTACTCGCTAAGGGACCGTTCATTTTTACTAGGGAGAGGGGGGTGGTGGGATTTGGGGGGGGGAGTCATGCGAAAAGAAAGAGCTTTTGAGGGGGGCATCACAAAATTAGAGAAAAGGGGGGTCACGTAAAATATTTTAGCAATACTTTAATGTCAATATGTTTTTTAAAATATTAAAAAAGATAAAATCTTGGGAGAGGGTTATTTAATTTATTTTTTAGTTTAGCTTCAAGGGGGAGGGGGGGGGGGGTCATGCAATTTTTAAAAAATGAACGGTCCCTAAGGAGCGTGTTGAGAGGCAAGTTTTACCGGCAGAGGTCAATTATTAATAGGACTTACTGGATGTTAAACACTGCGTTAATATGCAGCGATTATCACACCTTACGTAGTCTCTTAAAGACTGCAAAAGCTTCAATGTGGCGTCCTCATTCTTGGCTCCCAGAGTACACATTAACATGTGGACATCATTAAAAGCCTGTAAGATAAAACAGCTCACGTTGATCATTATATTCTAACCTTTTTCTTTGACCGCCGACCGGTTTGCTCAGTTGGTAGAGCACCGGACTATCGTGCGAGAGGTCGTCGGTTCGAACCTCGACCGGACCATCAGTCAGGGTCAGAGAAAGTGCCGCCTTTGCAATGACATCTGTAAATGGTTCAGTAGACTTTCTAGTCTTCTCGGATAAGGACGATAAACCGTAGGTCCCGTCTCACAACCCTTGTTCGTAATACTTCGTGGGACGTTATAGAACCCTCTCCATGTCAGCGGAGAGTAGAGGACGTAGTTCCCGGTGTTGTGGTTTGGCCTTTGTAAAATGTAATTTCATGTGTCTTCCTTAGTGGTTTTGTTATGGCGCAACTGATTATATACATATAGAATTTGCGCCTTATAAATTGTAAATTCAATAAATTCACTTTCTTCTGTGAACCAAACCATTCAGTGTGACCATTCTTTGGAAAGCTACTGAACAGTACTGTACTGTGGTACTGTTTGTTTGTTTGTTTTACTGTACAGTGTGGTTCTAACATTTTCTTTTGGGCTGAAACCATTCAGTGTGATCATTCTTTGGAAAGCTACTGAGCAGTACTGTGCTGTGGTACTGTTTGTTTTACTATACAGTGGTGTTATAATTTTTTCATCTGTGGATCAAACCATGTGACCATGTGACCATTCGTACCAAGATGTGATCATCTGCATGGGACTCCCACAAATAGAACAGCTCTCTCCAGCGATCGTCAACATTAATTCCTGTTACGAGTTAAATGTAAGGGATCATAAATGTGATTTCTTCTTAGAGAAAAGGTGAGTTTGAATATAAGCATCAAAGTTGCACTGAAAGAGTTGTGGAATTAAATAACCTTCCATTTGGAGTCTATATAACAACGATGATGCGTCAACCAAGTCCAGCATCGCACCAGAGTGGCAACGCTTACCAACCTTAAAGAAAAAAAAATAGGTCCGCAACACGTACATGTATGGCTTACTAGACCACGTGACAGGCGCTCAACTCGCGTGGACAAATAAATAAATAAATAAATAATAAATAACTCCGATCGTGCCATAATGTGGCTACACACTTCTTGTTAGCTACACAAAAATAGTTGTAAGCCAAAAAAAATATAGTTGTTCATCTTGGCCGGGCAGGTTAAGGACCAATCAAAATGCTCCTTTATGTCTCGTACCAGGGGCCTGTTTCTCGAAAGGCCCGTTAACTTACCGGGCCCGTTAAGCTATTTTATGACAATATTTATAGCGGTAATTACAATTTTCTTGGTGTTTAAGTTTAAGGCAACTTGCACTTGGGGCTGGTTTGTACTTCAAGAACTGCACCTAAAATTCGAGCTTTGGGCCCCTGAAGTTATCGGGACCCTGGAGAAACTGGTCCACTCCTTGGTCAGCCATATAAAATAGCAAGAGAAAATGAGGTAAGAGAACGTATCTTCCACACTGGGTCCTCTTACTATGTCAAGGGGACAGAATCTATTTGTAGATGCAGAAACTACTTTAACTGACCAATGGCTGATGTCCTTCTCATCACGTGGTTGTAATTTCAATGCGCCATGTGGAAAACGCGCAGCCATAGAACGAGATATACATAGGATTCCGCGCCAAAATTAGATTATGTCCCCTTATCATATCAGACGGGATTATGCTCTCTTTCCTCATTTTCTCTTGAAAAACAACCTTATTAACCAAGAAAAAACCGAATGTACCTTGTGCCACCTGTCATATACATTCCAGCTTCATAGTTAACATTTTTAAGAGGTACGTTTAACTGAGTACAAGATATTCAATGTTTGTGATAAGGATAATCTGATTAAATAAAAGATTTAAAAACAAGTTTATGTTCTTTCAAGTTTCCCCTCCCCCTTTTCGGGCAAAACAATTTTGGAAGCCCCTGTCAAAATAATCCAGATTCCTTATTAACCTTATTAGCCGATTGTTGCATAACCTATTAGTGGTTTTGACAGTTACCGGAAGTTCTTTCCTGTGGACTGTGCAACAGAAGAGTACATTAATTAATGACCGCTTGTAGTGAGTAGAATTTAGTGCGTGAGTGTGAACGTGGCTATAAAAGTAAATCGAGAATTCCGTGATTAAAGGGAAACTGTAAAACTGTGACTTGTGGAAAACGCTGTTCTTCAACTTGCAGGCAAATCAGATGAACATTTCGCACACCCCGCCTGTCTTGTTGAAAAATGTTTTTCGATGAACCCCTCTAATTTTACTCCAGCCCCTCCCCCCCTGACCCATAATTAATGAACGGTCCATAAAATCTCTTTTTACCTCCTCATCGTAGATGTCCACTGCAGCCTGGTGCTCTCCCTACAACATAGATGAAACAGATACACTGTAAAGGACTGGGCATGGACCGGCCGAGCGGAGTTTCGGGGATAGAACACTTAATAATAGGCAAGCATTGCATGCATGTGGCTGCTGCATTTATTAACCTTTTTACCATACCTATCGTCTTTCCTCTATTTCATTACTTTTACATATTCTCTTCTGAGTTTAAACACAATTACAATTCTTTGCGGTGCGCGAATTGTATTGTGAATTGTGATGAACTCTCTTGACTAGTCACCAAGCCCTTTTATTTCGACCGCGCGCCATTTTCAACGGAAGAGCCTGCTTTCAGGCTACAAAAAGGTGAGATGCGATACATCTTTGGGGGCGGCTACGCCATCGTTTTAAGCGAAGTTGCTGCTCAACTTGAGATGGAGTTCACTAGCTAAATAAAGACAACACTTCAGTATTTCTGACTTAAAAGATAAAATGAAGTATGGTTTATGTAAAAAAATCCACAAAGGCCGAAATACTGTACCGAGATCATAACTGAGGAGGAGTTGATTTCAGGTCTTGGAAATTCAAAACGAAACTTGTTCTTTGGGCCAAATAAGAGTTAGATTATAAAGAAACTGGTGCAGCGTCGGTGAGAAATTGAAACACTCTTAACCTGTCGGCGTTAGAGTGAATGACGAATGGTAACCTGAATATAATGTTTAAATGTTTTTTATCTCTTAGAAAAATTGAAGACGCTAAGACCTTTTAAACTGATGGGGATATTGACGCAAATGAATATATCAAAGACCATATATTTAAACTGCCGAGTAATATGTAATGACATTAATTGATCATCGCAGTTATGTACACAACTTAATAAGCAGCTGTGAAATTAAAGCCTGAAAAAAAAAACTCAGGCCTGTTGTGAGTTCATGTTGTGAGTTCACAGTGTGAACTCACAACATGACTACCTCCCAGTTGGCTTGATAGCTCAGTTGGTAGAGCACTGCTCCGGTATTGCAGAGGTCATGGGTTCAAATCTCGTTCAGGCCAGAGTTTTTTTTTCAGGCTTTAATTTCGCAGCTGCTTAAGTTGTGTACATAACTGCGATGATCAATTAATGTCATTACATATTACTCCGCCGTTCAAATATATGGTCTTTCATATATTCATTTGCATAACTCACTTTATTAACTCGTCTGATAAACATTTGTGTATCTCAAAGTATTAGGTACTTGCTACTAACAGTGAGCTATTACACAACGCTCATTACTCGATGAGTTAATCAAACGCTTTTAGTGGAAGGGGAACTTGACAGTATGCTGAAGCCCATGAATTTTCAGCGCATGGGTTCGTGGGTCCACGAGTTCGTGGGTGTGTGTGGGTGGGCCCTCCTTCCTCCTTGACACTGATGTGAGAATGAATGAGGCGGACTACATGTACCTTCCCAGCCAGGGACGCGTATTTCCTTCTCTGCTATTATCTCCTTTCCTCAGGGTGTAACTGTGGAGTTCTGTTATTCAAGCGTTGCTTACATGTATTGTATCAAGGCGCATTAATCAAATGATTTAAAGTGCTGTTTGGAATAAGTAAGCACAAGTTAAATTTGCAGACTAAAAACCTGCCCAGTTCCATAAGTTGAGTGAAATTCTGTGCATTTGAAGAATTTGAGTGCTTATCTATTCCCAACTTCACTTGAAACCATATGATTACTTGTTAATATTAATATCCACGCAAAACGTTTATTTCAAATGTCTGCACTCAATTTTAACTTTCTGAACTGCCTGGGAGGCAGTTGGAATCAGCAAGTTGGAATGTTTGCAAGTATACTATCACACTGAAGGAACTTCATCTCATTTGATGTAACAATGTATGCATAAAACCAAACCCATGTATAACCCAGGTCAATGCAGTAATCTGTTTACCTTTTCAATGTGATACAAAGCCCAGTGCCAGTAATTGTGACAAGCCAACATGGCTCCCATCTGAAACATCAACAACACAGCTCACTTTCACTGAGACTACATTGCACGACTTAATCAACAAAAAGTATCGGGACATTTAACCCTAACCCTTGAGCTTTGTCAATAAAGAACCTTACATGTAGTTAATGCCTAAAAAGCAACCACGTTCAGGAGAGCAGTCAGAATCCAAGAGTCCAGATTATCAATCTTACCAGGTAGTTACAGTAATCCCTGGCTGAAGGGCAGTACTTTAAGAATTTTTGGGTGAAAATGTGCTGCTGCAGGACCGTGGAGCTCTGAGCCTATACCACCCCAACCAGTAGTTCAGCTGAACTTCACTACCCTACAGTATATTAGACTTAACTCCCAAGACGCCTCCTTATCCTAGAGTCGCGATTTTCCAGAAACTCGTGAGCTCACCAGCACAGTCCAGCCAAAACAAAACTGACATCACAGTTGTCTTGCCGATTATATTTTTTCAAGAGGTAAATTGCAGTTCCCTAGACTAGGCTAAAGTCTTCAACCAATCAATCAGTTTCCTTGAAAATCATACCCTATTCAAGACACAAACTTCCTGATTTTTATACCCCATCCCAGACAAGACTGCTTGAAAACCACACCCTTCACAGCTGCCACACAAACATGTACAGTGTACCCAGATAGCCAATAAATGGTGCTTGCTCCCTTCTTTCAGGTAGCTAATCACTGGATGATTGTGATGATGCTTCATTTTGCCTGCTTGCATAGCTAGGTTCACCAAACAATAAAGTATGTTTAACTGAATTCTGATTAAGGTAACAAAACAGACTTACTGTCCAGTCGTTGATTGTTTTGCTCAGGAATGCAATACCATCGTCTTGACGTCCTTCCATCTCTATGACATGTGCTTCAGCATGTGTTGCCCAACAGTCCTTTGGATTTAATTCCAGTCCCTAATAAAGCAATTTATTATAGCATTACGCATTCAAACATAACAAAAAACACTGACCAAAATGTCACTCTTCCATTTTGTTTAGTTTTTCCTCTGATCTAGGATCATCACTTTAGTTCCTAGTTGAAGCAGATTCTGGAATATTCCATTACAAAATCAATCTTTCTTTCTCAAGGGGTTTAAGTCACTATCAGCAACCGAAATTGATGTTTTCAATTAAATTTACCAAGCTAATTAATAAATAAAATTCCTTTTAACAATGAATAGTAAACTGCACTTAACAAGGATTATGATATCTAAATGGGTACAGGCAACATAATGATAGAGTACAGAAGCACCCCATCTGAGGACCACAGGGTTGTTGGGTGTCATGGAGGTTAACAACTGGTTCATTGCTTTAGACTGGGTGCTGTAAACACTACTGACAGGAACAGGGGGACAAGCGTCTGCTTTATAGGTCTCTATGTGGGTCACATAGCCCCTTTATACTGCACCACAGACTACAATCTTTAATACCGGTACCCTTATAATATTATGTATTATTTGATAAAATATTTTGTGTATTTTAGGTACCTTAAGAGCATGCTTCTCTGCTTCACTGTAGAACCCTGTTTCTACTAATCCAAAGGCATACATGCCTTGAAGATACCTGGTATGTTATAAACAAAATATCTCATAGATGTACTCATTTCATGACTTAGTAACAATGTTGAGTAAACAATGCATCCAAAAAGCCCTATTTATTTAATATCTTTGAATTCTTTGCTATACTACACTCTTAGAGGTGTCATATGATCTGTAACTGTATAAAATTGTTTTGTTTTTCTTATGCTTTTAAAATCTGTCTTGTACATGTTGAGTGCCATGGGGCTTTTGAGTTTTGGCCTTATATAAATTACTTAAAAAGGAGGCAAAAGACAATGTTTAACAACAAAGCTATCGTGTGACTGTTAGAAAACTGATAGAGTAACTGTCATAAGAACTGAAAGAGCTGAGCAGAGTTCAAGCTTTTCAAATTAGACAAGATCTTGACAAAGTCAGAGATATCTCACCCATAAAGTGGCAAACTTTCCTTCCACCGTGGCAATACACGAGCAATAGAGTCCCTAATCTGTGCTTGATAGCCAAGGTAGAAATAAGAGTCATGTGCCATTTTTAGGGCAAACATGTCAGTGGGATGCTCCATCAAAATATCTTCCCATACTAGACATGCCTGCGCAGTATTCCTGAAGCAGAAGATATGACCATATGTAAATGGTTCAGGAGTCTCAGTAGTTGTTTGTTAAGTTCAATAGTCCACCTGTAGATAGCTCTGAAAAGAAAGACATAGCCTCCTACACAGGCACTCTTAGGGTTTTCTTGGGCCTTTCAGGATTCCGTAGGAGGTTAATGTTGGCGTTGACTTCACAGAATTACCTACACCTGTATGAACTCGCCATACGACCTCATGCATGACCTCCTTCGCGCATGGGCCATAAGTCCAGGCGGAAAAACTCGCTCTGTAACTTACAGTATGGACCTCGAACTCGGTTAGTAAGGGGTATCTCTTAGTATAACAGAGCTTTTCTTTAATAGTTAGTACACAATGCAAGGGAGAGAGGAGGGTTACCAAATTTTCGAAGTTCCCATCTCTGACTCTGGTAAAAAGCACACTAAACTATCAAGAATACCAGTACTTTGCTGTGGAAGTTAGGGAACTTTCTTCCTTTGGGCACTTATGTTCCTGACTGACTAAATGTATTGCTTGGCATTAGTGAGGCCCTGTTAGGGGTAAATTCCGACAAGCGACATGGCCTTGAAACAGCAACACAAGGGAGCTGACACAAAATTACGACAGCGACCTGCAAACCTTCAAAATTGCTACGCGAAAAGGTTTGAAACTCAGACGGGCGACATAAAGAACCCCCCTGACAGGGCCTCATTAGTACCTTCTGCCAGACAGAGAAATACAGTAATGCATATGTTATAGTTCAATTTTTTCCTTGGTTCAAATTTGATTTTCCTGTTTTTTTGGTATGGTAATGTATGATGAGTTTGAAACAAAGAAAAATAAAATTTAAACCAAGGATATATATAAATGAACTAGTACAACATATACATTTACTTTGGTGACATTTCAGTGACAAGGATGCTTCATGATGGCTACATGTAGCTCCTGATGTCTGTGATATCTGCAGGAACCATTAGTGATCATAATAAACATTACAGTAAGTTCTGTGTTTGTAACAAATTTTTTTAACACCCCAATGTTTATTACAGTCTCACTCACCCTTCTGCCCATTCTTTCACAGCTTGCACATGCAACTTTTCTCGTTTTGTGATATTGTTTTTTCCTGCCAGTCGCATCATTGTCTCCATACTTCTCTTAAGCTCTTGATCTACATGAATCCCTTTGCCAGATGATATGACGTCCAAACCAAAGGAAAGCACATGACCCATAACTAGGGTGAGGGTAAGAAATATTTGATCATACATCCCAACAGTGTGCTACCCAACATTAGTATAAATCTACTAGTGTTCTATCACAAATGCCGCGCTCTGATTGGCTACGCTACTCACTATCTATTCTGTGATAGATAGTGAGTAGCGTAATGGCGGCCGCTTCTTCACGTTTTCAAAGTGTCCGTGAAGAAGATTTAGACAGTTTACTGGTCGAAGCTGTTCCAGAAAAGACAAAGTTTTGAACGACTAGTAGATTTATACTAAAACAATTAGATTATTCGCTCTCGATTTCTATGCGTGATAGTTGACTCGGGCTGCGCCCTCGTCAACTATCACGCGATAGAAATCTCGAGCTCATAATCTAATTGTTTAATATAGCAGTTGGCATCTCAGTCCAGAGCTTGTCAATATAATTATCAACCAGAAGTCACTTCCATGGCCAATGAGTGTCCTTTGAGCGTCTTCTACTATGTGACAGCCAAATCAGGTAATACCTGGCCAACTATTTGACTGAGATATCAACCAGCAATTGGTTGCCATAGCAACATAGTGTGCCCACAATAAAAAACCTGTGAATTGCAGTTGGATTATCAGAGGTGTATCACACAACAGTCAATACCACCTGTATTACTAGAGTATAATATTATGTCGACTTATATTAGGGTGACATTATGTGTCAACACTCAGTTGATTAATAACTGATTTGTAGGTCACTGGTATTTGGCCAATTTTCCTCCGAGATTTGCCTGATGATCAAGTTTTGACATACAATGTGCTGGTAGTTATGACCAACAGACATACCTGTAACTATCATTAATGCAAATTTATTAATATATATAAAATTATAAACACCAGTGATATACCAGGTCAGCTTTCATGTGAAAACTTGATATCTTCACTCATGAAAATAACATGTTGCCATGGTAAAATGATAAATCACACCTACTTAAAAGGATAATGAGAAATAGTTTTGTATTTCATTGGTGTTAATATAATCAACAGGACATTATATGGCTGATTGGAGATAATTATGATTTTTGCATTTTGTGCTGAAAAATGTTATTCCTTCACTGCACTCACTCATGAAATATAGTTCTTAAACTCATCAATAATGCAATTAAACAAAAGACAAAGGAAATTAAGCATCCTAACGTGCTTACATATCTGATGAAACATGGCCCATTTTTGCATCATTAATTTCTCCTAAATAAATTTGTTTGAGAAAATATACCAAACAATCGATATATGTGTTTTGTCACATATCAAACACCTCAAATTTTGCCAAAAATACTTTGCTTCATGTCATATTTTCAACTCTCTTCTCCGTGTTTTATATGTGATGAAACACTGCATCTTGCGTTTGATACATTACTTCAACACTCAAAGGGAAATTTCACATTTCCCCATGACCATATATGTACTGTAATACCTTTACATAATTATTCTTACCAAAATCTGGATCTGCTGCAATCATTTTGGAAACTGATGCCTCAATTCCTCCGACACTTGGTTCATCATACCACCCTGTATACTACAGACAATTGAAGAGAACAGGGTAGCATTGTTAACAGTTAGTTGTTCAAAGATGGCAAAACACTGAGCAATACTACTGTATGGCAGTGCTTACATAATTTATGATTCTAACTCTGTTATACTTGCAACTGTCAGAGCAAAGAACCCACCAAGAAAATATCTAAAGTAACCTTCCATGCTTAATTTCTGCACAATATGTATGAAGGGCATTGTTTTTGTTTTTGAAAACATTACTTGATTGTTATATTGTTATAGACTAAGAGGAGTGCAGTTCAAGTGCAGCACCATGCAGACTGTGCAAAAAGTGGAATACCATGCAAATTACATATCAAAATTTTTAACAAGAAATCATACAGTTTTCTCGATCAACTTGCAATCTATTTACATGTGTGATTTTTTCAAAAGCTCAAATCGCACTTACCATAAAGATTAATAAATGCAATTTGAGCTTTTAGAAAAACGTAATGGTGCAAATAAATCCAAAATTACCATTACTTAATAACAGATCTCATGTAAAAAGTATGCTTACTTAATTCTATGAAAACTAAGTAATAATTTCATAAGATTGGGATGACAATAATGTAAGCTAACCTGAGTAACTGTGGCGTCATACATTTTGGCAGCTTCATTGCTGTTTGTTGTCAGAGGCAAACCTTCCTTCTTCCAAGCCTAAGGAATTGTTTTTAATTAAATACATGTTGATCAGTCAGTAACATCTCCTTACTGTACATACTGCTTCTAATTAGACAAACAGGAAAATTATTTACTGTAGGAAACTGGATTATGAGGATCTACGACCAACTTCTCTCAAGTATTCGACAATGATTACGCCAAAGTTAAAAGAAAATTAAGGTTACTCTGAATTGTACCAACATATTTTTCTAACAAACAGCATTTTCAGGCAAATCAATCAAAATACATTAATAAAAATTACAGTCCACTGTCATTCTTGCAACATGAAGTGTTTTAAACGTGCTGTCTTGTTGCTATGGCAACTACTTTCGGACAACACAGGAAACTATCTAACAAGCCTATACCAAATGTCACAATTCACATGCACACGAAACTGATTCTTTTTTAAACGACTAATATTACAAAAAAAAAAGAATTGTAACAATTAAGCAGAACCCCTTGGAGTACGTTCTTGAACAGTCACACGCCCTAAGCTTATTGGAACTGTACTTCAAGATAACTTTGCCTGAACCCGGGTTAAAATTTAACCCTGGGTTAGCGCTAATCGACCTTCGAACAAACGGCCCCAGTTCTATAAAATTATGGACTGGTCGCTTGGGGCTGCTGCCCAAATGCGCACCTTCTACATTTTCTGGAAATACTTCATCGTAGGGCAGCCAGAATAATATATTTTATAACTTACCTGACTTCACGCCCACTGGAGAAGTATCCGTCATTCGAATATTGGAACAACGAAAAAACCTCCTATACGAGGCCGGCGTTTAATATTTAATAAATATACTTGGAGCCAACGATTACAAAAATTCATTTTTACTACCTACTTGGGCATCCCTGCTGGGTGATATATTAATATAATTCACGGATTACAAGAACCATTCTTTAACCACTGAACCTATAGATCATCTGTTAGTGCTTGTGCCGTAAATGATTTTTCCTTCAATCACGACCAAGAATTCGATCGCTAGAATTAACTTTTAGTTGACCTCAACCTGCTTACCTTGGGCTGCTTGGGGAAAATGCTAATTATGATAGAGTACGGAACAAGAATATATTTATTTATTTATTTTATTTATTTATTTATTACAATTTAATGGCAAAATCACTACAATAAAATAAAGATGGTACTCTAAAAATAAGTTATAAGAATTAAGAGGAAGCAAGAGGAGATAAGAGGAAAGGAGAGAAAGACTGACATAGAGATAAAAGAAAGTAAAACAGAGCCATTAGGATAGTCCACAAAAGAGTCGACGACCCCATACAAGGCGGACCACCTGAGGAGAATATAGGAGAAGATCAACTATTCTCCAGGAAATACACCTTGCTTAAATAAAATCTACAGTGGCCCACAACTGCCACGGCAAAACTTACTTTCTCACGGCAAAACTTACTTTCTCACGGCAAAACTTACTTTCTCACGGCAAAACTTACTTTTTCACGGCAAAACTTACTTTTTCACGGCAAAACTTACTTTTTCACGGCAAAACTTACTTTTTACTGGGTTATAGTTAACGTTTAGTCTCTCCCGATCCACTGACTATATATAAACATGGCTTACGAGGATAGGAGTTTCGAGTAAGATATTGGGAGTGATACTAAGCGTTCAATTCATGTTTCTGTTAGGAAGGTAGATAATTATCAATACAGCCAGTTATACATGGCAAAGGGCTATTGTGGTATTTGAATGGTTATTTCCTTGGAAGACAAGAAACATTTTGCAGATTTTGTAACACGCTGGTAACTACATAACAGTTTATTGATGGTGATCTGGTTGTTTTCATTATGTCAAGGCAAATCTTGTGTACAGTCAGAGTGTAATAATACAGAACAGAACTAATACACGATATAACCATGTGAAAAAATGTACCAAAAAAAGCTTTGCCGACATTCAGTTTTTGAGATTAAAAGCCAGTAACAATAGTCAGCACCCTTAAAGGTGCTGGGATTAATTCCTTTGCGAGCGAGGATTCAGATAATGTTTTAGTTATTGTAAATCAAGAGTGCCTAAAAAACTTAAGGTATGCAGTTATATCTCGTGCCCTGGAGCCTGCTAGAAGCACGAGGTTCTCATTTAACTGTAAAGTTTTTCGCCAATATTAGTTGGTCTTTTCAACCCATGAACATCCATAACATACTGAAAATATTCAAAGTGATCATTTCCTTCCTCTCTATTTCGATATAGCCAGAAATACAACCAGGACCATCTAGCATGGCTTGAACCTCGTTAACTACGCTGCGAATATCGTACTCCGGATTTCTTCTTGCTAAACCATACTGATCCTCAGACTTCTGTGAAACGTCCTTGCACTTACTTCAAGCTTATGATAGGCCGCTAGGAAGGCCAGGATGTCCTTGTACTCGAAGCCATGATAAAATTAATATTTTATGAGCGTTTCCTCGTCTACAGTGTCAAAGCCGGCAGTGGCCATCTTCGGACACCTGAGTTTTAGGTCTTCCCTTCGTTTCCAGCTCTCCTCTGTCTGTTTGCCGTGAAAAGTAAGTTTTGCCGTGAGAAAGTAAGTTTTGCCGTGAGAAAGTAAGTTTTGCCGTGAGAAAGTAAGTTTTGCCGTGAGAAAGTAAGTTTTGCCGTGAGAAAGTAAGTTTTGCCGTGGCAGTTGTGGGCCACCGTAAAAATCAGACGTTTCCAATGTTACTTACATCCAAATCTCGCCAGTTGCTGTGAAGATAGGACATACTATGTAAGTCTACGAGCGCTCAGCTCAGATTCTAAGTCTTCTAAAAGGTCGCGACAAAATAACATCGACCTACGGTAGGTAATCTTCGGCAACCTCGTTCCCAGGGTCCTCTCTCTACCTCGAGAAAGTACCCTGGTTGCGGCTGGTCACGTGTCTACTTTCTCGAGGTAGAGAGAGGACTCTGGGAACGAGGTTGCATCTTCGGGTGCCATTTACGACGAGAGCCGATGTTACCGGAAGTCGGTAACTGCAATACGTAATCAGAAACCCAATATCCTTGCCATTTCGCTGTGTGAGCAAATGGCGGTAAATTTTGATTTCGCCTTTTCAGAACATTACGGCTTTGTGGACAGTTTCGAGAAAGTTGAAAGTATAATCCGTGATCATGAATTGTCCACAACTACGAAATTTTCATTATTCAAGGCTACAAGGGATTTCGGCCGAAAAGGCAAGGTTTTTACTACATTTATATGCGTGTTGGTTTTTACTGACCTTTGACCCGAAGTTGGCGACCTCTTTCACTTTTCTTCGTACATGTGTTATGGTTTATATGCCTACATATACGTATATTAGGTTTCGAACGGCATATCATTTAAAAATTTCGAATATTACACCGATCTCTTTATCTTTTAGAAGCGCACACGGAATCACATAAAATTTTCTGGGAGGATCCACAGCCAGTTAGGACCCAGTTAGCTGGCGAAAGCTTGAGTTCGATGGTGTTCCATTCATGATACTGGGTATACAGCTGTATATGATTGCCAACAGGGCAAGGACCGGAACACCGCTTTGAAAGTGCGTAACAAACAAAAAAAAGAAAAGGTAAAACCACAAATAAAACGTGTATAGTAGAACGATGAGTAATTTGATTGAAAATGTTTTCTTATTACCGGCAGTTGCAATTTGGAGATCATGGAATGGCAGTGAAAAGTTATAAAATCCACCAAACAACGAAAAAGATGGATTGTCCAGCTCAGATAATCGTGCGTGAAGTAATGATGTTTCCCAAATTTAAGGTACATATTTTTAATAGAGAATTATTATTTCTAACAAAAGCTATCTTACCGGATTGGCGACACCTTAAGAACAAAAAACAGGGCAATTATTTCTTTTACCGACCTGGGACCGTTTCTCAAAAGTCCCGACCCCCGGTAACTTTTCGGGCCCAGTACCGCCTGCATCTTTATTGTGATCTAAGCTTCCAAAAAAATTGACATCTTGTGCGTGAATTTAAAATATTGTCATGTTGTTCAATTTTATGGAAGAAAGGTACTAGCAGCCTAAAAATAGGACTGATATAGTCCTTTCCTCCTGCGTAGGTTTACCACTACCTTATTTTTATCAGGACTGCATACTATTGCATTTTACCTACCTCGCGATGCCTTCTAACAGTGGATGTTAATAAAACCTCTCTGAACACAAATAAATGACAAGGGGAAAAACAAAGTCAATTTCGATGTTAGGTTTAGAAACTACCTACCGTAGGTCGATGTTAGGTTTAAACTACCTACCGTAGGTCGATGTTAGTTTTAGAAACTACCTACCGTAGGTCGATGTTAGGTTTAGAAACTATGTGGAATTTGGGCTTGAAAATTTTGACCTATTCCGTGAATGATATTACTGAAGTTTGTCAAAATTCGAATTTCATTCCAAGTCAATTCACAACTTACTGAAAGGCGCGAAAAACTAATATACGGAATTGCATGCAACAAAATGTTCAGGGGCACCCAACGAATGATTTCGGTAAAATATCTGTTCGACTGTAAGGTCGCCTAAATTTTTCGGAAAATTTCTCCTCTAGGGAAAGAACATGTTGTCTTGATTTTCGGAAAAAAAAAATTGCCCTAGAATTTTCGTAATTTAGGTGGTCGAGGAAAAGTTGTCCTAGACTTTTCGTAAATAGATAGTCAACAGAAAGTGACCCTAGAATTTTCGTTCCAGTTACAACTCGCAATTTTCGGACGTCGTCCGCAAGTTAGACATGTATATAGCATGTGATTTCTTCCCCTGATACCTTCGAATAAAAAAGTTACTCCCCTGCAATCTTCGGATGCGCGTTACGGTTTGCCTAAAATTTTCGGAATCTTTTCATAGACGCAAGCTTTTACAAAAAAGGTCTCCTAAAAATTTCTAACGACAGCAATGCTAGCACGAGTCCTTCATTTTTCGAACAGACCTATAAAGGTAGCTAAAACTTTCGGATGAGCCAAAAAGGCCGCCTAGGATTTTCGAGACGAATACAGTTCCCCTAAGAAATCCGAACAGATAGATAGTTTTTAGGGCGGCTCCAAATTAATGAAACAGGCTTCTAAAGCATATAAAAATCCATTTAAGGCACTTCTGAAGTATTTGGAAAAATTTGGTCGTTGGGTGCCCCTGAATGTTGTTGAATGGCGTGACTCAGTCCGTTTCGCAATATCCAAATTCGTTTTTCATTACCGACTTCCGGTAACATCGGCTCTCGTCGTAATGTACCACCCGAAGATGACCTACCGTAGGTCGATGTTATTTTTTACAATATCGGCTCGTGGATCTACAACACTTTGACAATGTTATGACGCAATTTATCATCAATAAGAGGACAGACGCATAAAAAACTGACGTCAATTTGTTTTTTACAATAACAAAACGCGAAAAAGGTCAAATGAAGACTTGAATTAACTCATTTCTGTCACGCAAGTAAAATTTGGGTACATATATACCCAAGGAAGAAAAAAATTCGCAAAAAATTGCGTTACATCCGATTCCCTCCATATTTGGAGAACAGGGAGGTTATAGACTTAGCCAATCACCGAGCGATTTTGGGCTAAAACACTTAAATGTGCCATACACGACGAATTTTTCATTTTTCACTTTCCGACCGTGAGTATGGCGTCCGTGTCGAAGAGAGCGCGAGTCGAGTATGTCGATCCAAATGACGTTCTAGAGATGATTTTGGATGGCGATGAAGATCCTGGTGGTATGTCTAGTGGCGAGGAAAGCGATTTAGATCGCCAGCTCGAAAATCAGAGCGAAGAATCAAGGTAAGCGATCAATAAACTTTCGAACACGAGGCTTCCCCAAAGTGACGCAGTTGCCCAGAGGTTTTTGAAATGCGAGGATATGCTCTTTAGCATGCCTTTTTTGCGTCTGAATTCTTGCCTATGTCATAAAAGATATCTATGAATTCATATACGGGAGTACACAGCTCAATAATTTTGGAGGAAAGCTTCTTTTTGAGCGATATTTTGGTCTAACAAAAGGGGACGCGAAATACGAGCCGACGCTAAAGTGATGTTGTGTTTCCATGGAGAGATGCGATCGGGTCGTGTTGCTTGATTTTGTTGTGTACGCGTTTGTGAATTGGCATTTGTTTTCTTATTTTTTGTGTGATTAAATTTTAAATAAAGCTAAGTAAAAACAAAGTGTGTTTGTAATCATCTTAGTGCTGAAGAAGAAGAAGAACATGAAGAAGGAGAGCGTGTAGTAATTGAAGAAGATGAAGAAGGAACGCAGGAGGATGCCCGTGATACAGATGTTCCTGGTGTGTCAACTATTTTTCAATTGGCATAAATTTAGCCTAAATAGTAGAAATTTGAAATTATTATATAAAATTCTTACTTTCATTTGCACATTTGCACATGATTCCAGCATATTTATTTATTTACATGGTGATAAAAATATTTCAATAATTATTTTTATGTTTCCATGTAGTCCCCCATGGCTTTGCTACTCCTGCTCCTGCTGGTCGTGGTCCTGCTAACCCTGCTGTTCCTCCAGGTCAGTATTTGAACTGTATAAGTACTATTTATGCAAGAGAAAGTTTATTTTTTGGCCCATATCAGCATATCTGTGGATTATACACACATCCAATTATAATATTATTTTATATTTGTATAGTACCCCACGCCCCTGCTTCGTTTTATGGTGATCCCCGTCCCCGTCCCCGTGTCCGTGCCCCAGTTGTACGTCCCGGTGCTCGTGGTCGTGTTCTTGGTCGTGGTCGTGGTCGTGGTCCTGCTAGTGCTCCTGGTCCTGTTCGTGGTGATGCTGTCCCTGGTCCAGCACCCAAGAGCTATGATGACGCAGATGTTGGCAATATCCTCCCTGGTTTCAACCCTTCGCGCCCACCTGGTATCCACTTTGGCCGACCTCTTCTCCGGAATGCTATGACAAGGGCTGTTGATTTTTTTTTCCTTTTCTTTACAGTAGATATGATAAACACTATATGTAATAATACTAACAGTTATGCTACTGAGCATATAACAGAAGGTAACTTTCGGTCTTATGCTCAGCCTGATGGGAGCTGGTTAGACGTAACACCTGATGAGATCAAGAGGTTGATTGCTATGTTGATTTATTTTGGTCTTGTCAAAATTGGAAATGTAGACAGGTATTGGAGTGTAAAGACCCTGTACCATGGTCTCTGGGCACGAGCAATCATGTCTAGAACCAGATTTAGAGCCCTTATGGCCCTGCTACATGTTGTCGATCCAGCAACTGAGGAGACCGGGGATAAATTACGTAAAGTAGAGTCATTTATTGGTTATTTTAAATCTAGATGTCTTTCTTTATATCAACCTAGACAAAATGTAGCTATTGATGAACGTATGGTAAAGTCTAGGCATAGGTCTGGTATACGGCAGTACATCAAGGACAAGCCCACAAAATGGGGAATCAAACTCTGGGTGCTAGCAGACAGCTCTAATGGCTACACTGTGGACTTTGATGTCTACATTGGTAAAGCAGCAGGGCAGACTGTTAGTGCAAATGGGCTTGGCTTTGATGTTGTTGTGAAACTAATGGAACATTTCCTAAATCAGGGCTACCATTTATTTGTTGACAATTTTTACACTTCAGTGACCCTATTTAAACATTTGTTTACAGTAGGGGTCCCTGCCACAGGTACCATCATGGAGACCAGAAGAGATTTTCCTCCTATTCTGAAGAATGGCAAGGCATGGGCCAAGAAAGAAAAAAGGGGAAGTATGCGTTGGCATAGGGATCCCCCCTGTTTAGCATTGCAGTGGGTGGATAATAAAGTCGTTTCAATGTTAACAACCATAGATAATGCTAATGATCAGGTGCAGGTGTCCCGTAAATCTAAGACTGCTGGTGTGTGGAGCACTAAAGTGGTACCACAGCCCAAAACTATTAGTAATTATAATAAATATATGAATGCAGTCGACAGATCTGATCAGATTTTAGCTACCAATAATGTCTTACGTAAGTGTATGAGGTGGTGGAAAACTTTGTTTTTCCACCTCATTGATATAGCTGTAGTTAACAGTTTTATTCTTTTCAAAGAGCACCAGGCTAAGTTTCCTGACAATGAAGCCCTTCGTAGGTCACCTGATTATTCACTGGCTCAATTCAGGGAAGAGCTTGTAAGACAATTGTGTGATTTCCCTGAATATGATGTACCACCTGTACATGGCACAGCGAAACCAGCTCCTCCTCCTCCGGGGGAGTTCGAAACTGTGCATATTCCAGTTTTCTCCAAGGAGAAGAAACGCTGTGTCGTGTGCTACAAGAAAACCAAGGCTGACAATAGGGTGTATTCTTTTTGCAGAGCACCACAATGCAACAAGAGCTACATGCATGTGACGGGGGATAAGAACTGCTTTGCGGAGTTTCACACCAGGGAGTATCACAACACTTAAATTCATAGTTTATTATCTCTATTATGCATTGTTCTTGATATATAAAAATAATTAATAAAAAAATAATAAAATAAAGAAATACCAAAAAAAATACTGTAGTTTATATGACTTAGGTTAGTACCAAATTAACGTTATTGTGAGTTAGGTGCAGCATTAGCAGTGGGGCCTGCCAATGATTGGCAGGGGTGGAGGAGGGTCCCTCGGGGGGAGGGGGGGCCCTTTTTCCTTTTTCAATGCTTTCAGACCCAGCCCTAAACAGATACACCTGCAAACAACATTTTCCAAAAAAAAAAAATTTTTGCCGATTTTCATGTACTAACATGGTTGTATATAAAAAATCATATCTAATTCTAGATTTTATCTTTTTCAGCCAGATTTTCAGGACACTCTCCTGATATGATGAGGAACATTTTTCTTTTTAACAGTTCTGTACAATAACCTATCATTCTGGAAAAATTTCATTTTTTCCACAAATCTCATGAATAATTATGCAAATTTATGCTAATTAGGATTTTTTTACTGAAATATTATTGGATGTCATGATGAGATTCTTTTTTTTATAAGAAGCCCATTTTATCCCCTTTCAATTGAGATATAGTAGTCCACATTGCTGTAAATACCTGTTGAGATATTAAATAAAATGTCCATTGTGGTCAATTTTGTGCTTTTTGTGCCTGACAAAAATGAGTTAAAATTTAATGTGTCTGTACTCTTATTACTCGGGCTACCTCTGGTAGCACGAGTCTAGGTTTCGGTTTCCTATAAGTCTATCGACAACGTCGAGAATGAGCAAGCCTGCGCTGCTCGCGGTCTGCGGTGTCCCTGAAGGCATGAAAGCGAGGCGCCTTATTTCAAAATCATCCATGGATCTTTTCTCATTCAAACTCAAGATTTTTTTTCTGCGTGGTCGTGTGGAAAGAGATTAGTGGGAACAGGGCCAATAAGGCTAAATCGGAAGAAAAGTATATCCCGCGATTGAGGAGTAATATTGTTGTTTTTCCCACATATCGCTTCTTCGCCTTCGATAACTTGGAATCAGATGAATGGCATCAAGTTTCACGACTGGTTTTTACCGTGGAAACCAAGAAAGCTGATTGGTCAACATTAATTCGATTAGTAAAAAACCCAGCTATCACTGAAATTTCTGTAAAACCTTAGAAAACTTTCTGATAAAATCGCTCAGCTTAAACACGACGTCGACAACAATTACGGTGCGACATACAGTCTGGTAGGTTTTTTGCGGTCGTGGAACCAACCATATAGTATACAATATATACAAAACTTAGGCGTAAATCCACATTCACGTTTGTTCGAAGCCGTATTATCAAGTGTAGCCCGAGTGAACGCTCCCGAGAGCGTCTAGTTGATGATAAAAATTAGCCAATCAGCGCGCGAGAATTCGCTCAGTTATTGTAAAATTGTTTTAATTGTCGCGACCCTTCTAAACTTTGCGCGATGGCACTTGCTCGCCTGCAGTTACCTTGTCAGTGGCTAACCCCAGGAGTGTGTTGTGACTGTGTGTCACACGATGCAAACACAAGTGTCTGCGTGTCAGTAACTTATATGTAAATGACTGTCTGTCCTGTAACCTGCACCTTCCGTCGCTGTCTCTGGAGAATTTTTTCTCGATCCACCTCATTTTGAAGCTAGCAAAACCAGGAATAGCGCTGCTGGGTCGCTAAGGTCACTTGGCGCGCAAAATCTCAACAAGGTAAATATCTTTTTGCGCTGTAAGACAGAATTTAATGTGCTTGTTGTTTCCTCCAAAATAAGCTGTTAGTCGTTGGTTTTCATGCTATAGCGCCATCGTTTACTTGTATTACAAAGTGCTTCCCTCAGCAAAGATCTTTCCGCATCCATGTATACCAACAAATATCAATATAGAAATCTGTAGGAAATCTTTCTGCTACGATTTTCTCGTTTTCATCGACAGTTTCATCTGTCTCATTAATATTTAATGTAGGTAGACTAAAAAGAGAATTTCATGTCTGTGTCCATCAACTGTTTCAGTTCAGTTTGCATCGCGCTGTGTTCGATCATACCTACAACATTTACATTCTGTTGCTGGTTTTAGTTCCCCTAAGAAAGTCTGACGTACCAGTAGCTATCTCTGTTGAAATCAGTGAAAAGTCCTGTCCCAATATTTTTTACTCTTCGATGTGATAATTAAGACCCGCTTAGGTAATTCAGCTCTACAATGGAATATGTCGAGCTGTCTCACAGCAATTTTGTTTTTTATCACCGCATCAACTGGTAAACGCTTCTAACATGTACACAAGCGCTAGCTGACCAAAACTGTCAACGAACTCAAGTACATGTACGCAAGCTACATGTATTCCATGTGTTGTCACAGTAAGAGATTTACATTTAAAATAAGAATTCATTAGACAACTTATTGATAAACGTATTGTTACCGACAAGCTCCTGTTTCGGGTCAATCATCAAAATTGATTCAGGACTTCAAGCATAATTATAAGTCGTTACTTATACACCCTTGTTGTCGTTTCTGCCACCAACGTAATTTTATTAGATTTCGTTATTTACCCCATTTCTCGTGTTGTTATACGTTGTGGTAGACAGATTCGAGTTTTTTAGCAGCCCAACATTGGTTATAATAAGCAGTACATTGCAAGGAATAGGGTTTTAATCTTGACAGCAATTTCCTGGGATTCTTTGGCTACTTCTTCCAGGTCACACTGTGTTCAAGTTTGGGAGATTGCTTTTGTGGGTTTCAAGGAATTGCCACCACAATAAATAGAAAATGGACAATAAACAAATGGACAGGTCTGTGAACCAGTTTGAAGGTAGGTTTATACTGACCTGTATATGTCTCAGCCCTATTCCGCCAAAAATTAAATGTTTTCTTAATACAAATTTGATAGTAAAAGCTTACTTTGGTATTCTGCAAAGTATTGGTATTTTTCAACCAAATATTGAAACAGGAAAGAACGTAAAGTCACAAGGTACAGAACAAACAACGTAGAAAAATGGGTCTATTTTAGAGGAGAAAAGAAGTCTGTTGCCAAAATTTGTGAAACAATCTTTTTGAACACAGCCTTTTTCAAATTATATGTATCATGACATCAATCTGAAAGTAATTTTATAACATTGTCCTGGGCATTAACACTGTTGTTAATAAACAGAAATGAGAGTTATGTAGACCAAGGTAAGGGTGAATCACTTGCTTTTCTCAAGCCCTGTTTATATATATTTATTTATTTATTTTCAATTTTCTTTCCACTGCATGAAACTCTGATTTCAATGGAAGCACTGTTACATATCAGGGAACTCCTTGCCAGAAACAGTTTTGTGTCAAATCAATGAATAATTTTTCTTAAGTTATGAATTTTCATGATCTGTTTTCTTTTAATTTAAACCTATCTCCTTAACCCTTTAAGCCCCAATAGTGTCTTTATAGATTTTACTCTGGCTAACGCCAGACAATTTTACTTGTCACAGGGAGACCCCTTGGGGCTTAAATTGGTCTTGTAATGAGAGGTTACTTGACAATGTACATCTTTATCTCCTCTCAGGATTTAAAATTTAATACAGTAAACTTTATGGATCTTTTGCTTTCTAGATTACTCTGCAGCAGCACCAGATAGTGGTGTCCAGACAAAGGACTTGGCTATAACAAGTACACCAGATGTAAAGAGGAGATGTTAGTGAATCTTACCTCTTGTAATGATGACATGTTTAGTTCTTTTTGAAAACAATTTTGTAGCTGATAGATTGATTGATAGGTAGATATAGCTTTAATAAAGACTCACATTGCAGCCTCTTAAGGCTGAATTGCATGAATATACAAAAAATAGTAGAAATTACCAAAAAATAACAATTATTACTGTAAATAGGAGTATGCAATAAATACCTCTTACTAACTAAGTTTTTTCTGCTCAGATGAATCGTTTTTTCTGTGCGGATAAATCTGAGCAGAAAAAAACGAGGATCTGTAACTTACAGTATGGACCAAGTAAACTAGGTTTGGGAGATATTTATTATATCTCTGGAGACATTTGGTGACCAAAACAAACTTTTGAATATAGCGGGCCGTACTTCACTGCACGGCCCGCTAAATTGACCAATCACAGCGCGC
This sequence comes from Ricordea florida, assembly GCA_949710005.1. NCBI lineage: Eukaryota > Metazoa > Cnidaria > Anthozoa > Corallimorpharia > Ricordeidae > Ricordea > Ricordea florida. The sequence continues at coordinate 4,061,708 of OX453276.1, read as the reverse complement.
ATATGAACTGAGGGAAATAATAATTAACCACTAACTCATAGCACATATAATTATAAATATGTCAGTATATACAATAAAAATTACAGATGGCTGCCGTAAAAAATATCAAGAAAGCTACATGCAAGAGTTCTACCGCTTAGACATATATTGAATAAAGGTATTGGAAAAGCGCCGAGTGTGCATCTTAGGTTGAATGAACTTACGCAGGTTTCTAGGCTGAACCAGTTTGTAAAAAGTTTATATTTAAGATCATGTTGAAGGGTTCCCTAGCTGATCATTAGTAAAGAAAGATTACAATCCTGAAATTTACTGTTCATGTTAATTTTGTTAATTGTTACGGTAACTATAATTTACACTTCACAAGGGGGCTACAATGGTGAATGCATTCTTGTACGTTTGCTTGATATTCTAACTCTCACATTCCGCTTTTCACATTTTTGGCGATTAACATCTAGGCACTGTTAACAATGGCTTTTGAATATTGAATGTGAAGGTCTGAAGTGGATCTTGGGTACTTTGATTTACATTTTGAAATTCACAGTTAATGTAGGGTCTGAAAGGGATGGGAATGTAGGGTCTGGGAGCAGGGTTGGCGCAGTGGTGAGAGCATTCGCCTTCAACCAGTGTGTTTCGGGTTCAATTCCTCGCCCCAGTGTCATTCAGTGTATGTGGGCTGAGTTTGTTGGTTTGCTACTCTGCACCAAGAGGTTTTTTCTCTGGGTACTCTGGGTTTTTCCCTCTCCACAAAAAGCCAAAACTTGATTTGATATAATTTAATATGATTTGATTCAATTTCAATTGTGCTTTACAGTGTCCCCAATTAGTATGTCAGTGCTAGATACAGTTGACACTCAAGGAAAGTTCATCATCATTATTATGGCTAAATTTCAGAATACCCTGCCACTTCATTAACATAATGATGAATAACAATAGAGTCCATTGTAATATGCCTCATTCCTCAAACAAAACCGACACATGTAAATGAAGTGACGGGGTATTCTAAAGTTGCTCCATTATTATTATTATTATTATTATTATTATTATTATTATTATTATTATTAAATGAATCTTGGATATTTTCATTTAACTTTTTAAATTCAAATTCTCTGTAGGGATGAACTACCCCCAACAAAAGAAAGAGCTTTACATAAAACTTGATGAGATCCTGATTGATGCACTTCATAAGGAGTTTGAGATAGTTCCTGGCCACACCATTGATCGACTTGACATGGTGAAATTCTTGACAGATGTTGTGCGTCGTAATATGGCAGAATATCCAGATTTTGAGAAGGTCCTGAGTCTTCGTGACACTGTTTTGACAGGACGTATTAAAAGGGCATTTCCTGAGGTGGAATATAAAAGGAAACAAGTTAGGCAGGATCATTATAGGAAAGCGTATCCTTGGCGTAATTATTGTACCTTGTTCTTAGCTAAATGTCCATGTGGATGGGAAGAGAAAAAACATTGTACTTAGAGTACTCAAATGGTAAAGATTGCAAATGATGTGAAATGGATTTTCTGGACGATTTTTTATTCATTCAATGCTTTGTGTGCCAAAAGCTCCCTAAAGTACCTCTGTACCTACATACCCTCCTGCCCATGTAACCACCCTACCCATCGTATCTACCCTCCAACCCACATATCCATGTAAAGTTTAACCTACCTACCCATCAAATACCCATACTCCCACCTAACCAATGACTCACTTCTCCAAAGCCAACCTACCGTGCAACCTTCATACCTACCTAACTTTGCATCCAATTACACACTTACCATTCCAACCCATGCACCCCCAACCCATGCACCCACTTACTCTCTATCATTGTACCCTCCTAACCTCCTACACATATACACTGTACCCTCATTGTTCAACCCATAAACCCACCCTCCATCCATCCATGTATCCACCTTACATCCCTACAATATACTCTTCAACCCACATATCTTCCAACCTATGTACCCTCAGCCAATGAACCCACCGAGCCTCCATCCTTGTACCCACCGTAACTCCTACCCATGAACCCACCTAATTTTCAACCCATGTACCCACCCTCCATCCTTGCATTCATTTTACCTCCTATCCATGTATCCTCTAACCCACATACCCACCTATCCAACCCATGTACCCTCCAAGCCATTAACTCATCTGTGCTCCCTAACCTATGTACCCCCAACCCATGAACCCACCTAACTTCTTAATCGTGTACCCTCCCTGTACATTTCCTCCATTAAAACTTTCTCCTTCCCTCAGCATTAAGAAGAAAACTTTCCCTATGCAAGGGAAGGGCTCTTGAATGATTGACAAACCATCACAAAAACTAATGCTGCAACCCAGTTGCAGTTTTCCTTTTTTAAGTTTTATAACATACAGTTGGCAAGTTCTTTAACAAGAATAACAGCGTTTGCTTGGTTAAATCCTTGACTGCCAAAATTGTGAACAGGTGGTTATATGTTAACATCAGAAGAAAACCTTCCTCATTATCTGACGTTGGACAAGGTATTGTGCATACCTTAACAATACTGTTATTTTGTGACCCATTTTCTATCAACTGATTCATGCACCTGCTACTTACCTGTCTATCATCATTTGCTAACTTGTCTATTCTCCCATCCAAATTCAATATTCCAGTTACCATGGAACCTACCTACTGTACAGTATGTACTACTGGAGTTAGAACTCATTCATGATACCCTTTCCTGACTCCTTATGTATGCCAAACTCTATTTCCACAATCCTTTTACCTACATACAATCTCACACACTCTTATGCCTTTTATTAAGTGCACTATACTCTCCTGAAGACTTAGCGTTTGATCCATTCACCCATATCTTACTCACTGCAACTACCATCAGGAGAATGCTGATTCAGCAGTGGTCTTTACTTATCTGGTTATTCTTGTGAAACAAAATGTGTTCTATTTTTCATCGTTTTGGATATTTTTAACTGCAAAGGTTCTTGACATCTGTCCCTTAAAACTTCTTAAATTTTAGACTTATAAAACCCTGGCCTTGCCCTCTCATAAAGGCTGAGCTTGCACCTCAATATCCTTTTACCAGGCTCAATATCCTTTGACCACCCATTTGTATCTTTTTCTACTCTTCCTAAACCCTACAGTACTCTCTGACCCACCCATCTATGTCACATTTTCCCCTGTATACCTTTGTGGTGGCTGCCACAATCATTTTTATCAGGGTCATTCCATGGCACATCCCAGTCTTGTCTGTGGTGCTTGCCAGTTAATAATGAGATTCTCACTTTATCATCAGCTGAATCTAATGTAAGTGCCAGTGCTATTGCCTGGACACCTCCTTATCTGCCAGGAAGCGTGCCATCTAGTCAGACCTCATCATCACCATCATCACCAGCTAGTCCAAACCACTCATCAAGTCCTCATTCTCACTTCAACACACTTTTTGATCAAGACCCAACTGGTGGTCCTCTTGTGGTGGAAAGTGGCTCCACAATCCATTACCATGGTGTTGCCCAAGACAGCAGTACCTGCATTGGGGAAGCCACTGTTGGTACCATTTTTAGCATCACAGAGGATCCTCATGCAGACAAAACTGGCCTGGTATTGGATGGCTTGAGTGTACAGAAATGGTAAGTAACGAATTGCTAATGCTGGATACATCAGATGTGGATCAATGTAAGTGTCTGTGCAACTGTGCACCTACCCCTCCCCTAACCCAACAAGTTATTTAACAATTATTCGCCAAAGGCGAAGTGATTATCGGTGAATATTCACCGAGACGAAGTCGAGATGAATATTCAATGATAATCACTGAGCCTGAGGCGAATAATTGTTTTAGTATAAACACACACGTGATTATTTCAAAAAAGAAAAGAAAAAGTATTGTACAACAAGAAAAAATTTTGTTTCATTTAAAGCTCGCGAACGACTGGCAGCTATTTTGTTCGTCGAGGTGATTGTCGGCTGATAGTTCGAGATAGCGAACCAATCAGAGCGCGCGATTTTGTATAATCACCTGAGTATTTAAACTAAAACGAGTTATTAAATAGATTTAGGCAAACCTAAAAGCGGAGCTCCTCACACAGTCCCTCCAAAAATGCTTGAAAACTTGTAGAAAGAACTCAGCTTTATGCTTATGTCCCTCCAAAAACGCTTGAAAACTTGTAGGAAGAAAATTTTTCCTCCAAAACCGCAATGAATAATCCGTTTCTTCAGCAAAACATTGTAGACTGCTGGCTGTAGGTTGTGTAGCCGCGGCAAGCCGCGAAAAGCGCGCGAAAAACAAAGCCTCGTTTCGGTTTAAGACCTTCTAAATATCCCGGATGACTATGGCCGCCATGTTGGGGCAACATCGTCGTCGTCGCTAGGCGCACGCGCCCGCGAGCCATGCCGCTAGCCACGATGACCATGAAAACTCAAACGCATGGTTTTCTCAATTTCTATCCTCGCACGGTAGTTATGGGGCTCCGCTCTGCGGCTCTTCGAGCCGCTGTGGAGCTCCGCTAAAAACTTAGCGTCAATAGGACAATCACATGACTTTTGGAGGGCATATAGTTTATTTGTGGCCCGAGTAGCATCATTTGCGCCCAAGCGCGAAGCGCAAGGGCGCAAATGATGCTACGAGGGACACAAATAAACTATATGACCGACAGAAGTCATGTGATTATCATTATTATCAATACACAAGGCCAAATCGTACAAATTCATTTAATAAGAAAAAAATGTTTAACAGAGATGTAGCATGAAACTATGGTATGGAAAGTTGTTGCTACAATACGATCAGCTAAACAAGAGCCAAATAAAATTCCTTTTTGTTTACAATAAAATGTCAAATATAATCTAGTTTTAAAAAGATTGGTAACAATGATTAGCAAAAAGACAGTTTATATTTAAAAAAATAATAGTCTTCCCGTTCACAGGCAATGGACTCAGCTGCAGGGCCGTTAATGCATTAACGGCCCGCTAGGAGTCATTTGCGGCCCGCAAAGCGCGTGTTTTCAAGAGGGCGGTTTTCAATTTGGCCGCGTGTCTGGATAATAATGTTGGTTTAGGGGAGTGGTAGGTGCACAGTTGCCCAGATACTGACATTGATCCTCAGATTCTCTAGACTTATCTACTGTGTTGGTACACACGTATGTAAACCAAGTTGCATTTTCGAGAGCAGATCATATGAATGCTTGAATTCTCAGATACACACCTCGATTGCACTTTTTAAATAAAAATATGAATTTTAAAACAAAATCTCTTGTGGACACAGGGTGGTGTAGTGGTTAACGTGTGGCACTTCCTAGTAGGAGCTCCGGGGTCAAATTCTGGTAATTGCAATGTGTTGTTTCCTTACACATCTTAAGAACTTCACTCCACACTGTCTCTCGCTCCACCCAGGTGTATAAATGTGTACCAGCAATATAATGCTGGGGGTAACTTGTGTTGTTTCATTGGACAAGAAACTTAACTTCACAATGTCTCTCTGCACCCAGGTGTATAAAATATATAACCAGCGATAAAATGCAGGGGGTAACTTGTGTTGTTTCATTAGACGAGAAAGTTAACTCCACACTGTCTCCACCCAGGTGTATAAATGGGTACCTGTGATATAATTACTGATCGTCATCCAAACCCATTGTATTCTGTCTGAATTATATCATCGAATGCCGAGAGAAAAATAATGCAAACTAAGTGTGTGAGAAAAACGGGTGCTGCCTTTTTTGGTGGCAGGGAAATTATCAGGGATAATCTTACACGTTCTAAATCGACACGCAGCATTATTTAACCTAAAACAAGCTGCAGCATTAAAAATAATGCAGCGCGTTTTAGTTAATAATGCAGCATGCTTTACATGCATATATCCACTGATGAAGCACTTCCCCCATATTTTTTGCCGACTAGAAACAACCACGAACACCACAATAAGTATTTTTAATACAAAGAAGATTCGTAACTTACAGTTTCCGTCACTTATAACAGATTTCAATTTTGGTTTCAGCAGTGGTAATAACAATATTTTTTAAAGCTTTTCCCCTTAGTTTCAATTTTGTCATGCCTTTCTTCCATACTCCCTGCGTTAAGTCGTATATCCAAACAGACATCTCCTTTTTGTCTGAACCCTCATGCTGCTCAATTTGATCCTTTGCATTTTCGCGATCACACCTTTTCTTTGTGTTCCTCCTTTCATTATTGCTGCCTAAGCTTGGGCGCTTTCCATTCAGCCCAAAATTCCGGTAATTTCGGTTGGTACATCAAATGGAACGGACCATTTCGGTTTGGTCTGACCGGAATATTCGGGACCAGCTTTGAAGGTGGCCCACTTTGAACCGCATGTGCAATAAACGTGCCGTTTTTTGCGCTGGAAACTACTCGTCCCGGACTATTCCCTCCGGAAGTTTTGTTCAATTTCATTGAAGACAGCAAAAGTGACCCTTCTTCAAAAACGGCACAGAATGAAAAAAAAAACGGTTTTTGAACGGCCGTCACGCCGGAACCGCATGCGCAATAAACGTGCGGTCAAATTTCCCTTTCCTTTTGACAAATTTGTTGTTCCCAGTACCGCTCTTCTGTACCCTGCTTTCAAAGACAAAATGACAGAATGCAGCGATTCATGCGAGTGCTCCAGCTGTGAAAACATATCCTCAGATTTACAAGTACTATTGATGCACAGTTGCTCATCGATAACAGGTTGGTAACTTTATAATTACTTAAAATTGTTTAAAATTTCTTGATCCGGCTTGAGCTCGTGCCTCTAACATAATTTCGCGCGCTTTGAACCGATTCGTTACCAAACTCCATTGAAGAAAGCACCGAGCGGTGGCATGGGTCCAGTCTGTGCAACCGGAATGTACCGTTCCATTGAACACGTAGAATTTCCGAAATTTCAAACCGGAATTTTTGTTGAATGGAAAGCGCCCCTAGACTCCGATTGATTCAAAATAGAACTCATTTTACGCTTCTTGATCACGTGCCCCCGATCAAATTCAAATGTATCCCGACCGGGATACAATTGCGCAGTTGTTGCCCGCACGCAAGTTGAAAGTCTAAATATATAACAAAGCAGTTAAGGTATGGTTCTTCGGGAAACTAGTTAGATTTGTTATGGGCTCGATACCTTACACTATAATGTAGCCATACATTAATTCCCCCGGGACCATACATTAAGCCGTAGCCGTTACATGTAGCCGTTACCTTGAATAAAAACATCCATTGAACGCCATGAACTGTTTAATTTATTATTTTCTACACAAATAAAAAAGGACGGCGACATTCGGTGATATAATTGCAGACAGAAAACAATGGGTTTTGGATGACGATCAGAGATTGTAATAGATAATTACTTTGGCTCGCAGTATTATTGGATATATTGTAGCTCGCCTCAGTTGTTATCTATTACCAGGAGCCCATCAACATGTTGCGGATATCCCGGTATTGGACTAACTTCACATCGGGTGGGGGGGGGGGGGAAGTAAAAGTACTCCCACGTGCTTCATGCTACTGAAACCGGAATGTGCTGGGCCTCCTGTGACACCAGTGGGTCTCCTGTGGCACCTAGCATATAGTGCACGGGCAACTTTGTGATTGACTAACATCATGATGGGCTCCTGCTAACATCCCATTCAGTGGGGTAGCAATACTCCCAGGTACTTCATGCCTCTGAAACCGGAATACGCTCCGGCTGTGTGGGCTCGAAGGCTCATATGTACAATTTACTTTACTGTTACAGGGTGGTGTCAAAGTACATTGAAGATAGCTCATCGTTTGTGCCCGTTCAGGATGTGGTGAAAGCTTTCAGACAGGAATATCACTATGATATCAGTTACAAAGATTGCCACCAAATGATTTACTCCGCCTTTACAAGTCCCAGAAGTCGGCTGAGTCCCATGAAAACCGTGCGAGTGACCTCGCTTGGCCAACAGTACGTGTATAGAGGAATTGCGCCGAGGAAACGAGCTCTTTCCGAGTTAAACGACCAGGTAACATTGTTTTGAACTTAAAACCCGCCTAAGGCTTTTCGAAATTTTGGCAATCTTCGTTTCATCTTCGGAAACCTTCGGGAAACCTTTGTCGTCTTTACAAAGTCTTCAGCATGTGTTCACTCTACGTCCATGATTGGTTCATTTTTAGTGCATTTGTTGTGATTGGTTGGTAATGCAAAAAACTGATTATCAATAGAGTTGCATCTCTGGAAGATTAAAGAGAAGCTGACCTCTCTGCGTTAGAACACAAGAAGTTGGGATTATCAAACAACTTGATAGGTATGTGTAATCAAATCGTGACGAGTGAAATTATTTCCTAATTTCACGAGTATAGCATTTGATTACCTATTAATATAATGGATGATAAATTACTCCTTAATTTTGGCATCATAGGAGAGGTTGCCATAACAGCATTGTAATTTCTCTTGCGAAATTATAAATTAACGCTGAAATTTTGCGCCATAATTAAGGAGTGATTTTTCACCCACGCTTTTAAGCTATACCACCGTAAGGTAAAAAAAAGGTGCTGACGTTTCGAGCGTTGGCCCTTCGTCAGAGCGAATCACGTAGGACTAAAGCTCGAAACGTCAGCACCCCCTTTTTACCTTACGGTGCTATAAATTACTTTATTACACCCATTTTGAAATCACAGGTGAAGATCAATTTGATCGGTACGTAGCAGTGTGATTTATTCATAAATTGCACCATTTTTGCTCTAAATCGCATCATTTTTAAAAAGTTACTTTTCTTCAAAAACCGGGCTTCTTGAAGTGGAAAAATAAATAAGTAGTATTGACAAAAAACTGTGATTTCAAAATGAGTGTAATAAAGTGGTAATTGAACTTCGTGTCGTGCAATTTTGATCTGAAATCATACTTGTGATTTCATATCGAACTCGCGCTATGCCCTCGTTCGGTATTTGAAATCACGCGTATGATTTCAGACCAAATTGCACTCCACTCAGTTCAATTACCATTATTTATCAACTTGTTTGATTATTCCAATTTCTTGTGTTTCAATTCCCCACCGACGGAGCACCAATAGCTGTCTCTATCGTTAGCCTCGTGTCTGAATTTCTTTTATTGCATAGACGTGAGTGTTTTACTGGGAATTGCACCACTCGTAAAATTAATACGAAACTACATCCGGGACCTTAGTGGCGTATTTTTCATATCCTCATATAGTGTACAAATCTGCGAAACGAACCTCTTAATGTGTTTTTGTCCATATAATAAAAAGAAAATTACACGTTAGCTAGCTCGAAGATATGAATTTTATGTTCGTGTGGCAAGAACAATACCTCACTCGTTCGCTGCACTCACTCGTATATATATATATATAGTCATAGAAGAGGAGTCTTGCTTGGCAAAAAGTGGTCGATGCTATGAAGCAGGGACTGGTTGGAACTCTTTGAGTGTCTAGTAACCGATCTTGTTTCATCATGGGACGGTATGCTTGCTCTCACAGGAGATCTAAATGTGGATTTGTTGCGACCAAATGCCCCTGATGCTGTAAGATTTTTAGAGTTGTTGGACGCCGTAAATTTGAAGCAGATTGTTACCGAGGCAACGCGCATTACCAGAAGGTCAGAAACGCTTCTTGATCACATAATCACCAATCTTCCCCGACAGGTGACACACACTGATGTCATTCGTGGTCTAATGATAAGCGATCATGATGCTCCGTACGCATGCCTAAATGTCCGCGTCAACAGATTCGTACCGCGATACAAGTATATTCGCCATGAAAAGAACTTTGATCAGAACGCCTTTACTAGAGACTTTGCTGAGCTTCCCCTGAGTGTCATCTACTCAAGAGATGATCCTGACGAACAGCTAGAAATGTTGAGCAAACTTTGTCGCGAATGCATCGACCGTCACGCTCCGCTCAAACGAACAAGGGTTTCCCGCCCCCCAGCCTCATGGCTCAAAGAACTTAATATCAAACAACTCCAGAGGGACTGCCAGTTATTGCGCACTCGCACGCGCACTGACAAAAGTGAAAGTACATGGGCGGCGTACCGTGAGAAAAGAAATGCTCTCAAGACTTATATCAAGAAAACCAAACGCGAATTTTATCAAAAAGCACTCTCATCCAAAAAACCAAAACAAGTTTGGCAAGTCATACATAGGATATTGCACCCCAGCCCACAGCCACTCACAGCGGACCCGGACGAGTTGAATGCCTTTTTCGGGTCTACAGCTGAAAGAGTAACTGGAGCCGAAGCTCAATCCATTGAAAAATTGTTTGATTTGGTGAACTCTTTCCCTGTTGACAAGGAAGACGCTTTCTGTATGCGTCCATTGACATGCGCAGAGGTCATTAAAGAAATCAAATTTATGAGGAGCGATTGTTCTTGCGGCCCAGATAACATTCCTGTTAAGTTCGTGAAAATGGTTGCGGAAAGTCTTGCATCTCCACTCACAAATATCTTAAACAACTGCATTTCTAAGCAAGTCTTTCCAAGACAGTGGAAGATAGCACGCATCAGCCCCATACCTAAAGTTAACGACATCAAATCAAAGAATGACCTCAGACCTATCTCCATACTACCTGTACTGTCAAAGGTATTCGAGCGCCTTGTTTTGAAGCAGAAAGCTGACTTCCTTTCAAACCCCACAAATGGTATTCTTAAGGATTCCATGAGTGCTTATAGGAAGGGACATAACACCACCACAGTGCTATTGGCCATGAGAGACGATATTCTCCAGGCCATGCAGAGAGGTGAGGTCACCATGGCTGTGTTAGCTGATTATTCTAAGGCATTTGACACTGTTGCCTACGAGACTGTTTTGAAGAAGATGCACAGTATTGGATTTTCAAAAGACTATTTGAGATGGCTGATTAGCTACCTGACCGGACGACAACAGTTTGTCCAAATTGATGACAAGGTTTCGAACTATGTAAACGTTACCTTTGGAGTCCCGCAAGGCTCTATACTTGGGCCAGTGTTGTTCAATATTTATGTCAATGATCTATCAGACAACTTGGATTCCATTAAATCCTATCAATATGCAGATGACACAACTATATACATCCATGAGAAACCGGCTAACTTAAAGGCTGGAGAGGAAAAACTACAGAGGGCTCTTGACAGTCTTGCTTCTTGGTCATCAAGCTGTAACCTCTCCTTGAATGCCAAGAAAACCAAGGTGGTATTGTTTTCTACCAAACAGCTTTCTCGCGTGCACGAGCTTGACGCCTACCCAACTAATCTGTCAGCAGGAGGTACAAAACTTGAGAGACTTACATCTACCAAGTTGCTGGGGACAACATTTCAAGAGAACTTAAAATGGAATGAAGACATTCAGTCAAAAATCTCATGTAGTTACTACACTCTTTCTGTCCTTAGAAAGCTTAGAAATCTTGCTCCATTTCATGTAAGAAAACAGTTAGCGGAATGTTTGATCTTGTCAAAGTTATACTACAATGACATTGTATACCATCAACTACCCAATTATCTATTGCGTCGTCTGCAACGAGTGCAACTTGCTGCTGCCAGTTTTGTCATAAAAAGATATGCGAAAACACCTGACATTATAGACCTTGGCTGGTTGCCCTTCAATGAGAACAGGGATCTTCATCTTTGCAAGACTACTTTCAAAGCCTTGTATGATGTAAACTGGCCGGCATATCTCAGGGTCACTGTCCGCCATCCAAACAGGACTTTAAGATCATCTGCAGCTGTGAGCCTGGAGGTGCCAAAACACTCAGGCACATTACAAGACCAGGCGGCCAAAGTTTTTAACAGCTTACCAGTCTCATATAAGAACTGCACAGAATATAAACAGTTTGTATCTCATTGTAAAAAGTTTTTTATCAACAAGGCAAGGACAAATCTATAATTTTCTCCTTTTTATCTATTTATAATTCATATACAATCTATAGTTTTCCAATATAATTTATTTTTCAAATCATTATATAAATATATCTTTTAATATCATAGTATTTTGTTTGTATATATTTTAGCATAGAAGAGCCATTTTTTACGTGGAATGCTAATAAACCGTTATTATTATTATTATTATTATTATTATTCTACGGTGTAGTGAAGTCAAAAAGGAGGCATTGGTTTGCTGTAACTCTGAGTTTCACGCCTTCTGGCGATCGTCAGACAGACTTTTATTACAATGAAGAGATATCTTTGGCCTTTTATACAGTTTGTTTATGCTAATTACGCTAATTACAGTAATTACAGTAAAATGTGTTGATTAGGTGTGATCTGCTTTGAGGTTCGTTAGATAAAACTTGTTCTCGTGGCGGCATTTGGAAACTAGTTCTGATCTCTTGTTTAGGAGCGTAGATTTCTCGCCTTTGATTATGAAGAACTTTTCGGCTAAGCATAGATTGCATCTCTTAGATTTATCGCTGTAGGTGGCGGCGGAGGTTAGGATCGACCATTTGATTTCGAAGTCTGCGTCACTGTCCTTGAGATGCCAGATAAATTTTGAAAGTTCCGTGCTGTTGGCGTAGTGTCGGTTCGGAAAAGATAGCGTATGTTGGGTGAAGCGTTGTTTGAAGGGTCCTTCCGTTAGTCCGATGTAGTTCTTTCCTATGGGGTCTTCGGTTGTTGCATAGTTGGTAGTTATACACGATGCTGGGAGTGAGACAGTAGTTTTCCAAGGGGCAGGTAGTTTTTTTGCGACAGTTACATCCGTGAGCTGGGGTGGTCTGATTAGCGTTCAGTACTTTTTGGTTGTGTTTCTTAATGATTCTTTCCATATTGTCCTTGCATGAATAGCTAACTTTAACGGTGTTCTTGTTGAAGATTTTGTGATACTTGTGACTGGCGGGGAAATGTCTGGTGATAAGTCCGAGGAATGATTTACCGACGTTGGTCTGTACGTTTTTACTGTAAGGCGGGTTGAACCAGATTATCTTTCTTTGTCTATTCTTGCGGTGGTGTGACGGAGTACTTTGTTGGGGTGTGGCGGTGCCGTTGGTCATGTACGTGAAATTTGTTGTGTGTCCGCTTCGTTTCAGGGCGTCCTCGTAGTGTTGCTTGGCTTTGTCGAATGATTTTTTGTTGCATGAGATTCCGGAAATACGCCGATTTATCGCTGAGGGTAGCTGTTTGAGGATTGAAGGCGGATGATTTGATCTGGCGTCGATATACTGGGTGGTGTTGTTCGGTTTTCTGTAAGGGCAGTAAGATCCGTCGGTGAGGTTCAGTGTAACGTCTAGGAAGTTTGCGATGTGGAGATTGCTTTGGATGGTGATCGCAAGTCCGTGATTTTTGAAGTGCTTTATGATTTCTTTTCGCTTTCTTTCTGCTTGTGGTCCTGAGGTTCGCTTGAAAAGGGCTAATCCATCGTCGCGGTAGAGGCCAATGTCGTTGGATTTAAACTTGTCGCGGAGTGTGCTGAGTAGGAAGAGGCCGACAAGTTCGCATATCTCGGCTCCGTCGAAACTGCCCATAGTTACATCGAACATGCTGTTAGTTTTTTTTACCCAGGCGGTTTCGTTGTCGAATAGGAGGGACTTTCGGCAGTGCATAATGATGTTGACGTCGTGGTCTGTGATCGAAGTGTGTGTTTTAGCGTAGTTTAAAGCATTAAGAAGAAGATTTTCGGTGATGGAAGGATAAAGCAGATCGCACCTAATCAACACATTTTACTGTAATTACTGTAATTAGCGTAATTAGCATAAACAAACTGTATAAAAGGCCTAAGATATCTCTTCATTGTAATAAAAGTCTGTCTGACGATCGCCAGAAGGCGTGAAACTCAGAGTTACAGCAAACCAATGCCTCCTTTTTGACTTTTGTGTCGAGGAGACTTGCACATAGGATTAACCTAAAAGTTGTCCTTTAAAAATGTTTCAAATGTTTGAATAACGTATTGTTATTAACACTTACCTAGGATTCCAGTCAGTCCTGCGATGAGCAACCGGACTGTAAATTAGAACACCTTAAAGGGGAAAGAGATGACGACTGGAAAAAAATAGCAAATATAGCGATGGAAGAACGGGACCAAGCCTTAAAGGACAGGAACGAGGCTCTCACGACCTTGATGGAGTTAAAGAAAGAACTCGCAGAAGCGTTGCGTACGATAGAAAAACTGAGAAACGACAATGCGAGGGCTAAATCGGAACGCGAATCGAGTACACGCACAGCGCAAAATGACACTCATAATCGCACGCGAGACCAGCGCGCGGATCGTAACGAAGCGTCCTCGCTTGATATGTTGCTGCGAAAGTTTGGCGACACTAAACAGGACGATTTAGGCGAAAACGACCATGATATTCGTGCGCAAAAGGACGCAATATGGAAGAGCATTGTTACGCAAACACGAGAGGAGATTGCCGAGCTGCTGAAGAGAGTTGAAATTGTGAAAAAAGAGAGGAACTTGTATTTAGAACGTTTGCACGCTTTGGAGAAGGAGAATCAGGAGCTTCGAGACGCCGTCAGCATGGAACGTTCGGAAGCGTCGCGACGGCGACTGTTTGACGATATTTATGGATTCAAGGTTTGTATACGAAGAGCCGCTCTGTAAGCGTTATTTGTTGCCTTACCTTACCCAGACTCCAAGGAAACTTCAAGAAAGTATTTTCCTCCTTTTAAAAGGACTTTGCAAACTGGCTTGTTTAGTTCTTGTACGATATTTTCAGCTGGTTGAATAGCAAGTTAATATTAATCGTTTGCGTTTTCTATGATTTTGGTAGAACAATTTTTTAGTCGTACACTCGCGTGCCTTAGAAACCTAGAACGGCAGAGAAATCATCCCGACTGTATTTTGCAGATGCAGTTTCGTTGCTTTTCATTATCACTATTTTTTAATGGCGTACCAGGAGACGTTTACTCCTTTATAGTTTTTGCGAGATCTGTTTTCAGAGAATGATGGGGGTGGGGTGGGGGTGTGGTACACGATATTTTCCTACGGCGCGGTAGGCGGTATCGGTCACCTTGCTGGACTTCAGACCAACGGGGTAGGGGACATTCCTCTACCTTGGTCCCTGTGACAATTCCCACTGTCTCTCTCCATCCAAGCGATAAAAATAGGGGTACTTTGATTGGGAGGCCTGGCGTCTGAGTTGGGTTCTTTTTCACGGAAAAGGCCTCATGTATATACCCACCACGAGTCCCCAACTACGTAAGACACATTAAATTATTCAATGCACCATTCAATTACGTCAACGTACCATTCAATTACGTACAGGGGACTCGTGGTGGGTATATACATGAGATCTCTGCCTGTAAAGGGAAACAATTACATACAATGGGACTCGTGGTGGGTATATACATGAGATCTCTGCCTGTAAAGGGAAACAATTACATACAATGGGACTCGTGGTGGGTATATACATGAGATCTCTGCCTTTTTCACACTTGCCTTATTTTTTTTCGTTTTTATGGGTTTTGCAGTCAAACTGTGGCAATGAAAATGATACAAAAGAGGCCCTTGGTTCTGTTCTGGCACATTTGAAATCTAAAAGGTACGTTGTGTAGGCAATACTCCATCAACTTTAGTTAAAGATAATCTTTGGTGAACCCAAATAGGTATTCTATTAGTTATTTGTCATTCATAGCTGTCACACAAACGCCAGTTGCCTAGCAACTGGTTGTCAATCCCACTTCGTGGTCAAGAGAAAATGAGGAAAGAGAACATAACCCCGTCTGATATGATAAGGGGACAGAATCTATTTTGAGCGCGGAATCTATTTATATCTCGTTCCATGGCTGCGCGGTTTCCACATTGAAATTACAACCACGTGATGCGAAGGACATCAGCCATTGGTCAGTTAAAATAGTTTCCGGATCTAAAAATAGATTTTGTCCCCTTATCGTAGTAAGAGAACCCAGTATGGAAGATACGTTCTCCTACCTCATTTTCTCTTGATTCTGTCCCCTATCATAGTAAGAGAACCCAGTGTGGAAGATACGTTCTCCTACCTCATTTTCTCTTATACAAAGATATAAAAACCTAGTGGCCAGAAAGCCCAGTGGAAACCACTGGTCTTATAAGTAATAGGCTCCCACAATATTAGTGAATTGTAAACGGAACATTAAGTCGAGTCAATGGCAGTGCTTCTAACAATATACATTATTAGTATAAATACTCAGGTGATTATACAAAATCGCGCGCTCTGATTGGTTCGCTATCTCGGATTATCAGCCGATAATCACCTCGACGAACAAAATGGCTGCCAGTCGTTCGCGCGCTTTTGATGAAATAAAACTTTTTCGTGTTGTAAAATACTTTTCTTTTCTTTTTTGAAATAATCACCTGTGTATTTATACTAAAACAATTATTCGCCTCAGGCTCAGTGATTCTCGTTGGATATTCACCTCGACTTCGTCTCGGTGAATATTCGCCAAGAATCACTTCGCCTTCGGCGAATAATTGTTAATTATATAGTAGATATTTGTGTTAAGCATAGTTAGGATAAAAACGCAAAGCGAAAAGGAAAAAGAAAAGGCAAAGAAAAAATTGTTTACGATAAGAGGTATTTTCTCCCTGAGGAGGTACCAGTTTACAGGTCGACTCTCAAAACTAACAGAATTAAGGACCTTTCAAATAGAAGGAATGCACATGGCTTGTGTTTGTTCTTGTCACACAGTTTTCACCAGTCAATGTTTTAGAGTCAAACCTTCAACGTTTCCATTCGTGATGCAAATAGATTTGTTTCTCAATTGAATGACTCTAACATTTTCAGGAAACAGTCTGCGCCGTCCAAGCTCAGCAAAACTCCAAAGCTTGGCCACTTGAGTGAGACTGGCGAAAACCATTTTGTCGAGAACCCATTTCAATCAGATGAAGGTCATTCGCCTACAAACATATTGGACAGCGGAGCGTCATCCGTTGAACTCCCGGATGACCGAGAAGTCAAACTCGACTGTTCAACGAGAAGACTCACTAATGCGACTAACTTATTGAATCGTTTGGAACATTCAGAACAAAATGAAGACTGTAGTGGATCAAAACACACAGCTAACTTGCTTGTATATACTGCTGGAAGTGGAATGGTGGGATTCACTCCGCATCCTTTTGACAACTGACCTTTCTTGCCGAGAGCAACTTAGTTGTGGGTGAAATGTCCGTATTCCGTTTATAACCTATGCACACGCCATGTAGGGCCGACACCTAGCGTTTGACCAACTCACTTTGAACATTGAACATCTTTTTTAAACTAAACATGGTTTGGGTTGAAATTTTTGTTATTTTATCTCTACCAAAATATGTTACTTATAATTATACGTTTCTTTCTGGCACCAAAATCAAGCTTGGAAGTGTGTAAGAGGGAACAACATGAACGCAAAAGCTGTGTCCATAAAGTTCCCTTGATTTTTCTCTTTTGCGTCCTCCTGCATTCGCTCTCTGAACAGTTTTCATTTCTTTTTGTAAAGTAGTGCAAAGGATTAGCTCAGTATTGCTACAGTAGCTGATTGGCCAAAAAACAAACGTCACTCGCGTTTTCCCGCGGTTTGTGCTGACAACACCGGTATTTTCTTTGAGTTCTGATTGCTTCATTGGACCACGTGCATCTTTTGTGATGGGTCTATTTTTTTACCGCTTAGGTTTTGGTTTCAATTGCAAACTGCTATGAGGCGAATCGTAATGTATAGAAAAGAGTCAATGAAACACTTTACATTGTGAAGGGAATACAAGAGTCTGCGACTTGGGGCAGCGAGCAAAAATGTTTGCACATTGTCCTCTCATTGTGCTTTTAAATGATTCAGTAGCGGAGTACGTCCTTGTTTTGTTATTCTTTGTTTTACCTTAATTTTGTCCGGGAAGAAGAACGACCTTCCTTTGGTCTAAGAGATGATGAATCGTGACTCAAAGTTCTTTTATTTAACCTGGGCAGAACGGTTTTTAACCAAGCAAGTTCACCTCCAGCCTCGCTTCTATCCAAAGGCCAGGAGCCTGTTTCTCACAAGGCCCGTTAACTTATCGGACCCGTGAAGGTATTTTATGATAGCAAAGTATGCAACGAAAATTACAATTTTGTTGGTTTTAAGTTTAAGCTTGGCAATTCTAAGTTAACTTGCACGTTTGCACGTTAGGATGGTTTGTAGATCATGAACTACAAATACATTCGTTAGACTCCGACTTGAAAATATAACCTCGTGCTCTTTAGTTAACGGGACCTTCCAGAAACAGGCCTCAGGACACTAACGTAACCAATGTAAAATGGTCTATTCTTGTTGGGTTTTAGCTAACCTAACAAGCGTTGAATTAAGCATTGAGCCTTAATTTCACAGCTGCTTAAGTTGTGTACATAACTGCGGTGATCAATCAATGTCAGTAAGTGTTGAGTTTTGTGTCATTTTCGTTTATCAATTTCAAGAACTTTTTTTAACTTAATGTAAATATTTGTTATGACTGAGATCGTTGTGCGTCTCGGTAACATAAAGATGGTAATTTATTGATATTTCAGGAAATCAGTTCTGTGGTACAAAGAAATTTATCAGATACTCCTGCGAAATTTGCGCGAGATAGGTATGCCATGCGTGCATGCGTCTGTAGCGTCATTGTCTTAGATAATTTATCTTATGGACAAACCGCAAGATTTATTGGCATAGTTAGCAGATTTTATTTTTGATCGCTTTGAAAATCAGGAGCGCTGTTAAAACACAGCATTCATTCCTTCAAGAAAATCCCTCACTTGAGCATGCATTGATTCTAATCAATTCGGAGCTGTCCCCAATTCTTCAACTCTACATGCTCTTATCTCAATAATACGTGGGCGCAAGCAACGGATGGGACTGGCTCAGCGGTGCGTGTGGTTTGCTTGGATTACAGAAAGGCCTTCGACCTGGTAGATCATGGTACCCTAGCTGTCAAAATTCTGGGGTTGCGCATTCCTCGCGGGAATGCCCGTTGGGTTTGCGACTTCCTCATGGATCGGCGCCAGCGAGTAAAACTATCTAGTGATTGCTTCTCCGAATGGGGCGCCGTTCCATCAGGCGTGCCCCAGGACACAAAACATGGCCCTTGGCTCTTCATTTTGATGATCAATGATCTCCGCTCTTCCGGATCTGACCCATGGAAATACGTGGATGACACCACGTTCACTGAGGTGGTTCCAAGGGGAGGTCAAAGTGGAATGCAGGTCGCTGTTAATGCTGTTGGGCCGTGGTCTACAATCTACAAGCTCCAGCTGAATGCGGATAAATGTAAGGAACTCATTATTGACTATACGAAGGTTAAACATCACTTTGACGCAGTTACTGTGAACTCTCAAGAACTCGAACGCGTGGATAGTGTTAATTTGTTAGGAGTTACCATAACTGACACGCTCCGATGGAATTGTCACGTTTCGGATGTAATTAAAAAGGCCAACAAGGGAATATACTTCCCTATATTACTTAAGCGTGAAATGTTCCAGTACATGATATCACCTGTTTCTATCTTACTTGTCTAAGACCAGTTCTATAGTATTGTGCCCCTCTGTACCATCACGCGTTGCCTGACTTACTTAAGTAAGGATATAGAACGCATTCAAAAACGTGCACTATCAATTATTTCGCTATGCCTTTCTTATGGTGATAGCCTTTCAATGTTCAATATCAAGAGAAAATGAGGAAAGAGAACATAACCCCGTCTGATATGATAAGGGACAGAATCTATTTTTAGCCCTGAATCTATTTATATCTCGTTCCATGGCTGCGCGGTTTCCCAATACCGCAACTGGAAAGTTGAGGTCGAACGAAACAAGATCCCCATGGAGCATTGAAATTACAACCACGTGATGAGAAGGAGATCAGCCATTGGTCAGTTAAAATAGTCACCGGATCTAAAAATATATTCTGCCCCCTTATCGAAGTGTAAGAACCCAGTATGGAAGATGCAGTCTCTTACCTCATTTTTTCTTGTCAGTATGGTATCTTTAGAGGACAGACGCATAGATCAATATCAAAAATATTTTGAATCTATTGTATCTAATCCAGATCATAAGTTGCATCACTTTTTTCCTCCCATGAATAATTGTTCTTATAACCTTAGAAGACAACGCCAGTTTGCAAATCCAGTCATGTGTACCAAGCGTTTTTCTAGCACATTTCTGCCATCTATGCGCAGGCGTTGGAGGTTTTGTATAAGAAACCCTTAAAGAATAATTTTGTAAATTTTTAGAATAGTTTAAATATTTTAAGTGTTTTATCAAATGTACTTGTAAATTAATGCAATTCAGCCATAGAAGGCTGCTCCGTCTATCATGCAACTAAGAATCAGCGGTATGCTGGAATACCAGCTTACGCAGGCGTGAGTCTACTCTCTGGAAGTAGGTCAGATTGGAGAGCTCGTAGACAGAGACGAAGAATATCCCTCGTAACATAAGCTCGGGAAAGTTCCCTGCCTGATAGGTTTGAAATACTAATAATGACGACCTCTCCGTACCACATTGCGTCCCTTTTGGACAAGGTAGGAATGTTGTGGGTTTTATGGTGGTATTCCCTTTCAGCGGGTCGGTTATGCGCTCGTTAAAGTGCAATTTTTTTTACAAGACTGTCAATGTGTAAAGGCCAAACTTGCTCTAACGACTGCACCGCTTTTTAACTTCCTTTAGTCTTAAACTTATCAGGTGAGAAGGACATCGTCCTCCACTGTACAAACTTTGGTTAATTTTGAACAATATTCAGGTTTGTACATGTATGTAACTAGAGGAACATATTAGGTCGTTTCTCACGATTTGTAGGGATTATTTAAGAATTGCCCTGGATAGTTATATTCTTAAACAGCTTTAATAAAATACACACTCAAAATTAATAAGGCCTTGTGCGAGGGGGAACGCTATATGCATTTTTGGGTCGGGGATGTATCTAGACCATGGATCTGTTGGATTTTGCCCGTTTAACCGAAACCCGTTAGTGTACCTTTTCTATAAGGCCCCATTGTCAAAATACAGCACTAGCAAGGAGAATGTGTTAGGATATCAATGCAGAATATCTGTGTCAAATCAATTATAGGATATGCAAATTGTAAATAATTATAATGATTAATAATGAACTATAAAAGGAGTCGTGATTGACCTTGGAATGATTTCCGCACAGGTCCCTACTTCATTATTCATGCTGTAGCCATACTGTGTCATTCTGCAATAACAAGAAATGTTTACATGTGCATTACCCTAAACAATTCATCTGCTGCATGCATAATGAAGTAGGGACCTGTGCAGAAATCTTGCCCTGACCTTTACTGATAATTATATATACTTTTTTAGATGACATCCAGTGATAAGGACTTCAGGTTTATGGCAACAAATGACTTAATGGCTGAACTACAGAAAGACTCCATCAAACTGGATGATGACAGTGAAAGGAAGGTGAGCTAGTGACTGGAAACACTACAGCAGATAACAGTGTAAACCTGAACCATCAAAGCCCACAGGATAAATTATTTGGCTATATGGGGTTCAGGATGACTCTTGTAAATGTGGTTAGAGGATATAAAATGTCACACAATTGAACTGGGTAAGAAAGATTTAACAAGTGAAAGATCATTGTAGTTGTGCATGCAACTTAAGCAGTTGCAACAGTAATGCCTGAGAAAATATTTTCAGGTCTTTATTTAGCAACTGCTTGAGACTGGCGTATAATTGCAGTAATCTTTCAGTTGATAATATAAATTAGTTCTGTGATCTCACAACAGAGTCATGTGGGTGGTGGTTGTGACTGCTTACTGCTAGTCTTCTTCAGGCAATGGGGTCGACTGTTCCCGGTGCAATTCAATTCAATTTCAGTTCAGTTCAATTCAATTCAATTTTTATTTTTACATACTAGTAATGATTACAAGAGAAAAACATAGTTACAATATAGGTATTAAAAATAAGCCAGAAGGAAAAATGGAAGAAGGAAAAAAAAGGAGGTGAATTACTTTGCTGATGTATCGTGTACAGTGGCCAAAGGAGCTGTAAGCTTTCGAGTTAGCCACTGCAGCATTACATATCAAGTTGGACTGCTGTGGTTGGTGCGTTAATGAATAACAATCTTTTCCATAACATCAATCTTTCAGTTGTTACAGTGTTTTTGTGTGATAACTTGAAAGTAGTATTTCCAAAGAAAATGAACCGTAAGCCATAAAATAGTCAATGTTCTGTTTTCTGACAAAGAACAAGTTTAACCACAGCTGTATCAGGAAATTCTCTAGTTTTTATTTTGTTTTTGTGAGTGATGGCTGAACATTGAACATTTTACCTTTCTAGGTTGTTCAAATGCTTTTAAAGCTGTTAGAGGACAAGAATGGCGAAGTACAAAATTTGGCTGTAAAATGGTACAGTATTTAAAACTATTGTTAACAAAGGGGTCATGCATTCTACATGTATTCAGAGAAGAGAAGCATTTTTAGTGAGCAAGTTCAAGTGCCAACGAATTTGCATCATGTTAATTAACCCAACAGTGTTTTCATTTGTGCTGTAAAGGAAGTTCGTTTCTGCCCTAACACCGTGACTGCATGGCTTTGCCTTTAGCTTCAGTATAGAGGCCTTAAAGATGATCTTATATGTACATTATACTCCAGGAATGGCTTCTGCTCAGGTTGTCAAAAGATCAATTCAACAATAAGAACAGCTCTTCGGACAGAGGTAACATACGTACACCAGGATGGTCAAGCGAGACAAAGTGTGAGCTGTGCAGCTGTACGAAACACCCAGGCATCAACCAGGCTCGGTGCAATGTGGTTTTTGTTTGTCATTGTTAAGTTAGATAAAACACATTACTTGTGTAGAGAGCACTGCAGTAGAGAGTTCTGTTCTACAGTGTACTATTAATTTTTTTATTCCTCTCTGTTTTGTTTTAATATCTTGTAGTCTTGGCCCTTTGGTTGGAAAAGTTAAGGAGCACCATGTTGAGAGCATTGTTGACACACTGTGCTCCAATATGCTGTCAGACAACGAACAACTGCGGGACATTTCAAGCATTGGTGAGTTAACTTTTATGATTCCTGTCATTTGCAACATCATAACTTTGGCTGTACTTTGTACAAAAACCAATACACAACAGTTCTTACAATAATTATTACTTTTCAAACTTTGTTAGTCTAAAACCTTTTTTATTTCTTCAATCACGTCTAATTGTCAGAAACCTCATCAGTAAAATTGCAACAATTTTGCAACCACGAACGAATCCTACAATTTTGTTTTGTTGGACAAATGTACGGCAACTGGGAAACAAAAGAAAAACTATATGTCTGATTCTTTTCTGCGGCTGCTTATCGTTACATAGTTTATTTCGTTTCTTTGTGGTAAGGAAATAAAACTGAGACAGAGGACTTCGCACAAAGGTCGGACGATTAATAATTTTTCCTTGTTGCCCAATGCCAAGCGTTAGTTAGCCTCAAGTGGTTGGTGCTGCTAGAGCACAGCCTTGAGTTATCCCTAAACTCTGGAAACCACTGAAGTGCTTTGTCTACATAGTGCACAGTGTACTGTGACATCCTCAGCAAAATTTTGTCAAGAATGTTATAAACAAGAAATCACATGAACTATGTACAGCAGCAAGTGCAATTTGAGAACTTTCTAAACATCACAAGTGACCATAAACCACAGAATGCACTCTTGTTTATGTGATTTCCTTTACTTATTTACTGCTTTGGACAGGAAACTAAAAGACAGCTTGTTTGTACCCACACAGGTCTCAAGACAGTGATAGGTGAGCTTCCACCTGCCTCTTCATCATTGGCAGCAAACATTTGCCGCAGAATCACTGGTAGATTGACAAATGCCATAGCAAAGGTAATAAGATGCACAGGCACAGTCTATTTTTTCACATGAGCATTGTTAGCTGAATGCAGCATTATTATTTTATGGCTGGTTCTGCAAACGGGCAACATGAGGTGAATCCTGGGTCCTTATTGGCTATGCAAACAGGCAAGATGGGCCCACAGTGTGTATCTTGCCCACTCAGGATTTCCTACATTGTTCCACAAAACAAAACAACACACAACACACAATGGCCATATAAGAAATCCTTTTATTGTACCTCTAAGTTAGTACATGCACTGTGATTGGTCAGTTTAGCAGACCATACCTCACTGTACTGCGTGCTAAATTCAAAAGTTTGTTTGGAGATAACAATAAGTATCTTACAAATCTTTTTTTCTCAGTCTAAAAAAAAAAACTAGGTCCGTAACTTACAGTATGGACCTCGAACTCAGTAAGAGGTATTTAATTGTCCAAGTTTGTTTGGTCAAGATGGCTGGATATTGGCCTTGTTCTCCTTTGCAATTTCATTGACCTCAACTATGTCTTGGGCCTATCTAGTATATTTCCATCAGAATTGTTCATCAGGGAACAAGGTTGCTGCTGTTGTGAAAGTTGTTGTTGCGGTTGTGAATTTGATTCCTCGCATGGGAGTTAGCTTGTTTGGTGAACATGGTTGGATATTGGCCTTATTCTTGTTCACAGACATAACTGAACTTCATCTGTCATTATCAAACATTGAAAGAACAACCAATATCCAACCAATAAATCCCATTCTTACTCTTATTCTCACCTTTATCATTGATCGTCATTATCATCATCATCGTCATCATTATCCTCATCATCATTACTGTCATCATTATCTTAACCCTTTCACTCCCAAGGGGTCTCCATTTGACGAGTAAAATCGTCTGGCGTTAGACAGAGTAAAATCTATAAAGTCACTCTTGGGAGTGAAAGGGTTAAGGGAGATAGTTTTTAACCCTTTCACTCCCAAGGGGTCTCCATTTGACGAGTAAAATCGTCTGGCGTTAGACAGAGTAAAATCTATAAAGTCACTCTTGGGAGTGAAAGGGTTAACATTTCCATCATTTTTCTTGATGATTGCTGTAATTTACATCAGCTGGTATGAAACAAACCATTTTGCATTTAGCTACGGTAGCCTCTTGGGTTCTGCTTCAGAAATTATTGATTTGTCAATTCTTGTAACAGAGCAGTGATGTGTCAGTGCAGTTGGAAGCTCTGGACATTCTAGGGGATTTGCTCAGCAGGTTTGGAGGTAAATTAATTTTAGCTTTACATAGTAAAAGAACAGCACAAAATTTATAATAAATTTTTGGAGAAAAAAGGAACTGATCACTGTCATGTACTGAAGACATTACATTGTAATACAGTACTTTGTATAATAATAATTTTTATACAACAAAAATTATGAGAATTGGTACATGTATATTGGGAACTCTCATGGAACTTGTATAGTTTGTCAAATGGTTTTGAGTGCAATTTGGAATAAAAGAGCTCAAGTAAGTTTCTCAAAGACTCAAAAAAATAATTATTGCACCAGCCTGCAGGGCAAGTTCAATTTGTTGTCCTTGAAAAATTTACGAGTGCTTACTGTATTTGTACAAGCTTGCAATCGAAATCATTTGACTACTTTTCAAAAATATACGCAATTTTTTTTTAAATTTCTGCACTCAGTTTCAGCTTTCTGGACTGTTTGGGATTAATTGACATGCTCTCATGCAATTTGTGCAATTATATTATTAAGGGTGACACCAATTTTCATGACCTTGAATAATTACAATACTGCAGTATCAGTTGTGACATGTGGTGTTTGGGTCTGTGTATTTGGCTACAATCATAATTTTATGGCATTTACAGTAACCTCGATTTTTTCAAGACAGATGGTCATGTAAAATTAAGCCTCAGTTTGCAAGGTGTAAAAGGTTTAAATGTGTATTCTTTATGGCTGTTGCAGGACTGTTAGTGTCTTACCATCAGTCTATTCAACAAGCCCTGTTACCACAACTGACTAGCGCTCGGCTAGCAGTCAGAAAGAGGACCATCATTGCTTTGGGTGAGCAGTATTATCATCATCATCATTGTCGTCATCATCACTGTTGTCATCATTATCATTGTCATTGTCATCATCATTATTGCTATCGTTATTTTTATTGTTTGATTATACTATATAGTTTACTGAGTATGTGTACCTTGATCCATTGTCAAATCCTTTGACCTTTTCAATCCTGTGTGTCGTTCTTTACAGGTCATCTTGTTCTAAGTGCAAACAGTAGTCTATTTGTGGAGTTAATGGATCATCTTCTGGCTGAGCTGAAACTGAACACATCACACTCTACCACTAGGACGTTCATCCAGTGCATAGGAGCAATTTGGTAACCAATTAAATTGTTTTAAAGGCAGGGTCCATTTGGTGTAAAGTAGATAGCAGGTCCACATCAGCAATAGCTGCCATTTATTCAACCTGCTTTATGAAATAAAGGATGTATGTATGTATGTATGTATGTCCTTGCTTATTTAAAGGTCACAACTGTTGGCATTCTGTTTCCTTTAAGCCGTCATGCTGGTCACAGAGTAGGAGAGCACTTGGATCGAATCATGCCCATGATTGTACAATATTCCAGGGTTGAGAATGATGATGAACTGCGAGAGTACTGCATCCAGGTCAGGAAAATAAACTGAGTTTAGCCTTTTAAAACTGTAAATGATGACAGTGAATCCAGGAGTCTCGGTAGTTATGTGTTGATCTTGGTCATCTGGGTGGCAGGAAGTTCTAAAGAGAACTGTTGTCAACATTGACATATGTTTCAACAACCTGTTCAGAAGTCCTCATCATCGTCATTGTCAGTTAACATCATCATTCAGTATCATCATTATCATTATAATTTTATTCTACTGTAAACATGGCGGTTGTTTTCAAATATAGTCTCAATGTTTTGGTTACTGCAAGAGCCTAGTTAACTGTATGCATAGCTATGAAGTATGATATTTTATTATATCTCTCAGTTAGTACGCGTGCTGTGATTGGTCAATTTAGCAGGCCGTACTTCACTGTACGGCCCGCTAAAGTTTGTTTTGGTCGCCAAAATGACTCCAGAGATATAATAAATATCTTATTAACCTCGTTTTCTCGGTCCGTACTGTAAAATACGGATCCTCGTTTTTTCCCATCGATTTATGGCTCGGTCCGTATTTTACAGTACGGACCTCGAACTCGATTAATAAGAGGTATTTTTTTGGTACCAAGCTCCTATAGTGTATGCGTTGTCGATTAAAAAAGCATGTTGGGTTGAAATGGCTCCAGACTAGTTTTATTTGTTTTTTCCTTTGTTTCAGATTATCAGAGGATTATGGAAATTATTCTTAAAACAAAGGAAAAAACAAATCAAACTAGTTTGGAACCATTTTGACCTGAAATTAATTTTAACCTAAAAGATATGTCTTGGAATATCCTTTTGAAAAACTTTTCTCAATTTTTTCAATTAAATTGAGAAATACACTACAGTTTTTGTCCAACTGTTTTGGTCAATACTAAACCAAAAATAGTGCATCTGTAGATAAACTGGCAAAAATTCACTTCCAACATAAGTGATAGTTGTATTTTTAATGTACTAGGAAGAATACAGTGCAATAATTTCTGTAAAATAAACATTTTGCTGTCATTTTTCCCTTTCAGGCATTTGAGTCATTTGTATGTCGATGCCCAAAGGAGGTCACACCTTACATACCCAAGGTAAAAATGTTTATAAGTTCTCAAGTTGTTGCAAAATTTATTATTATTATTATTATTATTATTATTAGTAGTATTAGTATTAGTATTAGTATTAGTATTAGTATTAGTATTAGTATTAGTATTAGTATTAGTATTAGTATTAGTATTATTATTATTATTATTATTATTATTATAGGCAGTATATCAACATCTGAATGCCAGATATAAAGTAAAAAGAACACCAGGAGCTAGGCGGGAACCAGTGACTAGCCCTGCGTATAAATTTACAATAAAGTCATGTGATAAAAGATTAAAATTTAAAAATATTAAAAATATCAAAATCTGAAATGGTCTATGCTTGATCTAGCCATTAGGTTGATGTGATGGGTGTATGAGCATCTTATTATTATTAGTAGTATTATTAGTATTATTATTATTTTTATTATTATTATTATTATTATTATTATTATTATTATCTCAGTTAGCATATAGCAGCCAGTTTCATGAAAGTGTGCAGTACTGCACAGTGCTCTGTAACCATTGTTTTTTCTTAAGATCACAGAACTATGTCTTGAGTTCATTTGTTATGATCCTAACTACAACTATGGCAGTGATGATGAAGATGAGTTCATGGAGACTGATCTTGAAGAAGAGGATGAAGAGTAAGTTAATAAAACCTTTCCATTCTTTGAGTCAATCCTCAGTCGATATGTAGCTGTGATATATGTTAACCCTTTCACTTCCAGATGTGATCAATACACAACTTCTCGTTTCAACTTAAATACAAACAAGACGCTTGAGGAGCGTTCACTCGGGCTTCTTGTTGAACGTTTTACTTGAATATTTACCACGCCTAAAATGTGTACGCAACTACATGCCGGATCCGTGTGGGCAATTTTCGTTACTGGTCACTCCAGTACCACTTTCTGACGATTATTTGTGCCACCAGTCAGTTCAATTACTAGAATGAAAATCATTATTTTATTGGCGTGTGTACAGCCGCTCACACAAATCACGAGCACAGTCATAATATACATACATTGCAGAACGAGATCTGAATTGTAGTACTTTTATTGACATTGGAACATCATTATGTTCATGTACATTAGTCATACTGACAACGTTTTGTAGAAGATCACAGTCGTCAAGAGTATTCTTCATGTCTTTATTCTATCAAGCACATGCAATTCCGGGAAAAAGAGCAAACCAACATTTACGATCGCTTTACAAGTATTGAGCCCAATAAAAACCAATAACAGAAACAGGATATTTAACGGAAGAACTAAGCTTAGATATTTAACCCTACTATTCAAGTTGTTTCTGTCAGTATCCTTGTCCAATTCGCTGCTGTTAGCGCCAGCTTCGAATTTGTGTTCTCCAACATTCCTAAATTTTTCAGCAAGTGATGTGTTCGTCTCATTGTCATAGTTTGTTGTTCAATCGGCTATCACAGTTTTGGCAGCTAACATATGGCTCATTTGTTATCTCGTAGAACTAGTATGAACTCTGCACGTTGGTCTAGCCTTCAAGCTAGTATTCGTGGATCGACAGCCCATTTCGACAACGCTAGACATCATTTAGTGTGGGCCTATCACGGACGGCGTGTGCGTTTGTATTTTAGCAAAACGGTCTTCACAAAAACGGCCATTCGGTAAATCATGTTGTTTACGTAAAGCGAGCACATGAATTCGCCTTCTCATCCCCAGTTTCCGCAGTCCACGCAAGGAACGCCTGGGACCATGACCCCCCTTTTGGCGACCAAACCGCTAGCATTTTACGACTCGGGCTCTCCTACGGAAGCCCGAGTAAAAAACCAATTGGGCATGTAATCAATGAGTTGATTTAACACCAAATTCTCTCAACTTGTAAATAAGGGAGTGTATGGCACTCACTCAAGAGAATCGCTGCTCAGATCTTGGGACTAAATAGTTTTAAAGTCAAACTCTTTTTTTGTCTGTACAGCGGGGAAGATGAGGATGATTACAGTGATGACGATGACATGAGTTGGAAGGTACAGGGTGTACATGTACAGTAAGTTTATATTGACCAGGCATGAGGTCAAGATCGCTGCATATAAGCCTGATGAATTTGAGTCGTGTTTACATGTAAGTGAAATGAAGAAGAAAACCTAAAAAAAACAATTTAGATTTATATTTAATGTCTCTGGTGGCAGTTTAAACAGTCTTGTAATTATGAATGATAAATGTGTAGGATGACATGGAATTTGTTACTGTTTTGTTAGGTTCGTAGATCTGCTGCCAAGTGTTTATCTGCAGTCTTGGGATCTCGACCGGAACTCTTGTCCGAGTTTTACAAAACTGTTTCTCCTGCCCTCATTGCAAGATTTAAAGGTATTGATCATTTAAAGTCTTGACATTTTATTATTGTTATTAGATAAAAATTAATGGTATGGTGAGTTGTAACAAATCTAAAAACCTGATATCACACGTGTGACGATATAAATGATAATCTGCACATGTGTGATACCACTGGCAGGTTGTGTTCTGATCAATTTGCTATCACTTGGTATTCAGTACAATACTAAATTTTTATGTAATAAAAAGGAAATTACATGGTTGCTTGGAGCTGTGAAATTTCTCTCCTTGTGGTTATAAAAAAAATATTTCACGCTTTTGTTGCAGTCACACATGAAATAGTTGTCAACACTCAAAGAGAAATTTTGTATCTCCACACAGCTGTGTAATATCCTCCACATTAGCTTGCAGTACCAGATGGAGGTGGAATGAGAGTGTGTCAAAATGTTTGACTCTAATACACTGCACACTGTTCCATGCTGACTATGATTCATATGAATTGTGAAATACTAACATGTCATTTGGGTTGGACGTCTCTGTGCTCTGTTTTAGAAAGAGAAGAAAACGTGAAAGCAGACATCTTTGGAGCATACATCACCCTCCTGCGGCAGACCAGACCAGTTGCAAGCCAGGCTTTGGACACAGAAGCTATGGAGGATGACACAGGGTAATGCAGCAGCACTTACAGTAATGACATGTAGCTGCTGGTTACCCAAGTTGTAGTGACTTTGCCATAGCAGGCATACAGTAAAGGCAATTCACACACATGGTGATTTCAAATCATGGCTGATACTACAGTTTAGGTCTCACATAGATGTATCAACTCAGTTAACAAAAACCCATGTTGCAGTAGCAGAAATCCAAGTTTATTTTTTCCAAGGCCAGTTATAACATAGCTTTTGAAAAGAGCATGCTATCATTGGCTAATACAAGCAAGCCATTCGCTTTTGGGTTGCATGCTGACATCGGATTGTTTAACTAATGTAAAAGTTGTGAAGTTTTAAGTTATAAAAGAAATGGTAAACGCAGCAGCTTTGCAACCATTGAGTTATGGACACACTTGGGAGGTTTGCTAAGCGCTCAAGAAGCTAGAGATGCTCTCAGCTGCGCCTTGAGCATCTCTTGTGCTTCTTTCATTCTTAGCAACCTCCTGCATGCGTCTATAACTTGATGGTTGCATGCTGCACGTTTACCATTTCTTCAATGATGCCACTGAGTTTTAGTTTGTCCTCACTTTCTTTTTAAAGAAAATGAAATAGATGCTAAGTAGAATGTAAATGGATGATTCCAGAAGTTTTTGTTACAGTACCTATACTATGTACAGCTTTTTGGAATTCCAAAGGCAAGACGTGGTGGGTGGCAAAGCATTGTGATTTTCTAAAGACAAGGGAAGGAGGGGGCTGTTGAAATATGGAAGTCATCCATAGTAGGGTGGGGATATATAGAGGATATTACATGACCGTGCAGAGATACAAAGTTTCTCTTCGAATGTTGAAAAATATTGAACATGAGAAGAGAAATTTCGTATCTCCAAGCGGCCATGTAATCAGGGTTCGTGCTACTCCTTAAACTCCTTAAGAACTCCTTAGATTTGATTTACACTCTAAAGGGCGCTTGAAAACTCCATAAATTTACAAAATTCAGCAAAAACTCCTTAAGAACTCCTTATTTCT
This sequence comes from Ricordea florida, assembly GCA_949710005.1. Classification (NCBI taxonomy): domain Eukaryota; kingdom Metazoa; phylum Cnidaria; class Anthozoa; order Corallimorpharia; family Ricordeidae; genus Ricordea; species Ricordea florida. The sequence goes on along the minus strand of OX453276.1, from coordinate 4,030,409 downwards.
TGTCTAACAATCTTCAAACTAGAGTATTGTAAAAGCAGAGTACAATAAAAACTATGAAATGCGAATTACCGCCACAAATACACATCATAAACCGACAAAAAATATGAAAGTCATTGCGTCTTTTATTAGTCAGGCGTTCCTGTTCCAGTTCTATTGGTCCTGGGAACTTTTTCAAAGAAACAAAGAAACAAAATACTCCTTAAATATTGTATTTTGGTCCTTAAAAAGTCCTTAAATTCTGTTTACTCACCCAAGCACGAACCCTGATGTAATGTTCTGTTTATTTTATAGATACTGAGGAAATTTCCACATAAAACAACTTCGACAAATATTCCTGGATGCTCTACAAGCTCGGAAAAATTATCGACATTAAATTTTGGCTGCTCATCGAGAAAGTCACCCGTAACCGTACCGTCTTCACACCTTGAAGACATTTTTTGAATGAAATTTCAAGCAAACTGGCCACGTGCCTAAGCTGGAAGCTCTCTTGTAATTGGCTAATCATGTTGGTAACCATGGCGACACCAATATCCTCACACGTGAAAGATAAAAATAATATCTTCACTGCGCGCGATGAAGATATGATTTTTTCATCACTGGAAAAATCCTGGTATTTCGTCGGTGTCTATATAATAATCATTTTTCTGATACTGCTCCATGCAATTAAAAAAAAAACTGGACTCTGAATGCTATATGATTCACTGTAATGTAATTAAGAAATAGAAAACATGTACCGTGTTTCTATCGAGTTATAGAAACACGAGTGAAAGTTTGGGAGAACGAGAAATGCTGTGGGAGCACGAGCCGCAGGCGAGTGTTTCCACAGCTTTTTCGAGTTCTCCCAAACTTTCACGAGTGTTTCTATAACTCAATAGAAACACGAAGAACATGTTTTCTATTTCTTTTAGAAAACACCGCGACGAAAAAAAGAAAAGCAACTTGTTAGCTTTGATTATCAAGATGTAAATTCTCTTTGCTCGCGTCATCATTACGTCAACAGCTCGTGCTAGTTCTGTGTTTCTATCGAGTTATAGAAACACGATTTCTAACCAATCAGCGCGCGTACTTTCTTAGGACTGTTTTCTAAAATACATTTATGAAGATCATAACTGTAATTAGATCTGAAAATGAATTCCAATACATTCTTTCATCCTTAACCTCTGTTTAGCCCAGTAAGCCTCCTTACTGCTCAGATTCCTTCCATTGTCAAGGCACTGCACAAGCAACTCCGTGAAAAAAGTGTCAAAACAAGACAGGTCAGTGAGGCACTAGATAGTTACTTGTTGAATTATAGCACTTACAGTTGGCATAGACATTACTTTATATTATTAATTTGAAACATACTTGCACTGAGGATTTTTTCTGTGGGGTCTCTGGTTTTCCTCTCTCCTTACAAATCAATGCTTCCTGCAAATGCCAATCCAACCTGGAAACAGTGGAGGAAGAGACACCCTGTGGATGTGCAAAAACCTATAATTTATTATTTATTTGTTTTATTTTATATTGATTAGGTTGGTATTGACTTTCTGCCTTGTAACATACTCCTATGGCTGTTTGTTTCAGGGTTGTTTCCATCTGTTGTTGGAGCTGGTAGCTGTTTTGCCAGGAGCTCTGTCTGATCATATTGGTGCAATTGTCCCTGGAATTCAATTTTCTTTGGGGTATGTTACATGCACATTGTACCAGTACATTGTTAGGGAACAGGTCGGTAGCATGATTCACGTGATCAAATCGCTAAGAGCATGACAAGCAAAATATGTTTTAGTGAATATCTCCACATCGGAAGAACTTTTGAACTAAAACCTTCCCAGTGGTATAAAGTGGAATTCTTTAGTGGGAAAGAAAAAACAAAACCATGAAATCTTTATTCAATGGATCCCTCAAACACCGTTTCTAGGATTGAGCAATGGAGAAAGCAGCGAGTTGAAAAGCCACTGTTGTATTTCCAAAAAGGACTGAAATGCTCATGGGTAATTCCTAAAAAAAAACAACAAAAAGGTCCCAAAAAAGTTTTTTTATGACAAGATTTGTTATTTGCAGGTTATTAATAGTCATCTTATGATTTTCTTTGAGACTTATGAAAAAAAGTATTTTTCAGTCTGTTACACAAATGGGCACGTGAAGCATACTAGAGGTCAACTGTCAAAATGAAATTATAACTGTGAAAGCTTTTGCCATTGAATTGTTAAATCCAGAGCTGGGTTGTTTGAAAGCTGATAATTGCTAATTTAGGGTAAGTGACTGAAAACGTGTAAACCCAAAACAAGAACCTAAAAACATGGTCAAAATGATTGTTAAGAGTTAATTACTGTTTAGCTGCGATTAGGGTTAATTGGCTTTACAGCAGCCCACTTCTATTAACTTTGCCCCCCATCAAACAGTTTGGAGCATTCCAATTCAACATTTAAAGAATGTTAGTCTGTCTAGCTAATCATTATTTTCTCACTTACAGTATCCTAAGAAGGTTATTTTTGTTATTGGCTTAAGTTGTTGTTCCATCATCTTGAGTCCCATTGTACTCATTGCTAAATATTGTTAGACAATCAAACAAGCCATCATAAATTGTGTTTCTACAGGGTGTTTTGGAAGCAAGATCTTTAAAAGAGTATTACAACTGTAGATTTAGGGTTCTGCATCAGTGTTTTATCATTTTATATTCCAGTGACAAGAGTTCTACTTCCAATATGAAGATTGACACCTTGGCATTCCTGGGCTGTATTCTTGCGCAGCACCCTCCTAAAGTGTTTCATCCTCATATTCATGTTCTTGTCCCTGTAAGTATTAAATTTACATGTGTTTTTAACAAGTTTGTAAATGCTTGTCATGTAAACAAGATGATAAAAGTGGCTATCAGTTGAACTGAGATCTTTATAATTTATTTACATGCTAAGATATAGGTTTTGTTAGCTTGTTACTTTACTATACAGTGTGATGACTCAACCCAAGCTCACCCAAGCACATTTTCACACAAATTATCCAATCACAGTCAAGTATCTAAACAATAGAATATCATCAAATGTTTTGTATTTGGTCAAAATGCATATAATTTGCTCTATAACTATACAAAACATATCAAGCTTGAAAACGAATCATCTTAGTATTTGGTAGAAACTCACCACAAATCTGTTGTTCAGCATCAAAAACAGAAGTTGAAAATTTTTATGAAAATTTATTAGGGTAGCCTTGGTGTGAGTAGTAGTAAGGTTCTTTTTTCAGGTAGAAATCCTCCTATACTTTAGTAAAATGATAATAGTCATTTATCATAATAGTTTTTATTATCATAATGATAATGTAGAATTGTAATTACAGTTGTGGTTCAATGTTTACATTGGTTCAAACTTCGTTTTCTTTTGTTTTGGTTATCATGTGGTAATTTGATGATAATGAGTTTGAAACAAAGGAAATTAAAATTTAAACAAAGGATATAATTGAACCACAGCATATACCTGTAGACGACATAGTAACACTGCACGGTATCGCAGAGGTCATGGGTTTGAATCACATTCAGGCCTGAGTTTTTTTTTTCAGGCTTAAATTTCACAGCTGCTTAAGTTGTGTCCATAACTGGGATGATCATTTAATATCATTACATGGTATCACTGCTTTAATGAGGCCACAGACATTAGACATTCCAGTCATAATGTTTGATAAACATGCAACATGCAGTGTGCATTGTAATTCTTTTCCAGAGTAATTGAAATTTTAATAC
>OX453276.1:3996700-4021700 GCA_949710005.1 Ricordea florida | reverse complement strand
GGGTCGATTGGACACTTGTTTTTGTTTGTCAATTCCGCTTCTGAAGTTACATTTTAGAAAGGAAATCCTGTGTGAATTAATTTACAATTACTGTAGGGATTGAAATCTTAAGCTAGTAAATTGATGACTTCACTTTTCGCGCCCGGGATATTTTCATTAAGCTTACCTGAGAAGAAAAAGAAAAAGCATAAGCATAATACACCGGCCAAAGACGTATCGATGAATAGTGGATTTGAGCAATTCCTATGTGAATTTCCTTTACAACTCGCTCATACTTCATTTGTTGAACACAATAAATATTTGATTTCAAGCATTAGTTTATGCTCTGAGTTTAAAATGGTATTGCTGGTAAATTGTAAGGGGAACATCACAAGATGTCAAGATGGCAGCATTTCGAGACTGTTATTCTCATCTTTCCTCGACATCGAAGGGTTGTATTTTGAGCACAAGACAGTAACTTCTTTTGACGCAATCTTCAACACCTTTTCGCTTACGTGTTGTGAAAGTGGTTGACAATTCATTATTCGGCTTCCCAACGCATCCGAAGAAGTAGAAGTGGTATCGGCAGATCGCAGCAATTTGGATGCTTTTCCTCGATGTGATGAAGTTGATGTATTTTGGCACCTCTGTCGGCATTCTCATCTGGATATAGCAGGCGTTTTGCTCTGCGCTTTGCCCTGTTCTCTTGCCTTGAAGACTTCTTCGATTTCTTTCTTTAGCTCCTACAACTTATCCGATGCCCGATTAAATTTTATCAAACGCTAGCAGCATTTGTCTCTACAGACGAACAGTTCGCTGTTTTCTGTGTAGCGACTCACGTCCACAGATAGCGAGGATCGGATGACTTGAGCAATGTCGAGTGAACTCTTACCGAAAATGAAGATTTTGTTATTCTTGAGGAAAGCCGACGAACAAATGAAGCACCCAGAGCCGCTTTTGACTATTTTCTTCGGAGTTAGATCCATAGGAAATCTCTGAGATTTATGGCAACATCTAGCAAAGGAGGCGATGAATTGACGCGGGAAACTGACATCATTGACAAACTACTGATACGTTAATTGGTTTCAGAGTTTACAATAGGCAACGCGTGATTGGTGCAATTCTGTAAATTTCACGTGAACTCTAAACAAAGGGAAACAAAAAGAGTTCGGGTTGAAGCAGCCGTTAGTGGGGGAGAAGCGTTGCGTGACGATCCTAATAACGGCTGCGGAGGAGACTAGAGGCGCAGCAGAGAGCAGCACTGGCTTCTTGGATGCTTAGCAACCTCCCGCGTGCGTCCACAACTCGATGGTTGCACAGCTGCTGCGTTTACCATTTCTTTTATAACATAAGATTCCAAAACTTCACAATCTGAAGTCGGCATGCAACCCATGGGCAAATGGATCGCGCGTATTAGCCGAAAGCTATATTATAAATTCAGCTTTTATCTGGATAACTGCTTGACTTGTGTACATGACTGCGATGATCTGTCACTCGTTAAATCTTTCTTCCGCAGTTCGCATGTATGAAATTTTGCCCCGTTCACATTCAAACCCGTTTTATGTGTCATTGATACAGGAAACTGTACGATTCTTTACTTTTGCAGGTGGAATCTTGACACCAGCGAGCATCACAGGAGTTCTAACAGAGATTCCACCCCTAATTAGTGAGAGTGACCTTCATATTTCCCAGGTAACAGCTACGTGTACAACAACAACAGCTACGTGTACAACAACAACAACAGCTACGTGTACAACAACAACAGCAAGGGCGGATCCAGGGAAGGTGAAATGGGTGAATTTTCACCCCCCCCCCCCCCCTTTTTCTGAGCCCCCTTCTTTCTTTGTTTTTCTTATCCCTCAAATATTGAAATAATATTTGATTTCTCTGATTGAGGTGGAGAATGTGCATAAGCGATGACCGGTTCTACCAATCAATTTATTCATTTTGAGCCCACAAACACACTGTCCAGCATGTAATCCAAAAACGCCTCGTGTCCTTACAAAAATTCACCCACCCCCCCCCCCCCCCCCCATTTCAAAATCCTGGATCCGCGCCTGCAACAGCTTTACTGTTTGGCACTCATTAATAACTTTGATCAGTGAAAATATAAGGAAGAAAAATGTAACTAGCGGTAAATGATACAAGATAAAAAAAGAACAATTAGGAGGTTAGAATGCGTAGTGGCCAAAAGAAATAGGTTTCCATATTGCCACCATAGGCATCCGAGTTGGCCATTATAGGGTGGGGTGGGTGGGGGGTTTGCTCAGTCATCAGTTATCCTTTAGCTCAGCCATGACCAAAACAAGTTCTATTTGTGTGGAGTCGTACATGTTTTCGTACATGTAGCATCAAACTATTTCTTATGGTGGATCTGTTCCGGAGTTCGTTGGTTCAATTCCCACCGAGGTCAAAGAACTTTTTCAGTTTTGCCTCGTGTAGTTCTATTTCATCTTTCATTGTAGAGTAAAATGAGTTTCTATGTTCAGTGTTATTTACAACTGATATCCACTGGTTTGTTTGACTGATTCACAGTTGTCGCTTACACTTTTGACCTCCATTGCCAAGATTCATAAGGACAGTATGGCACAGGTGAGTTAATTGCATCTTCCAAACTGTTCACCCCAAACCTTAGGTTTTTTCAGCTTGCTGGGTTCTTTTTTGTTTGAAATGCTACTTGAAATATTTTACCTTTGTAGTATTTGCAGTATTTGTATAGGTATTATCTCAATTACTTTTTTTATGTTTTGCTTCCAGTTATGTTCAAACGTCATATTTAATATTTTTCACGTTTGTTTTTCTTGGTCACCTAATGGGAGTTCAGCTCGAAAGCGTCAGCTACTCTGAACTTCCGTCATTCTTCCTCTGTAATTTACGTATAAGCATGTAACTAATTATTTTTTAAATGAAATGAGAATAATAAAGAATCATGTAATCAAATGTTTTCGAGTGCAAATTGGAATAAATGAGCTCCAGTAAATTTGCAATTTGATGTCTGAAAAATTTACGAGTGCTTATTTATACAAAATTGCACTCAAAATCATTTGACTACAATGATTGACTTTGCAATGACATCTGTAAATGGTTAGACTTTCTACCGTTCTCGGATTAGGACGCTAAACCGTAGGTCCCGTCTCAACCCTTGTTCGTATAACTTTGTGGGACGTTAAAGAACCCACGCACCGTTCGAAAAGAGTAGGGGACGTAGATCCCGGTGTTGTGGTGTGACCTTTGTGAATGTAACTTCACACACGTGCGTATTCTGACTAAGCTTGTACAATTCCTTGACGTTGCGTGTATAAATAAAATATTGATTGATTAATTTATTTAATTTGGAATTTCTGCTTTCAATTTCAACTTCTGCACTGTTTGGGATTAATTGACTTGCTCCCAGTCAATCAATCGCGTTTAAATTTTTGCTTTATTATTAGCGCAATATTAAGCGAATGTGATTTCGCCTGGAAAAGGGCATGAACGAGATTTGAAGCCATGACCTCGCATTTATTTGTCAGGTGACAGTCTGTCTACAGTGCATACAGAAAGTTGGCTTTTCTAGTATTTACGCAATATGTAACAATTGTGATTTAGTATGAAATAAACCAAAAAAAAAAAAACAGAAACAAGTGGAAACGGGATTTGTTGTTTTTTGCTTGTTTGTTTGTTTTTGTTGGGTTTGTTTCGTTTTTTTGGTTTGTTTTTGTTTGTTTGTGTATTTTCTTGTTTGGTTAGTTTTTTTTGGTTGTTTCTTCTTTACGGTGCCTTTACACAATTTTTTTATATACTCCAATTTGTAGAAGCGAGTTCATTTGTTTGCTTATCCCATAGGCTTGCGCCTCGGTTTTACCGGCAATCATGGGTTTGATCAGATCACCCCTTCTACAAGGTAAAGCTGCTTTACAGATCTAGTTAGTAATTCTCCTTGTCAAGTGCCATACACTTAAATGTTTGTTGGAGGAATTTGTTGTTAGATCCTTTCAATGGACTTGAGTTGGCTGTTTCGTCATTTCCTCACCATCTGTTTGCTTAAAATGGCATTAATCTTGTAATAAGAAGTAACATATTATTCACTTCTGGGGCGAGTGTTAGGGTACGTTTTGTTAGTGTTAGGGTGCGTTGTGTTGGTGTTGGGGTGCGTTGTGTTGGTGTTGGGGTGCGTTGTGTTGGTGTTGGGGTGCGTTGTGTTGGTGTTGGGGTGATCCCGATCTAGATTTGTGATCCGAGATCACACGGATCGTTTTTCAAAGAAACCGGTGAGTGACAGATTCAGCGTCGCCTTTGATGCGCCGTGATTTGAGTGATCTCGGATCACAAACGAGGTCACAAAGCCTGTTCAGGATCATCCCAAGGAACACACCCTTGGTATCGGCAGCGTTCCTGCCTTTCTTTTCTAGAAATCAAACGTTGAGATAGTCGTCTTGACAACTACAAGATAGGTCTCCCTTATTTTTCAGTAAAGATCGCAAGATTGTAGGTGTATTCTCATAGACGCGTTCAAACAGAAACGCGCTCCATTTAACCTTGTCTCCCTTGCAGCCGTTTTTGGGACGTCACGCAACGCTCCCCCAGCCATTCCTTTGCGTGACATCCTCAAAATGGCTGCCAAAGATCCAACATTAAACCTGGTGACGAAAGCTTACATTATTGCCAAACGTGTTGCTTTCACCTTGTAATTAAGTAACGCCATCCAGCATGTCTGTAGATAGGGAGAGATAGATAAACCAGAGAGGAGGGTTGAAACCACGGGTGGGTGAATTGTAACTTTTTGAGCTACAATCGTTTAATTGGATTTTTCTGTGGATTTGATCTCTAGGAGGTGCCCTCAATGCCACCTTGACGTTGCTTACTGAACTTGTCTTGTCTGGAATGAGGGGAATGGGGTTTAAGGATCTTTTCCAGGTAACTGTACATAGTTAACATGAAAAATGTTAGATTCGCTTTGTTGTAGAAACCAGCTGGCTAGCCCCCTTTAGGGTTTGTCACGCGTTCCTCCCTCCGTGACTAATCTCAAGGAAACGACTGTTCTACTATCACGAGTCCAGCCATCTGATTGGTTAGCATTCTCTTCTTGTATCCAGCGAGGAGCAAAGACTATCCTTCCACACGCAGTTTTTTGGCTTTGTCACGCATTTCTCCCTCCATGACGAATCTCAAGGAACCAACTGTTATGCTATCACGAATCCTGCAGTCTGATTGGTTAGCATACTCTCCTTGAATCCAGCGAGGAGCTAAGACTGTATCCTCCCACACAGATATTCCTCGGACTTTGTCACGCATACATCCCACGTTCGTGGGAGAGGAACGCGTGACGAAGCCCGATGGACATCTTTGTACGAGGCTTCCAAGGCTCCTGCTTGAAACAATATGTATTTTGAGATGAAATTTAGTAAACATTTGTGTAAAACTGAAGGTAATATTCTCTTCAGTTTCAGCTAAAACAAAACAAATCCACTAATTGTTATCATTTTCTGTGAAAATTATCGACTTCAAGCTCAGTTTCTTTGTTGCAGTTGCTTGTGTCTGCTATTTACTCTTCAAGCCCTGGAAATCAGTCAGCGGTTATGCATAAACAGGTGTGTACACTGAAATGCATATTGAAAGTAGGACTAGATACAGACAACTACATGTATGTGAATAAATTTCTTACAATTTCTTTCTTTTTCAAGCAGGTATCTCGGTAAGGGGTATCAGCGTGAGGCTTCGGCTGATAACCGCTAGCTCGATCTTGATTATTCTGGATATCACAAAAACTTCATCCGATGATTGTTTATTATCAACTTGTTTGATTATCCCAATTTCTTCTGTTTCAATTCCCCACCGACGCAGCACCAGTTTCTTTGGAAACTATCCCCACAATACAGAAACCAAGGCCTAGTGGGGTCCCTGTGACACCTGTGAGCCTCCTCATCTACTTTACACTGTGTCACGTTTCTCTTGCAGGCGTTTCATTCTATTGCTAAGTGTGTAGCAGCGTTGGCCATGTCGTGCCCGTCTGAGGGGCAGTCTGTGGTGAACCAGTTTGTAAGGGATATTCAGGTAATTCGTTGCGGTTTAGGACCCGTTTTTTTACGAGGGAGGTGGGGGGGGAGGGCTAGTTTGATTCGGGAAGCACCATTTAAAAATTGCATGACACCCCCTTGAAGCTGTAATATTTTTCGGATACCCTAACCCCCCAAAAAAAAAAAAAAATTCTAATACCACAGAGGGCTGTTTATCAGAGAACACAAATCAAAAGAAAGGGAAGTCAATTTCGGATTAAAAGATTATGACATAAAAGTATTGCTAAAATATTTTACGTGATCCTCCTTTCCCTATTTTTTTTGGATGGCCCCCCTCAAAAGCAGTTCCTTTTCACATGCCCTCCCCCCCAAATCCTACCAGCTCCCCCCTTCCCTCGTTAAAAGTGAACGGTCCCTTCGCGCATCTGTTTGAAATAAATACAAATGTTGACACATCTCTAACGTTCGCTTTGATGGGTGAGATAAGACAAGATGAGGATATTTATTGAAATGTCAAATCTGTTTACAGCTACGAATTTGTCATTGAACACACAGGAAGACTCCATCCATAGTTTAAAGAAGTTACTTCGCGGTGGTGTGGCTCTAACCATGCAGTGTGACCGTTCTTCGTAAAAAGCTATATAATAGTGCTGTACGTTCGATTTTCCATTTTACCGCAATTGCTACGAATCTCGCAATCTGATTGGCTAATTTGCCATTGTCGATAAGAGTCTAGACAACGCTGCTCGCGTCAATGTGTCACGCAAACCAATAACCAATCAGAAACGCTCATTTTGCGGAGTAAACCAATCAGATTGCGAGAAAGTTATAGACAACGCTTGCTTTTTCTTTGTCAGTATCTTGGTTACGCTCTGAAAGAAAAAAAAAGCATTCTCTTTGACGTTGCTATTGTGGTAAAAACCAAATTGAATGTAGTTTAGCGTTGTCTGTACTCTTATCGACAACTAGTACGCGTCATCACAGTGGTCAAGATGTGTCGTGGACTCACCACTGTGATGACGCGTACTCGTTGTCGATAAGAGCACTAACAACGCTAAACCACGTTCGATTTGTTAAATTGTTCTCTTGCAGAGCTCCAAAGTGTCTGATCCAGTCAGGTTGTTCTCCTTGTTGTCTCTTGGGGAAATAGGAAGACACATGTAAGGCGCGTTCTATCACCTGTCTGGAAAGTAATATTCACCCCCCTATAAAAGAATCATTTTGCTGCCCAAACCAGCGCCCCCACCCAGTTCCCCTTGTGATGTTTACCACTGTTACCTCACCCCTGGGTAGTGTTGACGATATTTGTTTGTATTGGAATGCCCATCTCGCTCCCTTCTCCCCCGTTCAACTGTCCTGGGGCCGGTTGCTCGAAGGCCGATTAGCGCTAACCCAGGGTTAAATTTTAACCCGGGTTTCTTTTCCTCTTGTTAAAAAGCATTTTCTCTGATACCTTCCTCTATTTTTTCAGAGCATACAATCATAAAATTGTATTTAAAAAAGAATTATTCTGAAGGTGCTTTTTAAGCTCTCATATCTGTATTTAAGTCTCGCACCAACCCTGGGTTACCTTAACCCTGCTTCGAGCAACCAGCCATGCAGAGTGTCACAAATGAAAGTAAACCAAGACTGAGCTTGTTCGTGGATAATTTTTGTCTTTGCCTAGAACTCAGACCATTTACAGAACAATGTTTAGCGACAAAAAAAAGATTGACAGAGTGAAAAGACTCGTGCTCACGCTACTACTGTTAATAATTTTCAGTGACCTCAGCAGCCATAAAGACCTGGCGGTGACCATATTGGAATGCTTTTCATCACCATCAGAAGAAATCAAATCTGCAGCGTCGTTTGCTCTAGGTACGTATGCTTGTTAGCGTATCTATGATAATATGTAATAATAAGGTAGGGGAAACCGGAGTACCCGGAGGAAAACCTCTCGGAGTAGGGTAGAGAACCAACAAACTCAGCCCACATTTGAAGCCGGGGCCGGGAATCGAACTTTGATGGAAGGCGAGCTCGAGCGTTCTCACCACTGCGCCAACCCTGCTCCCACAAGCAGATCAAGGCAGACATCCATCCAGGGGACTCGTTTCAGGTTACCAGATACGTGCTATAAATACGGGCCCTCCCCTCCCAGAGCCCCCCTCCTCACGGCCCCCCTCCCGTAGCCCCCCTCATCACGGCCCCCCTCCCGTAGCCCCCTCCCCTCAACAATTTACCGTGTAGCGAACTCTCAATGAATACCACGCAGCTGTTTAGAAGTTAAAAAAATGAAGATGGTATATTGTGAGCTTGGAGAATTTTTGAACGATATAACTTTCGGCACTTATACAGGCAACCTCTGAAAAGGGAAATTCTAGGCTCGTCCTCGGTGTTAAAACCTGTGACGTTCACGAGTGACGTAGAACAAAGAAAACAAAGGAGACCAAATAATAGTAAAAAACAAAGAAACACTTCACAGGTTCGTACACCGAGGTAAACCCAAATCCTACAATAGGTCTCCCCAATGGGAGTCGAGTGGAAAGACTTCTTGTTCGGATGCTTACGAGTTTGAACATAGTGCGTCCGAACTTGTAATCGGAAGGTCGTAGGCTTCACTCCTGTAGGGAAGACTTAGGATTTCCGAGTCTTCCCGAGTTTCGAGCTCTGTATGCCGCAGCTCTTTTGTTTTCATGGCTGGAATATTACTTGCTTGTTTGTTTGTCGAGGAGTGCTCTCTTGTTTTGTCGACGGGGTGATGCGGAACGTTGTACGAGCTGCGTACCGCCCCGAATCACAACAGCGTCAATATAAGGTGTTTTTCTTTGTTAAAATTCAGGCAAAATTGCAGCCGGCAACCTCAATTTATACTTGCCGTTCCTGCTAAAAGAAATCCAAGCCAACCCCAAGAGACAATATCTACTGTTGCACTCTCTCAAGGAGGTAAGTACCACAGATTGCCGGCTCAGTAGTTTGTGCAGGGTAACTTATGCATTGACATGCAATGTGCATTGAAGTGTGATAAGATGCATGCATTGCAACATAGATTTGCAAGATGGTGGGCACCACCACGGAGCGCTTTTTGTGGCGATAGTTAGTAGTCAAACCAACCTTTTTGGCTTACAGCCACTTGCTCATCTAGATCACAGAAATTATTAAGAATTATTAGTAAAATTTTACTTGTAGACTAATACAAATGCCGCAATCTGATTGGCTGAGCTACTGCAGACTATAAGCCATTAGACAGCACTTGGTTGAAGATCGTTTTCAAAATGGCGACGTATGGGCGCTTTTAGCGAAGTCTCGCAGGAAGATTGAGTATTTTGGTGTTTTTTTTTTCACCGACACATGATTTTTTTATTATGATTTTTTATAAAACAATTAGATTATTCGCTCTCGATTTCTATGAGGTGATAGTTGATTCGGCCTTTGGCCTCACCAGCTATCACCCCATAGAAATCTCGTGCTCATAATCTAATTGTTAATTATATAACTGGTTCCGCGAGCAGGCAACGTGAGGCGAATCCTGTGTTCTTACTGGTTACTCGAGCGAGCAAGATCAGCCTCTTCCCACTATATTCCGCGAATCAAAACGAAACAAAATGACAATATAATAAGTCCTTTATTGACCAGCACAAGAAATTGGGATAATCAAACGAATTGATGAAGTAAGTTATACCATCGATAGGTAATGGCACCCCCTTTTTTTACCTTACGGTGGTACAAATTGTATACTTTTTCAATTCGTTTGATTATCCCAATTACTTGTGTTTCAATTCCCCACAAACGCAGCCCCAATTTCTTTAGAAACCACCCCCACAAAACTTTAGGGAGTTTAAGATCTCCGAAGGCGACGATAGACGAAAACGTCACCTTAAAATATAACTTGGTTCTATGATAAGTCTTTCGCGATTTTAAAATCAGTCTCGTTCACGTCCTACAAAGTGGGCGGAGTATCCGAAAAATAAATTGGTACGAGCGGTTTCAGAGTGAAAATAGAGAATTAAAGATTCTCTTTTACATACTTACGTTGTCATCAAAACCTCAAATTTAATTATTTCACGTCGTCGTTACGCAGAGGACCGCTGATACACTTGCTAAAATCCGTGCTGCACGTGCAGCACGATTATTTATACTCTTTTAACCAATGATATTATTGTTTTGTAGAGTTGTCGTCGTCGTAGCCATCGTCGTTTCTTAAACTCCCTTTTATTGACCAAGCTTTTTCGGTTGTTAAAGGTAGCTGGATATTAGCCTTGTTTTTTTTTTTGCGTTTTTATTGAACTCGACTACGTGTCGGTCAAGACAAAAAAAAACGTAAAAAAAGATAAAGAAATAAAAAACAAATGCCAATATCCAGCCATGTTGACCTCTTGCGTGGTCCAAAACGCATATTTATTGAACAATTATTCGCCGAAGGCGAAGTGATTCTCGGTGAATATTCACCGAGACGAAGTCGAGGTGAATATTCACCAAGAATCACTGAGCCTGAGGCGAATAATTGTTTTAGTATAAATACACAGGTGATTATATCAAAAAAGAAAAGAAAAGAATTTTACAACACGAAAAAATTTTTATTTCACCAAAAGCGCGCGAACGCCATTTTGTTCGTCGAGGTAATTATCGGCTGATAATCCGAGATAGCGAACCAATCAGAGCGCGCGATTTTGTATAATCACCTGAGTATTTATACTAAAAGCACATAGTCACAACAACGGGATGCATTCTCCAGTTCAGAGAGTAACCCGTGCCTTAATTAATAAACAGTCTGGCAACCGGTTAGCTCAGTTGGTAGAGCACCGTTCTACCGTGCGGGAGGTTGCGGGTTCAAACCCCGGCCGGGCCAACACTCAGGGTCTTAAAAATAACTGAGGAGAAAGTGCTGCCTTTGTAATGATATCTGTAAATGGTTAGACTTTCTAGTCTTCTCGGATAAGGACGATAAATCGTAGAACCCGTCTCACAACACTTGTTCCTAATAATCTGTGGGACGTTAACGAACCCACACACTGTTCCAAAAGAGTAGGGGACGTAGTTCCCGGTGTGGTGGTCTATCTCTACGTCTGGTTTTATCTGACAATTCATACCTGGGTTGGGTGGGTGTGTGAGATCATATATGGACTGATAGCGGCAGCCAGAGGCGCCTTTACATGCTGACGTCCGATCTCACCCAATAGAAGTGTAAAGCGCCTTTGAACATATTCATATGAAAAAGTGCGCTATATAAATTAATTATCATTATTAAAAAGTGTTGTAAAGCGCTATATAAATCCCTCATTATTATTAGTAGTATTAGTATTAGTATTAGTATTAGTATTAGTATTATTATTATTATTATTATTATTATTATTATTATTATTATTATTATTATTGTTTTTGTTGCTGGTGGCCCTCTATTAATCGCCTATTAAGCTATTACCAGGAGGTCACCGCTGCTTAGTATAGACTGTAGGAAGGAATGTCATCACCAAGTCGCAGGATCGTAGAAGTAGCTTTAGGGTGCGTTCGTTTGGTAAGGTCCGGATCTGGAAATGTGATCCGAGATCACACGGATCATGGCGCATGAAAGAAACCGATGAATCCACACTGGACAAGGATTCATCTGTTCCTTTGACTTGCTGTGATCCGTGTGATCTCGGATCACAAATCCAGATCAGGATCATACCAAACGAACGCACCCTTAATCTATTTATTTAGTTATTTATTTATTAATATTTGTTATTTTTTGACAAGGTCATCTCTTGTGAAGCGGGAAGCTTGATTGGTGTCGAGGCTCTGAGACCGTTTATTGGTTCAATATGGTAAGAAAGACTCGAACTCCATTGGTTAGAAATACGACACCTACCGGAATGGTTTTATTTTTGTTGTGCTTGTTGTGCTTGTTGTTGTTGTTGTGCTTGTTGTTGTTGTTGTTGTTGTTGTTGTTGTTAGTTTGTCTTCTAATTTTTGTCAGTTTTATTATTATTATTCCAATCGTCAGCATCATTGTCATTATCGTCATCGGCATCATCATCATCGATATCATTATCATCGTCGTTCTTCCGGAACTTGATTCTCTTTTCTTGGAGAGAATCGAGTACCGGAAGGACGTCTGCGTTCCCAGGCTACTCCAGTCTCTATTTAGCTCTTATTAACCGATCTGGAGGTCTGTATGGGAAAATCTTGACCGATCAGGCCGAGGTCAAGATTCTCCCATAGAGACCGACTAAGCTCGGTTAATAAGATGTTTATTATTGACAAACATAAACGATTTAATTCGTTTGATGTAACTGGTTTGCACTAGCTGATATTTTCCTTGCGAACGGCAATGAGCCGAACTTAATTATGCCAAGGCTTGCTCGTCCTCTATACTTTTTCTCATCAGGTTTTTTGCCACTTCCATAAATAAATATCTGTAGAATAAAACAGTCAATATTTTTCACATGTAAGTTGCAAATTTTCGCCGCAAAATGTAACCGATCTACATGGGAAAATCTAGACTGGTTCATTATCGGTTTCTGCCAATCAAATTCGTGAATTCGATAGTTCCCAGTCGTTGTGAGACATAGAGGATATTACATGGCCGCGTGGAGATACGAAATTTCTCTTCGAGTGTTTTTTAATGAAATTTCAAAAGAACCGGCCGCGCATCTGAGCGGGAAGCTCTCTTGTAATTGGCTAATCATGTTGGTAACCATGGCGACACCAATATCCTCACACGTGAAAGATAAAAATGATATCTTCACTGCGCGCGATGAAGATATGATTTTTTAGTAAAAGGAAAAATCCTGGTATTTCATCAGTATCAATATAATAAACAGTCATATGATAATGTCTGATGAAGTTTCATCCCGTTATTTATCTTCTCAGACTACGTTAACTGCTGTGACTTGCGAAACTATCTTGTAACCGAGAAGACTTCAGTCGGTGTTTGTGTTGTTCCCTTTTTCCCTCTTAGGACGCTTCTCTTTAGTCACTGTGAAAGTACAGAGGAAGGAACGAGAAATGTAGTGGCCGAGTGCCTCGGTAAACTGACTTTGGTGGATCCGTTTCGATTGTTACCTCAACTCAAAGTAAGTGGTGTATGAAAATCCAGATTCTCCTTACAGACACCCACACGTTTTCTGTTTGCTTTGTAGGAGAAGTTCATTTTTAGTGAGCTCAAGTTTGTCCATGTGGGTAGTTACACGGCACGAAATCCAAGATTTATAGAAAATTTAAATGTGAATATATAAAAATTTCATATATGTGAACTGCGGAAGAACGATTTTCAATAAGTGAAAGATCATCGCAGTCATGAGGGTCTCCCAGGGGGGGTCCTTGTTTCCTTGTTCCCTTCCAAAATTGCCCTATGTTCCCATGTTCCCACACATTTTCGTAAATTGTTCCCATTTTATCAAATCCGCTTACCAGCTACTCCCCCCTCAATTTTCTCCCAAAAAAAAAATGAAAAAATGTTGTTCCCCTGTTCCCAAAAATTGGCTAATGTTCCCTTGTTCCCTTCGATATTTTGCCAATGTTCCCTTGTTCCCCAAAACTCCCTGGGAGACCCTCAGTCATGTGAGCAACTTTAAGCAGCTGCAGAGACAAGGCCTGAAAAAAATTCAGGCTTGAACGGGATTTGAAGCCATGACCTTACGATAACAAAGAATTTCAAGTTACAAAGTTACATGAATCTGTGTGACTATGCTTGTCAAACTCTACTCAAATTTACTGTTCGTTTAGTTGTGTAAAGGCATATTTACGTAACTTGGACGTCAAGCCGACGTGAAGGCAACGTAAAGGGCAATCCTACAACGGCGATGCAAATGTAACGAAAATTTGAGTAAGCAAGCCATTTGCACTACCATTACGCTATCATTAACTAGAGCTGTCTTAACTGTAGTTTTTCGTGCTGTGCTAGATCTTTTCCCCGACTCCTTTCAACTACATAACAACAGTTTATTCACACATGAAGAAATAAACTTAGCAAGATAAACAATACAAATAAAACAATAACGAGAGATAGTGGTTTGGTCCGGACAATAAATATTTAACATTTCCCGGAATGCATCAGTGTTAGGTTTAGGTTTCAGTGTTAGGTTTAGGTTTCAAAGTTCAGTTGATAGCTCAGTTGATAGTTCAGTTGCTCTAGCGTCGGTCATTAGTCAATTCACTTCGAACAATAAATTAATTTTCAAGCTTAGGAGATCCACTCTTCAGGTACAATATTTTCTTTTTATTTGTTTCAACTTGTACGATGATTTCTCGTTTGTTTTAAGAATTCCTTCATTATTTACATTCCTTTGTTTATTAGCATCTAGCGTAGCAAAACCCCTTTTATTTCAGAATCTTTTCCAATAAAGATTAAAAGAAATCTCCTTGGCTTGGAGTGCGTTATTTCCCTCGTTACCAAAATTTCTGAAGAGTAGAAAGCCTTGGAATACAAGTGCCGATTGAGAGGCAGCTAGGAGGCTTTAACGGCAATTCGGTATTTGGGAACAGACGCGTCCGTGAACCGGAATCATGAGCGACGGTGAAGGAGAAACAGTTCCAGGACCATCAGAGAATGGTTCCTCTGGAAAAGAGGACCGAGCAACGATCGTCAAGAGAAAGCGAAAGCAACTCAGAGGTAAGATTACCCGTAGGATCAACCGGATCAAGAAATTTATTGAGGACAGGAGCCAAACAAAACGACGCCTCGAAAAGGAAATCCAGGAACTTAGGAAAGATTTCGAAATCGCCTGTGAAGTTCACGACGAACTCTATGAGTATACAGAGGAGAGTCAAATGGCTCGGCTAGATGAGTGGGAAAGCGAGCTGAACGATGATGTTTTGGGGACAGAAGAAGTGGTTGAGAGTTATCTAAAATCGCCAGGAGACCCCCATGGAGCCACGGAGTCTACAGCCAAAGAAACATCGAACGTACAAGAGAACGCACATCAGCAAGAGAACGCATCACCCGCAAATGGGAACAGTTTAGAACACACCGAAAATATCGAGATGACCTTGGAAGACGCAAGTCTCATAGACCCCGCTTCGAATTTAGCATCGCAGGACACGCCCCAACAGCACGCAAGCGATGTCGTGACACCACAAGAATTTAAGAACAGCAGTGCGTTTTGTTCTTTCGATGCGTGGATCGACAATTTGGTCGAATTTGAAGAAACAAGTCTGCCATCCGCAGTTCGCAACATGTCAATAGCAGACGCGCTATACAAGCTTGAAGCAAGCAAGGACATTCCAGTTATTAAGCTGAAACCATTCAACGGTAGTCCACTCAACTACGTGGAATTTATCGAGCAATTCAAAATACACATCCATGACAAACCCCATTTGACAGATGATACTCGAATGGTTCAATTACGCATGCATGTCACTGGCGATGCCGACCGCACAATTTCCGGTCTAGGATCTCAAGGTATCATGTACGCCACCGCCTTGAAAACACTAAAGGAACATTTTGGCCAACCGAGTGTCGTCGCCCGGGCATTCATAAGCAAGTTAACGGAGCGAAAAAAGATTCAGTCGAACGACAGACAAGCCCTTCGTGAGTTCTCCCTCGATATGATCAATTGTTTAGCGACACTCCGCCAGATTAACTACTTTGCCGACGTCAACGCCAACGACAATCTACGAAAAATAATTAGATGCTTGCCAGACCACCTCATTGACAAGTGGAGACACGTGGCTACGGAGATAAGAGAGAGGCGCGAAATCCCGCAGATTAAGCACATCATCGATTTTGTAAGAAAGAAAGTGAAAGCGGAATTCGACCCCGATTTCGGTGATGTTTACAGGTCCGAAAGTCCGAGGAACGGCAATTTTCGGGAGAGAAAAGGGATTCACTCCAATGTTAAAACACCACGGCGACTCAAGTGTTACATCTGTCAAGAAGAGCACAAGGTCCATGATTGCCCAACGATGGCCGACTGTTCTCCGGAAGAGAGAATGCAGCATGCAAAAGAGCACAGGCTATGTTTTTCCTGTCTAGTTAAAGGTCATCCAACAAAGGAGTGCAGGTCTCGAAGTAAATGTGGTAAAGGCGGCTGCACCAGAAGCCATCATCCTCTGCTCCATACAGACCTCCCAGCCACTAATGGAATAGCATCGATTTTGGACAAGGGTAGTATAATGCCGGTGGTCCGAGTTACGTTCAAGGCCGCGAACGGGAGGGTCCGAGAAGGAAACGTCTTAGTGGATAGTGGAGCTGGAACAACAGTCATACGGAAGGATTTTGCTAAAGCTCTTGGTCTACAGGGAAAAAGAGAAAGCATCGATTTAGCTGTAGTTGGAGGCGATCGAGTAGAACAGCGCGAGAGCAGGAGATTAAAATTCTGGATCTCTCCCCTCAACCAAGGAGAAGAGTTTGCTATTGAAGCTCATGAGATTGACCGGACAATACTTAATGTCCCCTCTCTCGACAAGCAGTGGCTTAAGTCGTTTTCTCATCTTCGCGATTTAGAGTTTGCTCACAAAGCAGGACCAATCGACCTGATCCTAGGGGTTCAATACAGTCATCTTCACGCAGAAGAGGAGGTACGTCAAGGAGCACCGTTCCAGCCTGTGGGGAAGCGTACACGACTGGGATGGCACCTGATTGGCCCTGACAACACCAAAGGAAAGAAGCCACTTTATTCTATAAGCTTAGTACAGAAGATAGATTTACAGAAGTTTTATGAATTCGAAACCCTTGGTGTCCAAGCACGTGACTGCTCGTGTCCGAAGACAGCAATGTCGAAGATCGAAAGGCAATGGAGTTGTTTGAGGCCTCTTGTGTTAAAGAAGGAAACCGCTACGTCATGGGCTTGCCGTGGAAACGAGATCCGTGCCTTCTTCCGAACAATTATCCACTAGCGGAACGGCGACTCGAGTCACTAGAAAGAAGTCTATTAAAGAACCAAACCAAGGCCCAAATGTACAATGATGCAGTACAAGAGTATGTGACGAACGACTGGGCTCGACCACTGACCGAACAAGAAATAAAGCAAGATATTAAGCCTGTTTATTATCTTCCACATCATGGTATCTACCGCCCAGACAAACCTAGCACACCGCTTAGAGTAGTTTTTGACCCTGGCTGCAACTACAAAGGAGTCTCCCTTAACTCTTTCCTCTACAAGGGACCCTGCTTAATAGGAAATTTACTGGGCGTTCTGTTGCGTTTCCGGGAAGACCGCGTCGGTTTCTCTGGAGACATTTCAAAGATGTACTTACAAATCCGCTTACCGGAAAGGGATATTCACGTCCATCGATTCCTGTGGCGCAATCTCCAAACAGAGAAGACGCCCACTACATATGTTCTTTCCAGAGTGACATTCGGAGACAAGCCATCACCTGATATGGCCAGCTACGTCATGCTGAAGATCGCCAAAGAGAACGAAAAAACGTATCCTGAAGCATCGGAAATCTTATGCCGTGATCGCTATATGGACGACCTCATCCACTCTTGTTCAACCCCCCAAGGAGCAGTAAGTCGAACAAGAGCTCTAGACAAAGTCCTTTCACAGGGAAGCTTCAAAATCAAGAAGTGGCATTGTTCTTCTCAAGAGGCAAGAAACGAAATTGAAAGCAAGTCCACAGCTGATGACAAAGACGGGGAAGCAGCATCCAAACCAATGAAAGAGATCGCCACGTCCGTCAACGAGGAAATCAACCTCGATGGAGAGAAAGAGCAGATAAAGACGCTTGGAGTAGGTTGGAATACACTGACCGATACCATAAATTTTTCAGTAAAGAAGCTTCAGCTCAATGGAAAGTTTACAAAGCGAGCAGTCCTCTCCAAAATCTCTCAGTTGTACGACCCACTTGGACTGGCCTCAGCAGTCACAATCAAGGCAAGAGTAGCCCTACAAGACATCTGGAGATTAAAGAAATTTGACTGGGATGACCCCTTACCTGAAGAGATGAGAACGCTTTGGAGCAAGTTGTTCCAGGATATAGAGAAGTTAACGCTCGTGCATTTCCCACGATGTCTGAAGCCTAGTGTCACAACTGGCCCCTCCCAGGTGCACGTTTTCGCAGACGCCAGTATCACTGCATATGGAGCAGCAGCTTACATGTTATGGCCCGCTCCTGAAGATCCTGTAGTTCGTTTGATTTCAGCCAAAGCAAGAGTAGCCCCCCTTCGTCAGAGTATGATACCACGTCTTGAACTGATGGCAGCTCTCATGGCATCGAGACTCGCCAATACGATTTACGAAGAGTTGAAGGAAAAGCCAGCGTCAGTAATACTCTGGTCCGACTCGAAGGTTGTTCTTCGTTGGCTTCGCTCAGATTCAGCAGGCATGAAGGCATTCGTGGGTGTTCGTGTTGCTGAGATTCAGTCTACGTGGGAACAAATACACTGGAGGTACGTTCCAACTGATCTAAACCCCGCTGATGACCTTAGCAGAGGATTGCCCACCGAAAACCTGGATGGGAGATGGAAGGAAGGCCCCCCGTTCCTAAAGCGCCCAAGCGAAGAATGGCCCACAGAACCAGATGACCCAGCTATAGAGAATGATCCAGAGATGAAAAGGACAAAGCAGATTGGAGCTGTTTTTCCAAGTGAAGATTTCTTGGATCCTGCTACATTCTCCAACTGGAAAAGGCTGTTGAGAGTCACCGCCTATTGTTTGCGTTTCGTGGCAAAGTGTAGACGAAGAGGGAGACGCCAGGACGCAGGCCAGGCATGTAATGACACAACATTAGTCCTAGAAGAAATAGCAGAAGCCGAGAAATACTGGATTGCCTCAGCCCAAAGACAGCTCGGGGACTGGGAACACCGATTCAGGGATCTGGCGCCATTTGTTAAAGAAGGTGTGGTCAGAGTAGGAGGAAGACTTAGGAACGCACCCCTCTCATATGGTGAGATTCACCCCATACTTCTACCTCCCAGCCATCCAATCTCCAAATTAATTATGCGAGAAGTACACGCAGACGTTGCACATGGGGGACTTGAGAGAACCTTATCAGAAAGTCGTCGCAAGTATTGGATAAGCCGTGGACGAAACTTGGTGAAGAGCATAATCAAAGATTGCGTCATATGCAGAAAACTTCGTCAACCACCGCACACAACGCTAATGGCAGATCTTCCGTCAGAACGATTGAAGCCATTTTCTCCTCCCTTCTTCGTAACCGGTGTTGATCTCTTTGGGCCCTTCAACCTAAAGATTTCGCGGAACAAGTCGAAGAAAGCCTGGGGAGCGCTTTTCACCTGCGCAACCGTTCGTGCAATTCATTTGGAGATAGTAGAGGATCTTTCCACACAGTCATTCATGCACGCTTTACGTCGTTTCGCAGCACACCACGGATGGCCCAACACGATTATCTCGGACAACGGCAAGTCGTTCGTCGGAACCGAGAAGGAGCTTAGACGGCTAGTAGAAGAAGGCAGAAGACAGATAGAAGAATTTGTTGTTCTGCACAAAGTTCGGTGGATGTTTACCACTCCCCTCAGTCCACACCAGGGTGGGATTTACGAGAGTTTAATTAAGCAGACGAAGAAGGCTCTCAAAGTAACCATAGGTACTCAGCGTCTTTCTTGGAACGAGATGTCTACTATCTTCGCTGAAGTAGAGTGCCTTATCAATAGCAGACCGCTAGGATATCCATCTAACGATCCTAACGACCCACAGCCTTTGACTCCCAACCATCTCCTCCTTGGCCGAGCAACAACAGCAGTGCCTCAAGGTCCTTTTGAGGAGACAAAAAACATTCACAAACGCTTTGAGTTCGTCCAGATGCTTGTCAGCCACTTTTGGAAACGCTTCGTACGCGAGTACTTTCCCACATTGATGAGAAGGGCGAAATGGCAGCTCAAGACAAGACAACTTAAGGTCGGGGACATCGTATTGCTAGTTGATTACAACGCACCAAGAGCGAAATGGGACATAGCAAGAATAATAGAAGTATTCCCGGGTTCAGATGGAGTTGTCCGCAATGTTCGAGTGAAATCAAGCAAAGGAGAGTACAAGAGATCCGCCCAGAAGTGTTGCCCACTGATTGAACAGGCCAATTAAGCCAGGCCCCCGAGGGTTTGGTCCGGACAATAAATATTTAACATTTCCCGGAATGCATCAGTGTTAGGTTTAGGTTTCAGTGTTAGGTTTAGGTTTCAAAGTTCAGTTGATAGCTCAGTTGATAGTTCAGTTGCTCTAGCGTCGGTCATTAGTCAATTCACTTCGAACAATAAATTAATTTTCAAGCTTAGGAGATCCACTCTTCAGGTACAATATTTTCTTTTTATTTGTTTCAACTTGTACGATGATTTCTCGTTTGTTTTAAGAATTCCTTCATTATTTACATTCCTTTGTTTATTAGCATCTAGCGTAGCAAAACCCCTTTTATTTCAGAATCTTTTCCAATAAAGATTAAAAGAAATCTCCTTGGCTTGGAGTGCATTATTTCCCTCGTTACCATGGACATCACCAACTCGCAGTTAGCAGCAGCTAGTTGAGGCGGGTGGTGAAGTGGAAAATAAAGTTTGTGTAGAATATAAAATTTATAATACAAATAAAGAAGCCTAAGCCGTGTATTACACTGTGATAAAACACTCCGGGCATTTGAGAACACGAGTGAAATGTAGAAAACACGAACCGCAGGCGAGTGTTTTCTATATTTTAAATTCACTCGGAGTCATCGCAGTTTTTGTGTTATTCAATCACAGGAATACTTAAACTCCGAGTCAGCATTTGCTAGGAGTACAGTGGTGACTGCGGTAAAATTCACAATATCCGATCATGTAAGTAGCTGTTTTCATGATTATCATAACCACCAGTTCTTACTGTATAGTGACTTTTTCCTCTTGAACGTGTCTTATGGAGCTCGACTGCGTCACTAAGTAAAATTTCTGTAGGTAATCAAATGATCTCGAGTGCAGTTTGTAATAAATAAGCACAAGTAAATTTTTAAAAGACTCAACAAATGTCACGAGTCTGTAGGGCGAGAGCAATTTGTTGTCTTTACGAATGCTTAGTTATTCCAAAATGCATTCACAATCATTTGGTCACTTGTTAATAATATACATCCAAAACTTTTAATCTCAAATTTCTGTTCTCGATTTCCTTTTTTATTTGTGCATTCAGTTTCAACTTTCTGCGATGTGGAATTAATTGACGTGTTCTCAGCCAATCAGCGCGTTGAAGCTTGAAGTAGTTTATTATTATCGGTTCAAGTCTGGTTGTCTTTGGTTTTAATTTATGGTGATGATGATGATAATGAGTTTGACACAAAGGAAAATTATAATTTGAACCAAGGATAAAGCTGAGCGACAACAGATATTATTAACAGAAGAACAGACACTATCCAGGCAACTTTATTAAGCCGTTGCTCGACTTCTTCAGTAATACTGTATCTGTTGCTGTGCCTTGTAGCCTCAGCCAATAGACAGTCAACTGAGGGGTTGCATCGGAGATTTTCTCAGAACAGTTCAGGATCCAGATTTGGTGAGTATTCATACTAAATGCCACTTCACTTTGAGGATAGCAAGGACGGATGTAGGGGAGGGGTGCTGAGGTGCGCACCCCCCTTCCCTTCCCCTCTGAGGTGACCAGCGTTAGGCTTTTAAAATATGTTTACGTCACCCGTCAGTTACGTCATTCCTAAGGGCTGCACCCCTTCCCCCCTGACAAAAATTCTGGACCACCTGGATAGAGTGGAAAATACAGTGTATGCCTCTTTCTCTATTTAACATTAGAAAATATTCCAACAAAAATACGCACGCTGATTGGTTAAAAATCGTGTTTTTATAACTCAATAAAAACACAAAAAAGTTGTCGTAGGCTATATTCTAAAAGAAATAGAAAACATTTTTTTCGTGTTTCTATCGAGTTTTAGTATAAATCTACTAGCGTTCTATCACAAATGCCGCGCTCTGATTGGCTACGCTACCCACTATCTATTCTGTGATAGATAGTGAGTAGCGTAATGGCGGCCGCTTCTTCACGTTTCCAAGTGTCCGTGAAGAAGATTTAGACAGTTTAATGGTCGAGGCTGTTCCAGAAAAGACAAAGTTTTGAACGACTAGTAGATTTATACTAAAACAATTAGATTATTCGCTCTCGATTTCTATGCGTGATAGTTGACTCGGGCTGCGCCCTCGTCAACTATCACGCACGCGATAGAAATCTCGAGCTCATAATCTAATTGTTTAATAGAAACACTCGTGAAAGTTTAGAGAACTCGAAAACGCTGTACAAACACTAGCCTATCGGTTCGTGTTCCCACAGCATTTCTCGTTCTCCCAAACTTCCATTCGTGTTTCTATTACTCGATAGAAACAAGTAAAATGTTTTCTGTTTCTTAAATGATATTGTTTGACTTCGAAAAGAAACTGGCGCTGGATCCGTGGGAAATTCAAACACACAAACAAATGTGTTTCTTCATTTCTTTTCTTTTTTTTTTTGCGTGTTTCAACCCAGAAATGGAAGTTCATGAATGACTTATGGAAACTACTCAGCTCGTTTAGTTTATACTATTCTGAGCAGTTTTTTACCTGATTTTATCACTTTATTCTGTTCTTTAAAACTCTTTTAATGTGGCAAATAAATGGATGGTTGTTGTTGCTGTTTTTGTTGCTAATGGTTTATCAAACGATCTGATAAAGTAGGTTCTACCTCCTCAAGAGTGGAAGGGAGCTGACGTCTCGAGTGCCAGCACTTCGTCGGAGTGAGTGGCTAACCCCCGAAACGCCAGCTCTCCTTAAATCTTACAGTGGTGAAGGTCGCCCAGAGGGGTTCTTGTTCCCTTCCAAAACTGCCCTGTCTGTGTTCCCATGTTCGCGTAGCTTTTCCTTATTTGTTCCCCATAACCTATCTTCTTGCCACGTACCCCCTACCCTTAATTCTCCCACCCCCTCAGGAAGTAAAGACGGCGCTAATATATAGAGTTTTGACCAGTTTTTGTTCCCTAAAACAGGAGTCATGTTTCCTTGTTCCCTACGATATTTTACCTTCGTTCCCTTGTTCCCCAAAAGCTCCGGGAGACCCTCACTTAGAACCCGCGTGTTCCCTAAAGCAGGAATGATGTTCCCTTGTTCCCCAAAACTCCCGGGTGACCCTCAGTGGTAGAGCTTTCTCTATCAATAAGACTACGAGTTTGAGACTTTCTAGGTTCAGTAGACGACTGTGAACTCATAGAAAATAACTATATCTTCGTGTTTTGTTGTTGTTGTTGTTTAAGCTTAGTTTCACGACTGTTTCAGTTTATGAAACAATGCACCCGGGAGAAACCCTTTTCAATGTAGCTTACATGAAGGTCTCCGTTTCAGAATGTTCGCCGAGTGGCGCTGGTCACATTCAACTCTGCGGCTCACAATAAACCCAGTCTTATTAGAGACTTATTGGATCAAATCCTACCTCAGCTGTATAATGAAACTAAAGTCAGGGTAAGATCGCTTTCTTTAGCAGCCCTTAGTCTGGCTCGTCACGCAACACTTCTGCAGAAGCGTTGCGTGACAATCCAGTTCGCAGTCGTCTTGCTCGTCATGCAACGCGATCACTGGAGCGTTGCGTGACACGCCAGATAACGACTGCGAACTGCGAAAGAGATCGGGGTAAGATGAGGACAAGAAAACCTTGGGTTTAATCTCCACGAGAAAGCCTGATGAAGCCACTGTGTTGTCCCTTTATTCAAGTAATTGAAGATTTAGCTCTCGCAGTATAAACCTCTTAAGTCCCAGTAGTGACCAGCATCCAATTTTTCATTACAGCATTCGCCATTCATCAACCATTCAGGTTATGAGAAAACCAAAATGATCATCAAAAAAGAGTTGTATTGATATTTAAACAAATGGAGAAAATGGTGAGAATTCGGCACGCGATCAACATTAGGTGAATGAGTTGATTTAACACAAATTCTCTCAACTGGTAAATAAGGGAGTGTATAGTATTCTTTCAAGAGAATTGCTACTCAAATTTTGGTAGTGAAAGGGGGAATGTGATTGTGTTTTTGTAGAAAGAACTGATTCGTGAAGTGGAGATGGGCCCATTCAAACACTCTGTGGATGACGGTCTAGACATTAGAAAGGTGAGTGACACTTGAGAGCCACTCCCCATTGTATTGCACAATATTTATATCCAATAAAATAAAATAAAAAGACGAAATATTTACAATGTGTGAGTAATGAAAATGAAAATTAAAACTAAGTTGGGTTTAACAAATGTATATTGGTGGTTTCAATAATGATAAAAGTGATTTGATTTATTTGTAATCAGTGAGCTCTCTTTTTCGAAGGTGACATTTTTGATAAATTTGGAGAATTGCTTTAAACGATTTTTAAACGAACTGACATTATCATAGTATTTAACGCTGCTGGGAATTGAGTTCCAGATCATAGTTCCTCTGTGTCGAGAGAAAGTCTGCCTATTTCCTTTTTGGGTCTATCAAAAGTTGGGTCCACAATGTATAAACTTTAAAACGCTTTTGGTTTCGTCCACTATATATTCACCCTAAGGGTGAAAGGGTTAATTTAGATTCTCGTTAAGTGACTAAAGGTTTGTCTGCAGAACTGAAAGGGTTAATAGTTAGAACCACATTTCATGACTCAAGGTTTAACTGTGGGAGTGAAAGGGTGTAAAGTCTGAACCGCATCGCATGATTCAAGGTGTTACTCTGGGATTGACAGGGTGAAAAGTTCGAGTCGCATTGTATGAGTGAAAGAGTTGAAAGTTAGAACTGCATCGTATGACTCAAGGGTTGACGGCGTGAGTGAAAGGGTTGGAAGTTACAAACACACTGTTTAGGTCAAGGTTAGACTGTGGGTGTGAAACGGTCAACTAACTTGCGTCAATCTAGGTTTGATCATTAATGTACGACCTTCCTTGTGTTTTTACAGGCAGCGTTCGAATGCATGTACACTCTACTTGATACCTCTCTTGATCGACTAGACATTTTCGAGTTCCTGAGTCACGTGGAAGATGGGCTTAAAGACCACTACGACATCAAGGTCAGTATGGTCAAGTGACCGTCTCTTTGTTGATCAAGGAGCTGGTTGCCAATATATTCACGAGTTCAAGTTCAAGTTCAAATTTATGAAGTTAATGTCAAGTTAATACAAAGCAACGCTAACCAGGAGCCCATTACCAGGAGCGTGCAACTGCTATTGG